>OY757021.1:135026698-135549352 GCA_963580285.1 Lucinisca nassula
GACTGACTGACTGTTGTTTTTAAGGTAACCGGGCGCCAAGGGCACATAGCCCCTGTGAATTTGAGTCCTTAACTTAAGAACTGTTCTTGAACTGCTCTTAAGAGTTCTTAACCTGTTCATGAAGGTTTTCAAGAACACTTGTACTTGAACTATTCAAAAACACATTCTAGGAACAGAACCAAGAACTTTTTAAGAATTTTTAATATCCTTGAACTATTCTTAAACTTTTCTTGAACACTTTAAAGACTTTTCTTGAACAAAATGATGACTCTGATGTTCTTGAACTGTTCTTAAATTTGTTCTTGTTTATTTCAAAGACATTTCTTGAACAAAGTGTCTTGAAAGGTGTTCTTAAATTTGTTCTGGTTTATTTCAAAGACACTTCTTGAACAAATTGTAATGACAGGTGTTCTGAAACTGTTCTTAAATTTGTTCTTGATTATTTCAAAGACTTTTCTTGAACTTTTGTTCTTAAAATGTTCTGAAACTTTTCTTGAGTATTTTTCAAGAACACTTTATGAACAGTTTCAGAACTTTGTCACATGATTTAAGTCACATGATTGATGATGTCATTCAGATCTCAGCTTTCATTGGCCAGTTTTCCAACTTTCCTTTTCAAAATGGCTTCTACTTAGATTTATTGTTAGGGTAAGTAAAATGATTTTGATTTTTAATATTGTTTTTATTTCTAATTATTGATCAGCCTCTTTTTGTAAAAGACTTCTTTCTGACAGTTTCCAAGATTTGTAGGTTTTGTTTGTTTGATTTGAGGTTTAACCTCCCAGTCAACACTGTAAAGGTCATTTTGGAGATTTTGCTTCCAATTTTGTGGGACTTTTACCTGACACTGAGATGAAATGACATCTTGAGCCCTGTCGCCCAGTGAAACCAATAGGGTTTATAAGCATGGACGGGCCGACTCCCACTGCTTTGCCTGGGCAGGCTTAGATCCTCTATGCTGTTTACCAGTACTTGTGTGTGGGTCGGTTTCAGCTCTGCGTGAAAGCATCATGCAGCCCATATATTTCTTCAAGCCCAGATGTGCGGGGGCCGTAAGATTTGTAGGTGGTTTTGTTAAATATCGTTGAGCAAATGTTTAAATCTACTGCTATCCAAATGGCAGCACCATCTATCTGATGTGTGGGTGGGGTAATAATTTCTTCCTGCAGCACAAGATGAGCCCATCAAAGACACAGGGTCTGATCAGAGCATTTGCTGTGTACTCAGTGTGTAAAAAGGGTCTAATTTTCTTCATGTAGACAGCTAACTGAGCATAGACTCTGACCAGCATGGGCAGTGCCAAGGCTTGTCTGAGTCTGGGCTGGACACAAATGCCATTTTTGTCAGTCTTGTCATTTGTTAGCCCATAAAATATAATGTCTGGTATCATAAGGTGAAATCTGTCCAACTCCACAGATGGATTCAATATGATTGGGCAATGTCTCATGCAAAAGAATGACAATTCTACCTTGCTGCATTTATGAGTTACCTGCCCTTGCCAAAATTTTTTGTCCAGGCTGGGACTCTTTGACCATTTGACTGATCTGAGTTATGATCTTGAACTTCACAGGTGGATTCAACACAATGGGACAATATGGCTTACACAAGAATGGCAACTCTACCTTGCTTAATTGATGAGTTATCTGCCCTTGCCAAACTTTGGTGTCTACTGTTTAGGTCTACTTCTCATGAAAAAAGTATTCAATGGCATATACTGATTAAGAGCAGTTCTTGAGCAGTTCAAAATGTGAAGCACAGTTCAAGAACACCTGTTCTCAAAGTGGTTGAAACATGTTCTTGAAGTATGCAAGAACTATAATGTTCTGGAACAGTTCTTGATCAGTTGAAGAACTAATATTTCTCTTGAACTGTTCAAGAAATGTACATGAGCTGCTCTTGAAGTGTTCAAGAACAGTCCAAGAACATTTTAAGAAATGTTAAATTGGACAATTTTTAAGAACATGTGTATTTGAATTTTTAAGAACATTTGTATTCTTGAAAAGTTCTTAATGACAGTTCTTGAATAGTTCAAGAACAAACGTTCTTTAAAAAGTTCAAGGACTGTTCCTGAACTGTATGAGAACTTCATTCTTTAACTGTTCAAGAACATTTTTCATTACTTGTTCTTAAAAAATTGTCCAATTTAACATTTCTTAAAATGTTCTTGACTTGTTCTTGAACACTTTAAAAGCAATTCATGTCCAGTTCTTGAACTTTGTTCTGGAACTGTGAAAGAACTTTTCTTGAATTGTTCTTAAAAATCTCGCAGGGGAGGGGCTACCCCCAGTTCGCCAACTGGGATTAGTTGTAGGTACTGCTCTTTTCCCTAGGCTGCCAATATGCTGACTCCTGTCTGCTTGACAGTTATCAGCTAGCCGATTGGGAGTTAGGTGACTTCTTTCGCGGATCCCTTGACCTGCTGAATATTTATATATGCCACACCCACTACTGATTATCTCCCAATCAAATTACTTGATGTAAATCATTGCAACAAATCCATACAATGAAGATCCTGATTTCAGAAGCCATCTGATCTGGATCTGCATTGTTTGAAAGATCAGACATATCCTGGCTCAGCAGGACAAGGGTTAACAGTGTTGAATGCAGCAGTATCAAATCCAATAAAGTCTGATCAAGTGGACATATTTACGAAAATTTGAACTTTATTCTTAGTTCTGCCCGAAACATACAATGTAGATTGTGGGCCACCTTGCTATGGCAGTTCTGAGTACCCACAATTTGTGTTTTTGAACAGAGAAAGCATCTTATTATGTTTTTAGGAGATTTACAGTAGTTTTTGCTATAAACTATTTTATTTTGGCAGGCAATGGCATTTTCAATCAAATTAGACATTAATTTGTTCATGAATATCAAGTTTGTCACCAGGAGCAGGAAATTGTGTAAAGTGAAGATGTATTTTGAGTTAATTAAATTGAAAATGGGGGCCATTTGTCAACACCTAAATGGATATTTTCCTAGTTGAAAATTTTATCAAGATAAAGTTTGGAAAATAGGAAATCAATTTTCTTAAAACACAGAAATAGTCAAAAGCAATTAAATGTTCACCCTTTATGAACCATAATTGTTTTTGAATGCTGCAAGGGAATTGATAATGAAAATGCAGACACTTTATCACGGGCACCAGCAAGACAATAATGAACCATGTCATCAGTATCCAGACTTTGCGGTTAACTAAAATTCCACACAGCTCAGCCAACCTCTGCTCAGCTCTACTTCTAGCTCACTCCAGTTCCAAAGCCACAAAATTTCAACTTCAGCTCCACCTCCAACTCAACCTCAACCCAACTTCACCTCCAACTTAACTACAAACTCCAGCTCCGACTTCACTTCCATCTCCAATTCCTCTCCACTTAACTCCAAACTCCAATTTAGAATAATGATTCTGCTTAACCCTTATCCTGCTGTTCACAACAACCCCTATCTTTGCAAACAGTGTAGATCCAGATCAGATGGCTTCTGAAGAAGCCATCTGATCAGGATCTACACTGTTTGACATTCGGTTCATGAATTTGTAGGAATAAATTACATGAAGGGATTTGATTGGTTCAAAGTCAGAAATGGGTGTGGCTTAACTGAATATTCAGCAAGAGAAGGGTTAAATTTGGGTGGTTGGGTAAGGAAAAGGTGTCGTGTATCTTGTGTCAGTTAAGATAACAGGGGTGTTAAGTTTACAATGGCTTACAGTTGGGCAAGGCCCACTGTCCTTGCAGTTGCAGTAAGCAAGGATAGAGGGGAAGGTAGCAACAGTTACTTCATGTACTTCTTTAGTTTCTTCACTTCATTCATTTACCGCCTTCTCCCCTGTCCTTCACTTTCATCTCTTCTACTGTCTCCTCTATCTCTTTTCTCCCTTTCTCTGGGAGATGACAGAAAATGACCCTTAAGGGTTGACATCATGTTAAAATAGATGTGAAGGCAATGATCAAGAATCAATACAATTAACCCACAGCTTCCATCAGAGACACCAGAGGGAAAGAATCACAAGCATGAAACAACTAGACCCTAATGGAAACATCAATAACGGAAAGCCAAAAGGACAGTTACCAAATGGCCAATTGGCCATCCAAAACAAAATAATATAAGTAGGGATGTAACGATTGTCAGAAAATGACTATTGCGATAGTATTGACATTGCAGGAAGAACCATTGCGATACTATTACTATTGCTGACTACTATTGCAATACTATTGCGATACTATTGCCTGAAATATATTTTTCTTGTTTGAGAAGGAAATAAAAACTATTCAATCCTTCAAACTGTTTTCAGTATGCTTTATCTGCATACAAGAAATAAACAAGATAATTTACACAAGAGGGACACCTGTTGTAATCTCCTGTTTGCTTTTCTGTCTGCCCTACATGAAGAGGAAACAGTTCCCCAGGAGCATCTTTTTTCCTCTAAGTGTAAATCCTTCTGGAAGAGCCGGGAGACTCATTGTAATAGAAGTAGCCAAGTAAAATATATGAATTCACAGTGAGAATGTGAAATCAGTTTCTTAATCAAAATAAATGTAAGCTCTTCACGAAGGCAATGAAATCTTAGCTTGTCTTAAAAAACACTTCAGACATGACAAAGTGACTAAATACACCTCAACCTCGTTATAACACTGAACTTTGGGTCCAACCAAACCGACAATGTTAGTTAACCGAATCGTGTAATAAACGCCGGATATGTAGTCTATTCTATAATTACATTGTAAACACAACCCTCCGGCACTACCGATAAGCCTATAATGTTCTGCATGATAAGGTGTGAAAATAAGATCAAGTTATGTCTCTAATTTGCATTTATCCCTCAATCATAAAATTTTATCCACAATCAAATCGCTCCTAAGACGATTAGCTTCATCTATCGGTAGATGTATGCATATTAATAAAAACGACTATTCTACTGCCTAGTGCATGGCTATATTTTGGCGCCAAAATAGCAGATGCTTGGCGGGAAAAGTCAAACGCTTTTATTTGTGTAAACACATCTGTATGCTGTTGTTGGTGACACCGATCGCGCTTCCGTGTATAAATAGGGAATTGTGCAGGGTGCTGTTTTCTATCCACCTCTATCCACAACAGTTTAGTTATTGAGAAAATATGTTTTACTGATTACGAAATAAATACGCTTCCTTAAAATAAATAGTAGATAACTGAAAAACTATGTCAGCAATGCATACGATTCAGAATCAGAATTGTTACCAATGACATGTCAAACGAATCCATACACCAGAACCTGTGTTTTGGGAAGTTAGATTTGAATCTTAAGACCGAAAATCTAAGGAAATTTTTAATATGTCTCAGTGTTTCGGTACACAATCGATCGCATGCCTTTGTTAAATGGAACACCTTTGAGATCAGGGCTAAAGAATTTTTATATCCAAATCGGCCCCGGTCGACCAATGACGTCATCAGTAACCTGCCGAACATGCCTTACAATGTCATCCCGACATTCTTGCATCTGCCAACTTATCTAATTTTCCATCATTTTCATTGTGTAATGTTTTTTTCCAAACATCATTTGCAATTTCCTTTTGTTGTTTGGTATAATCCTTTTAAAATATTTTAGCAATACAAATAAACAGAAAATCGTAACACGTTTTTATTTTCTTTAATTGTTTTCTAGTGCGGTATTTCCCTTACACGGTGTCCAAGATTCAAAATTAATTCCTCGGCTGTATAAACATGTCTGGATGCCCAAATAATAAATGTTCTTTGCAAGACGACACGTATTTCATTTCCTTTGATGTCTGTTATTGACAAAATAAGAATCCTTTAAAACATCAACCAGAACATTTTTTGCATCTTTTGAAGCGGTAGTGACATGTGCGGACTTTCCATGCTTCATGTGCTAATGAATGCGGGCGGCACCCTTTGATAATAAATACCACTGTGTAAACACACATTAATTATCGCTTTTCTTATCACTGGCTTACAGACAGCTTGCAGATTAGCGTAATCAAAATATGCGTGGTCGTCCGTGTCAATTATTTCGAAATCAATTAACATCAAAGTGCTGTTGAAATAAGCTTCAGAAAGTTGTTAATTTACCAGTTCAATGAAGGAATATTCAGCGTTCTGACCTTATACCGACATCGGGTCTTAAGTGGATAATGTGTAACAATTATTAGGATGCATAAACAAATAAACACAGTGTATCTGTAATCACGACCGCCAAATCACAATTCGGCTGCAATTTTATTGCCTTTATCTTTAGCAGCCGTTGTCTCCCACTGACACAGGATATTATTGGATTATAATTGGACAATGTACAGTTTGACGCTTGAACGGGTACAATACGTAAGTAGTAATAAAGAATATAATCTTTATTAGAATGAAAACAACTTCGGGAATTATCTGAAAAACTTGTGATATAGAAAACTATCGAAACTATCGATAGTTCAAAACACTATCGGCGATAGTCATCGATGTTTAACTTTACCATCGATGCAGTACTATCGGCCCAGTGCCTATCGCAATGCATCGATGGTCCGATGCATCGTTACACTCCTAAATATAAGCGGTACACACACTCAAAGACAAGCCACAACAAAAATAAACTGCGACAGAAGGACTGCCCTGGAAGGGTCAACACACAATGGATCTGATTCAAAAACTAAAATACTGTATTTACCGTATGTTTTCAGACAGACAGGCCAAAGCAAACAGAGCAGACCCAGATGAGACGCTGTGTTCTTGAGATGCCGCAGAATGCAGCGGCTCATCATGGTCTACACTGTTTGCCACTCATCCAGCTAATTTTAGACACATCATCAGGTACCAAATTGTACTTGTTCCATTTTTAGAACAGGTACGGTAAGGAGCTGAGGTGTCCAAATATTTAGGGTAAATACGGTAGTTCACTTTAGAAACTGAGGATTGAAAGGGAAAGGCAGCTGATGCCATAATCACACTCCAACTCACGGATCATTTGAATTATTTTTTCTTGATTGAACTTTGATCTTTTAATAGAAATTTTTGAAGAGAATACCTGTGCATAACATCAAAATTAATTCACATTGCATTCCACAGAATGAAATAAAATTAGTCTGAAATATAAGAGTTCTATTGATGGATCTTATTTCTGTCAAATAATGGATTTCAAAAGTCACTATAAATAAGAGCTGACAATAACATTTTTCTCCAGGCAACAAAATATATTTTATATCATTTGACCTTCTGAAAACTTATTATAAATAGGTCAAATTCGATAAGGTCAAAGAGATCTAAACTTTTCAAATAGTTTGATATATGAGGTTAAGATAAAATGAAATTCTGACTTAAATTCAATCCCTCTTATTCCTCAGGGGAGCTTAAATTTAGAAGAGCAATTCAGATAAATCTAGAGTTTCTTGAGTTTATTGGAGTTAAGAAAACTTGAGACCCTAATGGGAGTCTTTATCATTGATTGCTAAGCATCAAATACAAACTTAGCAGATGACATATTCAAACGTAAATTTTCCTATTTTTTCAGGGAAATTCAGCTTGATATCTTGTTGTCTGTGGAAGATGTGATTTGTTCTTTTTCTGGTTGAATCTTGATAGAACCAGATATGCAAGATTTTTATTCTGATATTCAAATAAAATTGCAGTTTGATATGCCTTGTAAGTGCAGATATATCTTTCTTATGAAAGTGCATGAATTTGCATTCAGTTTTGCATAGATAGTGTATGTCTCACGAGAGCGTCTATTTTGTGAAGACAAGATTCTGTTCCTTCATTAGCAGTCATGCTGAGACAAGCTTCTTTTTCCAATAAAGTAGCATCTTTTGTTGCATATGCAGCTAGTAGATAACCAGTACCAAACAGAACAGAATAGAACTTAATATAACTGTCCTTTTCTCAGGCTACTCACATGTGTGTTAGAGCAGGAATATGTATAAATAGTTACCGTATTCCTCCCATTTAGCGCCCCGGGCGCTTAAAAAATTGGAAAAAGCGGGGGCGTTTATTAGAGACAAAAATCTTACCAGAAGGGAGAGTTCAAACCCATTACATGGGGTTGATTTCCTTTAGAATATGGTGGAATCATGACATGTAAAGTACCAAGTGGTCCACACATTGTGATAGCAGGGGGTTTAGAAATACCTTAAATGATACGTAGGGTGATGATTGAAAGGCTGAAATCTTTACTTTAGGTAAGCCAAAATACTATTTCCTCCGACTGCAGAAGGGGCGCTTATTATTTTGTTCTTGGAAAAACAGTGAGGGGGCGCTTATGGGAGCGCTAAATGGGAGGAATACGATATACATGTTCACATTTATATACGAAGGCCCGTAGACTGTTTAGTTGTGTTGACGTTTTACATCCCCATCAACTCTGTTCAGGTCATTTTGGAAACGTTTCCTCCGATTTTGTGGGACGTTTACCCGACATTGAGATGAAATGACATCTCAAGCCCTACCCCCCAAAGCACCTGCCATGGTTTAAGGGATGGTCTGTCCTGGGCAGGCTTAGACCTTCTAAGTGATTTACCAGTACTCAAGTTTAGTTGGTTTCAGCTCTGCATGGAAGCACCATGCAGCCCAGTCTATTTCTCCAAGCCCCAATGAGTGGGGGCTTGGACATATATGTAGAAACATATGACAAAATAACAAGAAATAAAAAAAAAAAATTTACAAAAGCTATGGGAGACTAGAAAATATACACGTAACTTGAATTTGAAAACTTCTTCGTCATTAGTTTGATCTGCAAATATTGATACTTTATTAATGTCTCCAAAATGACCTAAATAGTGTTGACAGGGACATTAAACCTCATTTGAAACAAACAAATTAACCATTATGTTAACAAGTGTGGGTAATGAACATTCCTCTAAAACAACTTATGCAGAGAAAAGTGGGATTTTTAAGGGGGTATTCATTATTTTCCATATTTTTTTTTCTCAAAAGATAGATTGTTGGTACTTGTTAGAGCTGCCTCATTAAGGTGGTTCTAATGAGCACCCACAATCTGTATTTGGGCTAGAATTAGAAAAACATAAAAATTTTCATCTGGAAAATGCTAGTTCTAGAAACAGGAAAAACACCTTTTTTATCATATGGCCATGTTGTCGTGAATTTCTTAATCATTATCCCACTGAATGGGACAACCCCTACCTTTGCAAACAGTGTAGATCTAGATCAGATGGCTTCTGAAGAAGCCAACTGATCAGGATCTTCACTGTTTGTCACGCAGTTTGTGATTTGAACAAAGATACTATATCCAAGTAATTTGATTGGTTGATAGTCAGCAGTGAGTGTGGCTTAATTTATGCAGCAGGATAAGGGTTAAAGTACAATATATTTTATGCAATGACAAGAGCACAATGAACTGTTTGATATTTGGTATGGAATTTCATCTAGTGGACCTCTATCAAGATTGTGCAAATTATGCACAGAAAATGACCCCTCATCCAAGCGTCCGTGATGGATGAGGGGCATTATTGGAGTTAAAGCCGGAGGCTTGAGCACATATACAGCATATTCGCCCAACGTAACTGACCGACGCTCTTTTAAAAGTTAAACTTGTTATTAATACTATAACTGTGACGTCACTACTTGTATAAAACACAAGCGACACATCAGCTGATTCATAATTTTAACAAAATGTGCTTTGTTGCCCCAAACCCCAAAATTGGGTGGGAATCTAGAAAAAAGGCATACTCTCCCCAAAAAAGGGAGGGATGTATATGTGCTCAAGCCTCCGGCTTTAACTCCAATAATGCCCCTCATCCATCACGGACGCTTGGATGAGGGGTCATTATTTCCCGTTAATGCCTCCGGCTATCGCACATATACAGCAACTTTAAATGAGGCAACAAAACACATGAAATCTATTTAAAAAACAAACTTGATATACCAAAACTCCGTTTAATCAAACTCAAGACCAGAGAAGACAACCGTTATCACAAATATAGGATCTCTATGTCCTTCAAAAAACTGAAACATCTAGACTTTACTAGTCCAGTTTATACCAGTCCCGTTTAAACTATCAGGACACAACTGCCCTAGCAAAACCTAGATTTCTTGGTTCAACTTCTCGTAAATAAAATTTCCTAAAGTTCTTGGCTGATGACCAATCAGCTGTCTTCAAAATCACATCTAAAGAACATCCTTTTGAGAAAGCTGCAGAAACTGCAGCTGAACGGTATGAATGTGCCTTAAACTGATGTGTGTCTATACCAGCATTAAATAAAACCGTTTTTAGCCATCTAGCAATAGTACTTGAAGTCACAGAATTAAATGAACAGTAAGAAACTAGCAGTTGTTGTGACTTTCTAACACTTTTAGTCCTGTCAATATAATGCATTAAAGAATGCATAACGCATATTTTCTCATCTTCATAATGATGCAATTCAATAACAAAATGTTTACCCTGTTTAGAGGTTTTTAACAAGTTCTTAAAATAGAACACTACTTTGTTTTCTATAATGTTCATACAATCTAAATTTAGTGAGACCAATGTTTGAGCCCTCGGAGCTGTAGTCAAAGCTATCAAAGCTGTAACTTTTAAAGTCAATAATTTCAAAGATAGCTTCTCCAGGGGAAAGAGAGAACTCAAATATCGGAGCACCACAGAGACATCCCATATAAAAGTATACTTCGGTGTAGGCAATCGCTTATAATACAAACCCTTCATGAATCTGGAAATAAATGCTGGATTGTTACACCAGACATTATCAAAAAAGACCAATGTCTGAAGTAACATAGACTTATGTGTGTTAACCACAAAATAAGATTTTCCTTCATTCACAAGGAAATTAAGATAAGAAATCACAGTTGCTTCAGACGCAATAAAGGGATTTGTTTGTCTAGAAAAACACCAAAAATACCATTTGTTCCAGGCCAAACCATACTGTTTCCGTGTTCCTTCCCGCCAGGAATTGACAATGAGGCAAGCTGCAGTTCTTGGAATTCCTTGACTCTCCAACCTCTTCCTGATAACATCACAGCGACCATAGTTAGACGTCTGGCTAATGGATGAGGTTGTCCGTTGTGGGGTAGAGTCAACAAATCTCTGTGACGAGGCAGTCTAACAGGGAAAGATATCATATAAGACATTAACAAAGGAAACCACGATTGTGACTTCCAAAGTGGAATAATAAATATAGCTTTATCCACCTCGTCTGCAACCAACTTATTTATAACACGTCCTACTAAATTAAAAGGCGCAAAAATATATGGATTAAAGCAGTGCCATGAAAAAGAAAAAGCATCTGTCTTAAAGGCACCAGGCTCTGGGAACCAAGAAACAAACTTGTCCAGTTGTTTATTCAAACGCGATGAAAACAGGTCAATATCTGGAATAAAAAACTGCTCACAAACTCTTACAAAGATTTCATGTTTTAACTGCCACTCTGTGGAATCTGAAAAAGATCTCGACAGGCAATCCGCTGTTAAATTTTCTGATCCACTGAGATGAGAAGCTGAAATATAAATATTTCTGTCCAAACAAAACTTCCAAATATTACCTGCTAGTTTATCCATGTCAACAGAGTTCATACCGCCCATATTATTAATGTACGAGACTGCAGACACATTGTCACTCTGAAATTGCAAGTGTATGTTAACAGAATGGGCATAAAAAGATTGAAGTGCATAAAAAATAGCTAAAAGTTCTAGATAATTGATAGAGTGTTCTAACTCTTCAACATTCCATCTACCATTAGCATATCTATTAGAGTGCACTTCAAAAGCTCCCCAGCCTAAAAAAGAAGCATCTGACCTACAAATAATATCAACTTTCTTAGGACGAATCCTCTTTCCATTTCTCTGACGAACATTATCCATCCACCACTGCAACTCGTTTTTACTATCTGCTGACAAAATCATAATATTATCAAAAGCGTCAGGGCACTCAGAATCTCCCAATCCTCTCAGTTTATCTCGCTCCAGACATCTATAATGTAAAGGTGCATCATGAATAGCAAAAAATGCATTAATAATAAGACCAATAAATGATGCTAACTGTCTAACGACTATGACTTCCCTTTCTAACAAAACTTTCGCTAAATTGAAAATTTTTGTAATTTTCTCATCGGTCAAGAAAACACAGAATAGAACTGAATCAATCAGAAAACCAAAGAAAATGATTCTCTGTGTTGGTTCAAACACTGATTTCTTGCTATTTATAGTGAAACCCAAAGACTGTAAAGTTTTGGCAATGGTCTTAGTATTTTTAGCACAAATCTCTCTATCTTTGTTCATACTGAGTGAATCGTCAATGTAATATGAGCATCTTATACCTTGTTGTCTAAACCATGCAAAAATGGGCTTCAGGATCTTGGTAAACAGCCTAGGAGCTGCAGAGAGCCCAAATGGGAGACAAACAAAATGATAGAGTTGTCCGTCCCAAATAAACTTGAGAAAACGTCTAAATAAAGGGTTAATGGATACCGAAAAGTAAGCTTCTTGCAAATCAATACTCGTAAAATAATCTTTTTCTTGAATCAGTTCCAAAACCACCTTGAAAGTCTCTTGTTTAAAATGTTCATAATAAACAAAAAGATTGAGGTACTTCAAATTAATAATCGGCCTAAATCTCCCATTAGGCTTTGGAACCACAAAGATGTTGGAAACAAACTGGTTATCTTCCCATTCAGACATCACAACTGCGCCTTTTGACAACAAATCTTTTATTTCAAAATCTACACATTTCTGTTCTTCATCAGAAAAACTAATTTCCTTGGGAATTCTATCTTGAAAAGGTTCGGCTACAAATTCAATACAATAACCAGAAATGGTTTGCAAAATCCACTGATCATCAGTAAATTTTTCCCAAACATGACGACAATGTTGTAACTTGCCTATGGGACTCACCTCCTCTAAAATTAGGCTGTTTCGTTTGGGGCACTAGAAGTAACCGTAGCTGTAGCCTGTCTTTTGCCCCTGACCTGTCCAAATCTCTGACGAGGGTAACCTCTAGGAACCATGCCATACATTCCACCATAATGCATATTCTGTGGGTAAGGCTGATATCTGAAACCGCCTCTAGTACCTCGAGCAAAAACACCTCTAGAGAAACCTCCCCTAGCTCTAAATGACTTACTATACCCATAAAAGCTAGGATAACTATCTTTAGCTAAAGAAACCCCTGTGTCACAGTTTTTGACATCTTTAGCCACATCATCACCAAACAACTTAGTAGAAATGGGCATGCTAACATGACACAAATTTTGGTACTTCTTTTTCAGATGAGGCTTAATCATGTACCGTCTTCTAAGGGACAAATTATACTGTACCTGTCCCATCATAGTAATAGTATCAGAAAAGAGATTTTTTATCTCAGAATTACCGGCAATGTGAGATTTAAGTAGCTCGAAAAGCTTGATAATTGGAACAACACCCGTTGCTACTAAGTTCTGAATGTCAGCAAAGCATTTATCATAACTCTGAGCTCTTTTGTTCATAATTTTCCAAATTTCATTATTGACAGTTGGGCCACGCAACTTGTCACAATTTTCAGGAATTTTATATTTATTTATTATGTCATCTGTCACACACTGTGAAGTACAGGTAATGTTAATGAACTCGGCTAAGGACGATGAAATTGCAGGCCCTTTAACTGGACCTTTAACTTTAGGCAAGCCCCAGGAGTCATTATCAAGTTTTTCAGGACCCGAGTCCGCCTCACTGGAAGACTCAAACATAGCATCAATATAATTTTTAGTCAGTTCAGCTGGCTGCAATGGAGCTCTTTTGGGTTTTTTGCCAGATTTATCAGATTTGGAAAAAGGAATTTGCTCCTCATCAGACTCAGTAACCTCAACATGCAGGTTTGGGAGATTACTCAAACTATCCCCAAAAACGTTCTCAATGTCCTCATCATCTGCATAATCATAAGAACCAATGCCCAAAGCAGTTCTGAGTTTAATAATTTCTCCCTCGGACAAACTATCAATAAGCTCTGTAAATGAACGACCTGACTGTCCACTGGTGGATGGCTGTTCCGCCGACATCGTCGGCGTTTTTGACTTGTTATTTTGGCCGTTATTTTTGCAAGTTTTACTAGTTTTAGCTGTCACCGACTGACTAGCTTTTGCCGGTTGTTTTCCTCTTTTGTTCTTAGGTTGAACAGTAACAGAACCGCTTCGCGGCTCCTTTATATCATCTTGGCCGAAACCGGAAAACTCCGAATCATTCGGATCACTCAAGAGGACTTCGTCCTTCTCGTTTGCCATAATAAATAAATGTCACACGCTAGGACTTCGTCCGTAGCAGGCAAAGACAAAGAAATATAAGAATATCACAAGAAAATATCAGAGAATTTCAACAAAGGTAAAGAAATTGAGCGTCAAATAACACGTTTACCTTTCAGCCACGCTGTCGAAAATATGAATCAGCTGATGTGTCGCTTGTGTTTTATACAAGTAGTGACGTCACAGTTATAGTATTAATAACAAGTTTAACTTTTAAAAGAGCGTCGGTCAGTTACGTTGGGCGAATATGCTGTATATGTGCGATAGCCGGAGGCATTAACGGGAAATAATGACCATCAAGGGTTGACATGATGTTAAAATAGATGTGAAGGCAATGGTCAAGAATCAATGCAATTAACCCACAGCTTCATCAGAGACACCAAAGGGAAGGAAACACAAGCACGAAACAACAAGACCCTAATGGAAACATCAATAGCGGAAAGCCAAAAGGACAGTTACCAAATGGCCAATTGGCCATTCAAAACAAAATAATATAAGCGGTACAAAGACAAAGACAAGCCACAACAAAAATAAACTGCGACAGAAGGACTGCCCTGGAATGGTCAACACACAATGGATCTGATTCAAAAACTAAAATACTGTATTAACCGTATGTTTTCAGACAGACAGGCCAAAGCAAACAGAGCAGACTCAGATGAGACACTGCGTTCTTGAGATGCCGCAGAATGCAGTGGCTCATCATGGTCTACACTGTTTGCCACTCATCCAGCTATTTTTAGACACATCATCAGGTACCAAATTGTACTTGTTCCATTTTTAGAACAGGTATGGTAAGGAGCTGAGGTGTCCAAATATTTATAGTAAATATGGTTGTTCACTTTAGAAACGGAGGATTGAAAGGGAAAGGCAGCTGATGCCATAATAACACTCCAACTCATGGACCAAATGAATTATTTTTTCTTGATTGAACTTTGATCTCTTAATAGAAATTTTTGAAGAGAATACCTGTGCATAACATCAAAATTAATTCACATTGCATTCCACAGAATGAAATAAAATTAGTCTGAAATATAAGAGTTCTATTGATGGATCTTATTTCTGTCAAATAATAGATTTCAAAAGTCACTGTAAATAACAGCTGACAATAACATTTTTCTCCAGGCAACAAAATATATTTTATATCATTTGACCTTCTGAAAACTTATTATAAATAGGTCAAATTCGATAAGGTCAAAGAGATCTAAACTTTTCAAATAGTTTGATATATGAGGTTAAGATAAAATGAAATTCTGACTTAAATTCAATCCCTCTTATTCCTCAGGGGAGCTTAAACTTAGAAGAGCAATTCAGATAAATCTAGAGTTTCTTGAGTTTATTGGAGTTAAGAAAACTTGAGACCCTAATGGGAGTCTTTATCATTGATTGCTAAGTTAAATCTTCATAGTTTCAAATATAAACTTAGCAGACGACATATTCAAACGTAAATTTCATATTTTTTACAGAGAAATCCAGCTTGATTTTTCATGTGAATTCAGTGTCTGCGATGATTCACATGGAATATCAAGTTCGGTTTTCTCTGAAAAATATTAGAAAAAAATTGGATTGTTGTCTGTGGAAGACGTGATGTGTTCTTTTTCCGCTTGAATCTTGATAGAACCAGATATGCAAGGTTTTTATTCTGATATTCAAATAAAATTGCAGTTTGATATGGCTTGTAAGTGGAGATATATCTTTCTCATGAAAGTGCATGAATTTGCATTCCATTTTGCATAGATAGTATATGTCTCACGAGAGCGTCTCTTTTGTGAAGACAAGATTCTGTTCTTATACTGAGACAAGCTTCTTTTTCCAATAAAGTAACAGCTTTTGTTGCATATGCAGCTAGTAGATAACTAGTACCAAACAGAACAGAATAGAACTTCATCATTTCTCGGGTTACTGAGTGAGTGAGTTTCAGTTTTACGTCCCACCAACAGCTAAGGTCATACGGAGACGGGACCTCGGTTTAAAGACTCATCCGAAAGTCTGGAGAAGCCCGGGATCGATCCTGCGATCCCTGGTTTACAAGGCGAGTAGCGTAACCACTGCACTCTCGGGTTACTCACATGTGTGTAGAGTGTGTGTGAATTCGGGTTTAACGCTGCTTTCAACAATTTTTCAGTCATATCACGATGGTGTCTGGTTGCGCATGTGTGTAGAGCAAGAATATGTATAACTATTTATACATGTACACATTTATATAGACTGTTTAGTTGTGTTGAGGTTTTACGTCCCCATCAATACCATTTATGTAATTTTGCAAATGTTTCTTTCAATTTTGTGGGACCAACATTGAGATGAAATGACATCTCAAGCCCTATCCCCCAAAGCAACTGCCATGGTTTAAGGGATGGTCTGTCCTGGGCAGGCTTAGACCTTCTAAGTGATTTACCAGTACTCAAGTTTAGTTGGTTTCAGCTCTGCATGGAAGCACCATGCAGCCCAGTCTATTTCTCCAAGCCCCAATGAGTGGGGGCTTGGACATATATGTAGAAACATATGACAAAATAACAAGAAATAAAAAAAAAATATTTTTACAAATCTATGGGCGACTAGAAAATATACACGTAACTTGAATTTGAAAACTTCTTCGTCATTAGTTTGATCTGCAAATATTGATACTTTATTAAATTGTCTCCAAAATGACCTAAATAGTGTTGACAGGGACATTAAACCTCATTTGAAACAAACAAATTAACCATTATGATAACAAGTGTGGGTAATGAACATTCCTCTAAAATAACTTATGTAGAGAAAAGTGGGATTTTTAAGGGGGTATTCATTATTTTTCATATTTTTTTCTCAAAAGATAGATTGTGGGCATTTGTTAGAGCTGCCTCATTAATGCGGTTATAATGAGCACCCACAATCTGTATTTGGGCTAGAATTAGAAAAACATAAAAAAAAATTCAAAATGCGAGATCATATGGCCATGTTATCATGAACTCCTTAATCATTATCCCACTGAATGGGACATTTTACCCTTACCTTTGCAAACAGTGTAGATCTAGATCAGATGGCTTCTGAAGAAGCCATCTGATCAGGATCTACACTGTTTGTCATATGCAATTTGTGATTTGAACAAAGATACTATATCCAAGTAATTTGATTGGTTGATAGTCAGCAGTGGGTGTGGCTTAATCAATTTATGCAGCAGGATAAGAGTTAAAGTACAATATAATTTATGCAATGACAAGAACACCATGAACTTTGGCATTTTATTTTGACTTTTATCTGGCTAAACCATTAACTCTTATCCTGCTGTTCACGACAACCCCTATCTTTGGAAACAGTGTAGATCCAGATCAGATGGCTTCTCTGATCAGGATCTGCACTGTTTCACATTCAATTTATGAATTTGTAGGAATAAATTACTTCAAGTAATTTGATTGGTTGATAGACAGAAACGGGTGTGGCTAAACTGAATATTCAGCAAGAGAAGGGTTAATTTTGCAATGGCCATTGCTGACTATCAACCAATCAAATGACTTTATGTAATGTTACTACTCAATCAGTTCACAAACATTATATAGATGCTTATCAGATGACCTTTCTTGAGAAGCCATCTGATTTGGATCTACAATGTTTTCAAAGGTAGGAGTTGATAAGAGTAAATCATGAAAACACGAAAACCTAGAAAACCCTTCCATTTAGGGTACAAACAGGTGCAACCAATATTACTATAAGACGGTTTACTTTTCTCTGGAACTAGCATTTTTCAGATGAAAATGTTTTACATTTTTCTTATTTCTAGCCCAAATATAGATTGTGGGTTTTCGTTGGAACCACCTTCAATGAGGGGACTTTTGTTTGTTTGTTTGATTTGAGGTTTAACGTCCCCGTCAACACTGTATAGGTCATTTTGGAGACGTTGCTTCCAATTTTGTGGGACTTTTACCTGACATTGAGATGAAATGACATCTCAAGCCCTGTCGCCCAATGAAACCAATAGGGTTTATTAACATGGACGGTCCGCCTCGCACCGCTGTTCCTGGACAGGCTTAGATCCTCTAAGCGGTTTACCAGTACTAGTGTGCGGGCCGGATTCAATGGGACTCTAACAAGTACCGACAATCTACATTTTTGACCTCAAATTAGGAAAATAATGTATACCCCTGTAAACCCCACTTTTCTCTACTATATAAAGTGGGCTTTAGAGGGGTGTTCATTGCACAGACTTGGTAACCTGATGTTGTGTAGTCCTTACACTGACTTTGGTGTAATCCTTTTGTAAAGTTAAATGGGTCACATTTCTGGAGATGGACATGACTTGAGATTGACACCTTCGGTCCAGTTGAAGTTTGTGTCCAGTGTCATTTAAATTAGTGAAGATGAAATTTATATTGTCTGATTGTATTGCTCCAGTTATAAAATCTTGTCCCCTGTCACTCAGACAAAGGAGAGTAGTCTGTCTCAGTACTCTGCCTTATGTAATTATGGTGTCGTCAGAACATTAAATCAGTGTTAGGGGCTTGAAAAATAATTGGACCCATTTTAGGCTGCGACCTGCTAAAAAACGACAATGGCAAATGGTCAGGCTCAGATCAGACCCTGCAGAGGGCAGCATGTAATCAGGGCCTTCACTGTTTACAGCTTACTGTTTGCAAAAATATTCAGACATTTTCTGATAAATTCCAATAATAATACCCATATTCTTTGGTTTACCATATAATGATTCTAAGTATTGGGACAGATATGCCTAAGCAGTCTGATCAGGGACTGCACTGTTTGAAATTCGATCTGCACCTTTTGGACTCCTTGCTAAATCTTAAAAATTTAGGAGAATTACAGCATGTCTGATATTCAGGATCAAGTGCACTGGAAATATACAAGAAGGCTCAAAACTAATGCTGTCATTAGTTAACCCTTAACCTGCTGAATATTTATATATGCCACACCCACAACTGATAATCAACCAATCAGATTACTTGATGCAAATTATTGCAACAAATTCACAATCTGAATGGCAAACAATGTAGATCCTGATCAGATGGCTTCGTCAGAAGCCATCTGATCTGGATCTTCATTGTTTGGAAAATAAGGCATATCCGGGTTCAGCAGGACAAGGGTTAATGTATCTTTAAAACTATGATCATTCAGTGTGGCAAATATATACCAATATTTTTGCACAAGAAATATGTGAACAGCTTTAGTAAATTTGTTTGTTTGATTTGAGGTTTAACATCCCCGTCAACACTGTAAAGGTAATTTTGGAGACATTGCTTCCAATATTGTGGGACTTTTACCCGACATTGAGATGAAATGACATCTCAAGCCCTGCTGTCAAATGAAACCAATAGTGTTTATAGGCATGGCCTGGCCGACTCGCACCGCATTGCCTGGGCAGGCTTAGATCCTCTAAGGGGTTTACCAGTACTCGTATGCGGGTCGGTTTCATCTCTGCGTGGAAGCATCATGCAGCCCATATATTTCTTCAAGCCCGGATGGGCGGGGGCCGTGCTTTAGTGAATGTAAAAGCTGCACATTTTTCCAGCAAAAGTATCACTGTAACAGATATTATTCTAAGTAGAATAGTTAACATTTTGACAATTAACAAATGTGTTAACCCTTATCTTGCTGAATATTTATTTAAGCCACACCCATTTCTGACTTTGATTACTTCATGTAATTTATGCTTACAAATCCATAAACTTCATGTCAAACAGTGCAGATCCAGATCAGATGGCTTCTGTAGAAGCCATCTGATCAGGATCTGCACTGTTTCCAAAGATAGGGGTTGTACTGAACAGCATGATAAGAGTTAAATAAATTAGTGACACTTTGAACAATTGAGCTCTGGTGGTCCAACCAGTGATGAACATTTCACCATTTTCATCTACCATCGAAAAGTGTGTCATTAGTGACAGCTCTGATCACAAAATGTGGATACACAGGCTTATATATAAGACACTTCTCTCACTGCTCAGTTAACCCTTGTCTTGCTGTTCACGACAACCCCTATATTTGCAAACAGTGTAGATCCAGATCAGATGGCTTCTGAAGAAGCCATCTGATCAGGATCTACACTGTTTGGCATTCAGTTTATGAATTTGTAGTAATAAATTACATGAAGTAATCTGATTGGTTGATAGACAGAAATGGGTGTGGCTTAAATGAATATTCAGCAAGATAAGGGTTATGTTTATTCTGTTTGATCTTCATGCAAGTAACTTTTTGGCTGGGTAACTGGTCAACTCGTACCTAAGTCAACTCGTACCTGAGTCAACTCGTACCTGTTTTTGGTCAACTCGTACCCGTTCTTTGGTCAACTCGTACCCCCTAGTCAACTCGTACCTATTTTGGTCAACTCGTACCCCAGAGGTAGGTGGGGTACTCTATTTTTTTGCCGAACAATAGTTGAAATGGGTTATAACTTGCCCCGAGACATGTCTTGAGTTCACCGGAGGCCAGAAAGAAGTACTTTGGGTCCTTTTATTGTAACATGATTTTCACAGCGCGGGGATTTGCGATCGCGCGCCATTAACCTGCTCTATTTATTATTTTTATTATCATTATTATTATAATTTTATTAGTATTATTCACTTTAAACCCATTCCGTCCCTGAAACCCACAAAGGGGTACCTTGTCAAACACTGCAGGCCCAGATCCGACGCCGCAGAACGCGGGGATATGCGATGGCGCGCCATCAACCTGCTCTAGTTATTATTATTATTATTATTATTATTGTTATTAATATTATTATTATTCACTTTTAACCCATTCAGTATCAGAAACCCACAAAGGGATGCCCTGTCAAACACTGCAGGCCCAGGTCAGACGCTGCAGAACGCGGCGTCGTATGATCAGGGCCTACGCTGTTTGAAAAAGTTTAGCCACTTCCCGAATCAATTTTGAAGAAAACACAACCTGACACCCCTAAATTTCGAAATATATAAGATGGCAAATTCCATTTGGGTAGTCAAAAACTGAATGCCCAGATCAGACGCCGCAGAACGCGGCGTCGTCTGACCAGGGCGGACGCTGTTTGAAAAAGTTTAGCCACTTCCCGAATAAATTTTGAAGAAAACACAACCTGACAACCCTAAATTTCGAAATATATAAGATGGAAGATTCCATTTGGGTTAATTTAATTAACACTTTAACTAATCGTGTACCGATTAATGTGGGTGTAAAAAACGATTATCGGTACTAGCTTAATCTAATCGTCCTTCATTAAAGACTGTTTTAATTGCTTTAATTTTGCCGGCGAGCGGCTGTTTTTGTTCTGACAAAACTTAAAACTAAATCCCAGTTTTACTATTTATATATAAAAGTGGTTTTTAAGAGGGACAAATTCATATAGGCTTGCATTCGTGATGATTGTTTTTATTTAAGAGTTTGTTAGTTAAACGGTATAACAAATGTTTATAATTTTAGCAATAAAATTATATAAATAACTGAATTTATTTTCTTTGTGCTACCTGTATAGGAGCTTTTTTCGTGACGTACTTCCGGTTCTAAAAATAGAACGGGAAAAGCCCTGGCCGTCAACTGTCATTTGCTTCAAGGCAGTGGGACAGAACGTTAATTACAGCGTAAAACAGTGGAATTCTTTTAAACTTTTGACGAATTGTAATGTAAGATAATGAGAGAAACACTGATATGCTGCCAGGTGTGAAATTTCGCATTACGAAAACATGTCTATACAAATGCATTATCAATTTTTCGGCGAGGAAATTTTAAAATGAAAAATTGTGATAATTTTCTTATTTTTGCTCAAAACATAGATTGCGGGGAGAGGCGGTTCTATCGAGTACCCACAATCTACTTTTTTGAATAGAAATAAGAAAAATAATGTTTAACCATGTAAACCCCAGTTTTACCATATAAAAGCGGGGTTTTAGAGGGTCAAATTCGCGTAGGCGTGTTTTCATGATGGCATATTGTACATACGACCCAACTTCCTCTCTCTTTATCTCTCTCTCTCTCTCTCTCTCTCTCTCTCTCTCTCTCTCTCTCTCTCTCTCTCTCTCTCTCTCTCTCTCTCATCAAACCGACATCAAAGCGAATTTGACTTTGCAACGTCGATGAAACGTCAGAACGGGGATTGGAACATTAAATTCAGCATAGAACACCCTTTCAGCATGAGAATGAAACGTGCAAGATTTTACAGTAAAAATCTGGTAGATTTGTAGATTTGTTCAACCTTCCCAGTCCTTACATTAACCCATTGGGCACCGGAAACCCCAAAAGAGGTAAGTGGCAAACAGTGCAGGCCCAGATCAGACGCAGCAGAAAGCGGCGTCTGATCAGGGCCTACACTATTTGCCAAAAGTTTAGCCCGGAAAATCACCCGGATGATTTTCCAAATAAATTTTGAAAAAAAACCTGGAATCTTCAATTTATTAAATGGACAGTTTTCGAGAGAGAGAGAGAGAGAGAGAGAGAGAGAGAGAGAGAGAGAGAGAGAGAGAGACCTGTGCCTATGTGATAGCCATACTTGGATAGCGAATAAAACGAAAAGTTACGTAAAAACTTTTGTAAGTAATCTTTCATGAATATACGGTATCTCAAGCCATTGACATGGGTCATTCGCGAAGAGATATTCGACAATTAAAAACGGGTCCAGGATAAATGAATTTTAGTAATAAAAGCAAAATATCCTTCTTTCCTTCTCGAGGAATTGTTTCAATATAAACGAGTATATTTTCTCTCAAAATGTCTCAAAATTGTTAGCATTGTAAGTTCCGCCAATACATTTGAATAGCGATGGCCGTTTCAATTGACGGCCAGTGCTTTGCGCATGCGCAAGAATGACGTCATAAACGGAATTCCTAAAACCTCCTATAGTTTATCAACGACCTTTGAGAGTTCAAAGTTTAAGCGAGACGGGTCGATTCCATTTTTTGGGGGAAGCAGGTTGCGGATACTTTTTTTTCTCGTGATTTTAAAAATATAAATCAATGTTTTGATGTTCTATATTTAGAACTCACGGCCGAGTGGTTAATGCGATGTGCTACGAGTCACGCAGTAAATTCTTTTAGACGAGGGTTCGAGTCCCAGTGGCACATTTTTTTTTTTTATTTGATTTTTCATTTTTATTTTATTTTTTTTATGTTTAAAGTTATTTCTTTATTTTTTTTATATTTACATCACTTATATTTTGTTTCCTTTGTTTTATTTTCAACAATTATATTTTATGTTGGATGCCGGCCTCGGTAGTTCAGTCGGATGCGCGTCTGACTGTTGGTCAATAGGACGCGGGCTCGATACTTGCCGGGGTCAGCAACATTATTTCCCATGGAGATTGATCATGAAATCTTTTCCACGGCCATTCCCTCCTTTCTGCTGATTCAAGAAGGGCAGCTGTTAGTTTCTGGGGAAAGAATGTGCATTGTACTGGTTAACTGCTTACGTATAAGCTTGCCAAGGATAAGTGTGGATTAGTACTGACCGGCTCATAAATGACCTAAATAGTGTTGCCTGGGCCGTAAAAGCCCAATTTAAATTTCAGATTCATTTCAACAGCGCATTTGCCTTCACTGACGGCTATGAACGTACGTTCAATCATAGTAGCATTTTTGATAATACTTCTTGAATCCGAGCTGCAACGATTCGCTTGTGCTCGTTCCATCTTTTCAATAAAATGAATATACATCTAATGTGATGACCCCGCCCATCGGGGCTTGGAGAAATAGATCGCGCTGCACGTTGCTTCCAAGCGGATCTGAAACTGACAACACATGAGCAATGGTAAACCGCTTAGTAAGTCCGAACCTGCCCAGGCAAAGTGGTGCGGATTGGACCTCCATACTTATTAAACCCATTTAATTTTATTGGTAGACAGCGCTTGAGATGTCGTTTCAGCTCAGAGTCGGTTAAAAAACCCACAAAACTGGAAGCAACTTCTCCAAACTTGACGGGGACAATAAACCTCAAATCAATCAAACAAACAAAACATCTCATGTGCTCCAATTTTATAGGTTCGAAAAAATGTTACAGAAAAGTAATAATAATAATAATAATAATAATAAAACATCTGCCCAAGATTCGAACCCCAGATCTCCAAGATGGAAGACATGCTACTATAGTGTCTCGACTGGTCGTCAATCTGGTTACACGACGCGCCAGATTAAGAATATGACGGTAACTATCGCCCAGTGTAAAAAATATCCACTACAGGCGACTTACCTAAAACACGGACGAGTCCAAAATTAAAAGTGCAGTCACGTCTCACTGCGTTTTGAAAGACTATACATCCCGCTGTGTTTATACTCGCCGACATGTAACCGGTTTTGTCCGTGCAATGGGCACACCCCTAAACCTCACTTTATATAGAGAAACTCGGGTTTACGGGGGTATACATTATCTTTCTTTATTTATGCTCCAATACATAGGTTGAGGGTACTCGTTAGAGTCGTTCCAACTAGAAATCATAGCCTATGTTTGAAGTATAAATAAGAAAAAAAAAAAAAAAAAAAAAAACACGGATTTTCGTAAGAAAAATTGCCATTTGGGAGATGTGAAAAACGCACTATATTGCACGGGTGTGTTATCGTAAAGTAACAGTAATAAGGAATTGCAACATTTATGTTAGCCAACTTTTATGTTTTGAGCATATATGAGAACAAATTATGATTGTATAACTACATTTTATTTGCAACTGAGCTTGAAATGTAAGTTCTACAATTATATTTTTTCTCGTTATTTTCATTTACATATTTACATATGAAGTCCGTCTTATGTTGAGCATGGTGTTATGTACCAATCACATCCCTCTGGAGCATAAATTGTTGGCACTCGTTAGAGCTGCCCCACAGGGATAGTTCTAACGAGCACCCATAAATTATGTCTGGCTAAAGGGATATGGGGTCATACACATGAAAGGCGCCATTTTGGCGCACGTGCGTAATGGCGTCATGCACACACTATGTATCGTTTTCATCGTCGGGAAAAGGATCAGGAGTCTGCATAGACCATAAAGTTGACCTGTATATATGTGTACTTAAGCCAAACTTACCCCAAAACAAATTTTATTTTTACTAAGGTACGAGTTGACTTAGGTACGAGTTGACTAAGGTACGAGTTGACCAAATTCGGGTACGAGTTGACTAAGGTACGAGTTGACTTAGGTACGAGTTGACCAGAAACCTTTGGCTGTGACCTTCAGGATTATGCTGTGATACCGGCCCCGATAGCTCAGTTGTTAGAGTGTCCGCTCCGGGGAACGGGAGGTCACGGGTTCGATCCCGGGCCGCGACATACCAAAGTCGTTAAAAATGGTACTAGCTGCACCTCCCTTGGCACTCAGATTTACGGGGTAGAGCTAGGACTGGTCGACCCAGTGTCAGGATAATGTGACTGGGTGTGGTATCATGTAATGTGTCTGGGACATGATACTTCAGTGAGGCAGCACTATAAAAGTGAGCATTGAGCTCCCTTTCTCAACCAGACACTGTAGTGATATGACTGAAAAATTGTTGAAAGCGACGTTAAACCCGAATTCACACACACACACACACACACACACACACACACACACACACACACACACACACACACACACACACACACACACACACACACACACACACACATTATGCTGTGACCCTCACCCAGTAACTGATTTAGCCCTGACCTTCACCCAGTATATGTATCTGTTTATATGTGACCTTCACCTACTATCTATTTCAGCTGTGACCTTCACCCAGTAACTGTTTTAGCTGTGACCATCACACTGTAACTGTTTATATATAGCTGTGACCTTTTACTGTGACTGTTTTAGATTATGACCTTCCCAGAGTATATGTAACTGTTTTTGGTGTGACCTTCACCAAATGACTGATCTAGCCGTGACCTCAATGGAGTAGCTGATCCAGCTGTGACCTTCACCCAGTAACTGATCTTGGTGCTGTGACCTTCACCTGATAACTGATCTAGCTGTGACCTTCACCCAGTAACTGATCTAGCTGTGACCTTCACCCAAGAGCTGATTTAGCTGTGACCTTCACCCCATCTCCGTTACGGAATAGGATTTATGTGGAACTTAACGAAGGGCCTTAAATTCCTCATATTTCCCATATGGGATAAACATTTCTGTAAAGGGGGATGGGGTGAAGGAATAAGTGGAAATGATATTTTGTCATTTGTGTTAAAAGGAAGACAACCTTCATGACTTCATGTTTAACTCATTTCGTACCAAATGGAATCTTCCATCTTATATACAGCATAAGTCCATTTCAAAATTTAGGGGTGTCAGGTGGAAATTGGCTGGAAATTTTGCAAATAGTGTAGGCCCTAATCAGACGCCACATTCTGTGGCATCTGATCTGGGCCTGCAGTGTTTGCCAACTACCCGTTTTGGGGTTTATGGTACAAAATGGGTTAATTTACTGTAAGTTGAAGTAGCAACCCATTATGGCTTTTCAAGGGTCATGACGTTGCATCGTCGTTGATACAATGTTGCTGAAAAGCCGTGTGCCCAGTTGGTGGGAAGACTGTTATACAGACCTGCAGGGGTGACCGTGACCTTCTTTGTTACTGGTACCATGATCTATTTTTTTGTGACAGGCATTGCCAGGATTTCTTGCTCTGCATAATTATGCTTTTATGCATTTTATGTCTAATGTAATGATTCTTTTTTTTTTTCTATTTCATATTCTTGCACCTGCCTAATCACACAATTAGGTAAGTACTGTTTTAGATTATAAATTTCTTTATATCCTTAATTGTGTTTAGCATTTTGGCATATGATAAATTGTCTGAGATTCTATTTCTGACAAATTGTATTGTCTCTAAATATTGCCTACAGTAGAAACCCAAAATATGACACTGGCAACACCGTGCAGGCCCACTACAGCAATACACCGACAAACACAGTACAGGCCCACTACAGTATTGACCCCAAAACATGAAACTGACAAACATAGTGCAGACCAACTACAGTAGTAACTCCAAAATGTGACACTGACAAACATAGTGCAGGCCCACTACAGTATTAACCCCAAAACATGACACTGACAAACGCATTGCAGACCCACTACAGTGAGTGAGTGAGTGAGTGTTTGCGTTTTACATCCCACCAACAGCTAAGGTCATATGGAGACGGGACCTCGGTTTAAAGCCTCATCCAAAAGTCTGGAGAAGCCCGGGATCGATCCTGCGACCCCTGGTTTACAAGGCAGGTAGTGTAAAACCCACTACAGTAGTAACTCCAAAATGTGACACTGGTTAACACAGTGCAGGCCCTCTACAGTATTGACCCCAAAACATGACACTGACAAACACAGTGCAGACCCACTACAGTAGTAACTCCAAAATGTGACACTGACAAACACAGTGCAGGCCCACTACAGTATTGACCCCAAAACATGACACTGAAAAACACAGTGCAGACCCACTACAGTAGTAACTCCAAAATGTGACACTGGCAAACACAGTGCAGGCCCACTACAGTATTGACCCCAAAACATGACACTGACAAACACAGTGCAGACCCACTACAGTAGTAACTCCAAAATGTGACACTGGCAAACACAATGCAGGCCCACAACACTATTGACACCAAAACATGACACTGACAAACACAGTGCAGACCCACTACAGTAGTGAGTGTTTGAGTTTTACGTCCCACCAACAGCTAAGGTCATACGGAAATGGGACCTCGGTTTAAAGACTCATCTGAAAGTCTGGAGAAGCCCGGGATCGATCCTGCGATCCCTGGCCACTACAGTAGTAACTCCAAAATGTGACACTGGCAAACAATGCAGGCCCACAACACTATTGACCCCAAAACATGACACTGACAAACACAGTAGAAGTAACCCCAAAATGTGGAACTGGAAACACCGTGCAGGCCCAACTACAGTATTAACCCCAAAATGTGACACAGGCAGACATGGTGCAGATCCACTACAGTAGTAACCTCAAAATGTGACACTGGCAAAACCAGAGCAAGCCCACTAGAGTATTAACCCCAAAATGTGACACTGGCAAACATGCAGACCCACTACAGTATTAACTTGGAAATGTGACCCTGAAAAAGATGGTGCAGACCCACTACAGTGTTAACCCCAAAAACACAGTGCAGACCCACTACAGTATTAACCCCAAAACTTGACATTGGCAAACACGGTGCAGACCCACTACAGAATTAACCCCAAAAGGTGACAATGGCAAACACCGTGAAGACCCACTACAGTATTAACTACAAACCTTGACATTGGCAAACACAGTGCAGACCCACTGCAGTATTAACCCCACAATGTGACATTGGCAATAAGGTACATCCCCATTACAGTATTAACCCCAAAATGATACAGTGGCAAACACAGTGCAGGCCTACTACATTATTGACACTAAAAGTGACACTGGCAAACACGGTGCAGGCCCACTACATTATTACCCCCAAAATGTGACACTTGCAAACACTACAATATTTAATCCCAAAACATGACACTGGCAAGCACAGTGCAAGCCTGCTACGGTATTAACCCTAACCATGGCACTGGCAAACACGGTGCACGCCCACTACATTATTAACCCCAAATGGGACACTTGCAAACACGGTGCAGACCCACTTAAGTATTAACACCAGAACATGACACTGTCAAAGATGGCACAGGCCCACTACAGTATTAACCCCAAGACATGACACAGGTAAACATAGTGCTAACCCACAACATTATTATCCCCAAAATGTGACACTAGAAAACATGTTGCAGGCCCTGTACAGTATTAACCCCAAAACATGACTCTGGAACACAAGGTGCACTCCCACTACAGTATTAAGCCCAAAACATGACACTGGCAGACATGGTGCAGGCTAACTACAGTAGTAAGTCCGAGCAAAATGCTGGCAAACATTGTGCAGACCCACTAAAGTATTGACCTCAGAACGTGACACTGTCAGAGATGGTGCAGGCCCACTACAGTATCAGCCCAAAACATAACAGGCAGACATGGCGCAGGCTCACTACAGTAGTTACCCCAAAATGTGACACTGGCAAATGCAGGCCAACTACAGTATTAAAGCAAACAAACAAACAAAGCTCGTAGGAAGAGTCTCTTCAGAACAAAATGGGTTAAACCTTAAGACGCCATCTGCAAATGTCGTCTGTTTATGTTGTCTGCTGCATCTTCTTGCAAAATTTTCAATCATATATATTGTTGCATGCAAGCAAATAATGTGGACCCTGACTAGGCTCCTCTGAAATTGTCGTCTGTTGATGTTGTCTTCTGCATCTTCTTGCAAACTTGCATAAAGCCAAACAGTGTGGACCCAGATCAGACTGCTCCTCTGGGTCCACACTGTTTACTACGACTTTAACAATGCAGATGATAATTTTTGTGGTTGACATCTTAGGAGTTAAACTACTGGTATGCTAAATTACAGCATATTCTTGACTCAATTTTCTGATCTTTCACAGTGTTCTTGTTCTTTAATTGAACAAAAATTTTATTCATTTAGTTACTTGGCGTCTTCTCCTACTGTTTTTTGTCTGTATGTGTATTTTTGTGTGCAACATTGCTTTTAATAATAATCATTAAGTTACAACTTGCATGCAACATGGTGCATTATTTTACTGTGCATTGCAGAAAGATTTCCCAAAACAGCCGGATAGCTGAAACATAATCACAATTTGTCCCTAATTGCTTCATACTTTCTAAGAATACATGTATTTACCAATCACAAATAGTTATGTGCAAGTGCGTCACAGATGATTACGTTGGTCATTGGTTTTATTAATCGCCCACTAAATTCAGCAGTTATAGATAAAATGTCCAGATGCGAGAGAACAACTCTCTTCTCTTTCTCTCACACACACACACATGCACACTCACACATATATACACCTCACACACGTCCCACAATCTCACTGGTGCTCGAGTTAATGACTGCTCTTTACAAACCAAAAATTACTTCCAATAATGCACTGTCTATGTGACATAATGACAGAAAAAGTGTAGCCCATTGGTCACTCGGTTTGTTAAATCTTTCTGCAATGCACAGTATTAATCCCAAGTTTTGTGAGAGTTGTCTCTTATTTTTGATTGAAAAAAGAGAAATAATGTAAACCTATGGCTGTAGACTTTAAGCAAAAACAGGCGTCATTATTTAATCTCCTTCTTCCTACCCTATCCCCATTTTGCAGGACATTTCGAAATGTCAAGAATGTACAATAGATTTGTACCTAATAATGTTTCACAGTTTTTTGCATAGAGTGCCTGTCTGCAATGGGCTTGATGCTGAGGGGGTTATGTACATGATCTTATGCAGGGCTGGAAAAATTTTCAAAATTTCAATTGGGGCATGTTGTAAATTTTGGAACATTTCATAGGGATTAGACAAAACTTTTACTCATCCTCCAAAATTTTACTTGGTATGGCAAACGGACAAATTACATAATATGTACACGGCAACCTCTTTATAACACTGTTGTTGGGGTTCAGAGCCAAAACCATGTTAGTTAATCCAAACAATAAAAGCTCTGCAGACATTGCATGATACCCCACCACTGGAGGCCAATAACTAGCATTTTTCAGGTGTTTCTAGAGCATACAACCTTGGAACCAGGACAGCCAGTATTCAAAATCTAGTTTGATATTCAAACTATATTATTTCATTTGGTACAGAAACTACTGACAAAAATAAACTAATTGTTTTAGATACATCAAAGCCAGATAATTGAGAACTTAATGTCCTTGCCACAATATAGGCAACCTTTCAGTTTCATCAAGCTGCTCTATAAAGTACAGAAATATAGGCCCGGAACTATATTTCAGACACAGCTGATAAGAGCAGATAACTCAGAAGTGGAAAAGCCTGGGTAGCAGTTCTTGGCCACTATATAATAGCTTTAGTGCTCAATATATCTATTAAGTTCCATCAACCTACCGTATTCGCCCTAATTACCGCACCGTGCGCTTAGTTTTTTCAAACTGTGTCAACAAATCGTTGTGAAAAATCGACCTATTAAGCGCACACAAATCATTCGGGGAACTGTCTTGACAGATGAACTGTCTTGTTCCCCGCTTCACTGGTGAAGGAATAACGGTAAGTTTTTATAGATTTCCCGTGAAAGCTTCAATGGGAGGTTACTGTAAGGTGTGCGCTTATGCATATTTTTTTAAAAATAGCTTTGGTGTGCGCTTATAAGAGCATGTGCGGTAATTAGGGCGAATACGGTATTCTGTATTGAAAAGAGCTATGGGCCACATATACAAAGGCAGGTAACTCAAGACCTAAATGGTCAGGGTTTCCTGACCTCATAGGCTTCCTACAGTGTTCTATACATCTGCAAAACTTCATTAAGGTGTTCCATATACAAAAGGAGCTATGGACCAAAAGCCATTTTTACATAAATCAAGGGCAAGTAACTCAAGAACCAGACTGATCAGTGTGACTGTCCTTGGCTTCCTTCAGCATTTTATACATAATCTTAAATGTTCATCAAGATATTTTCCATACAGCAAAGGAGAAACAGGCTATAAACATTTTTGACTTTACACATTCTTAAATGTTCATCAAGATATTCCATACAGCAAAGGAGAAACAGGCTAAAACCATTTTTGACATCTATTAAGGGCAGATAACTCAAGACCCAGAATGATCAGAGTCGTTTGGGCCACAATATGCTTTCTTTAGTGGTCTATATATCTGAGAAGTTTCATCCATATATTCCATTTTGTAAAAGAATTAGAGGACCAAAACCATTTAATGCGAACTGTTGTTGGCCATAACTCAGTCTATTACCAATGCCAAACCACACATCCCTGATAGCAATGTATTTGCAACATGTAAAGAAAACGGTGAAAAAAATTATCAAGTTATTGATCAGAAACTCCCAAAAATCACTTATTAGGAACTGACAAGGGTCATAACTCAGAAGGTGACGGATTTTGCCCACATACCCCGGTACAAAAGTGAATGCAGGATTTGAAAAGGAATCTGTGAAAAAATACTCAAGTTATCAATAAGAAAATGATGTGGATGGAGACACGGACGGACGGACTGAAGGGTTTGTTATAATACCCCACCACTGTCATTAGATGGGGTATAAAAATGTATAACTTATACCCCGGTCCCACAGACCTTGCGACTGCGATGCGACCTCTCTGCAACTGATTTCGTTGCAACTGGCCCGCGACCTTTGCGACTGTTGAAACTAAATTTGCTCCGAAAAATGTGATCGCCGACCCGTCGCCGACTAGTCGGCGACCGTTCGCCTAACAATCGGCGATTAGTGTTGACCAAAGTCGGCGATTGATCAGTGACTTGTCGCCGAAGAATCGCCGTATGATCAGCAACTGACTTGCAACAAATGAAACATGATCGGGGACTAGTCGGCGATCAATTGGCGACTCTTCAGAGACTGGATAAAACCGATCGGCGACTTGTCGGAGACTGTTTTGCATTTTTTGACACAGACAAAAATAAACCAAATTTTCGACTGCTGAAAGTCTTCTCTGGGCTGCTGCAAGTCCTCCTCATCCGGAATTGGTGCCCGAGCCTTGCTTCCCGTTTTTTTCGGCTGCGCCGCCGTTTTCTTTTGCCCGCCTCTCCGAACCATGTTGCCTCTTTGAAAGCTGTCGTCGAAATGATGCAAGGATGTGAACAGTGTTTTTATTGTAGTTGGCGCTATAATCGTTCAGTGGTTTTGACACCTTTTTACAGCTTGTCGGCGACCAGTTGCAGATCAATCCCAGATCAATCGCCGACTTTATCAGTGATCAATCTCCGATCGATCGCCGAACAGTTGCCAACCGATCGCCGATAGGTCGTGGATCGAAAGCGGATCAGTCGGCGATCGGTCTGCGACCAGTCTCCGATAAGTTGCAATAAGGTTGCTAGAATTTACAGCCAAATTTGCATAAATTCGGTCGGGGATCGATTGGTGACTGTTCGGCGAACGATCGGAGATTGGTCTGCGACGTCTAGAAAACCATTGCAACTAGTCTGCGATCAAAATTAGTCGCAGCCAGTCTTTTGTGCATGCACAAAAGATGATCGGCGACTAAATTTGATCGGCGACCTTCCCGCGACCTTGCTGCAACCTTTATAAAACCTCTCTGCGACTTCTGCAACCGCTCCGCGATTGCCAATTTTTTTAGTCGCGGAGAGGTCGCATCGCGGTCGCAAGCTCTGTGGGACCGGGGCTTAATAAAGGAAAATGACATTTAATGGTCATTTTTCTATATACATGCAATGTAAACATTTTGGGACCCGTCTTTAAACTGTGTTACATCCAGAACCATGTTATAGTGTTATAAAGAGGTTATAGTGTCTATTTGTATGGCTGTAACTTAAACTCAAATTAACCCATGTCCAGCTGAATAAATCAATTTAGCCAAACCCATTTCTGACTATCAGTCAATCAAATTACTTAACCCTTATCCTGCTGAATATTCTGTTTAGACACACCCATTTCTGACTTTGAACCAATCAGATTTCTTGATGTAATTTATTCTTACAAACCCATAAACTGAATGTCAAACAGTGTTGATCCTGATCAGATGGCTTCTTCTGAAGAAGCCATCTGATCAGAATCTACACTGTTTCCAAAGATAGGGGTTGTCGTGAACAGCAGGATAAGAGTTAATATAATATATTTATATTTATTCATTTCACAAACTGCATGACAGACAATGTAGATCCTGATCAGATGGCTTCTGGAGAAGCCATCTGATCTGCATCTACACTGTTTGCAAAGGTAGGGGTTGTTGTGAACAGCGGGATAAGGGTTGAGGTATTTTCAAGCGGGCAAGGCACTAGGCAGGGGCATTTGTGTACTTTGTTACAATCATATTTTATTTTGCAGTCCAAACCTTTTAGAATCTTTAGAAAATGTACATTTTGTATATATTTCGTATCCTTGGCAACAGAAATACTGATTTAGGTCCTTATTAAATATTGACATTTCAGTTGTGGATACCATAATTTCATGAAGGTAATGACAAAACTGTATAAGCATTTGCATCATAGGCAAAAAAGGAGCATTCTGACCATGGTTTACATAATTTGCCATTCTGTCATAGCCATTATACACATAATTTAGTGATATACATACATGCATATTATTCAAATGATTCATGTTTAAGAACATTAAATATATCCCAAGTTTGAGGGTTATTATGGTAATCTTCAGAATCATAAAAAAGTTATTAATAATAAAATAAGCCTATTAGTTGAGGGAAAACTAAGTTGCCTATGTTATCTGACTCTTTAACTACAGTTTTGTCCTTAGAAATATGACAAGGTGAATTTGTGGTCAGTAAGTTGGCCAACATGAGACCAGAACTACTAATTAGGGAGATGCGTTATTTCCAAACACACTCCAGGACAAACTCCAACAATTAGGAGGTATTAATTAAATTTTATAACCATTTTTCTGGTCTCACTATACTATTGAGAGAGTATATTATGACTAATGATGAGCATTTTCAATGCAACACTCTTTGTTTATTCATCAATATAATCTTCACCCATCCGGTAAGTATAAAATGTTATCGAAGAGGTCAAAAACATTCTTAGACATTGAACAGCATTGTCAGAAGTTGACAGATAAAACTACCAATCACGTTATGGTGCAGACGTCATTATGCCCCCAACTTCAAAGAAGTTGGAGGGGTGTATTGCTTCTGGGAGGTTTGGTCATCCGTCCATCTCTGCATTTGTTCCTGCTTACGTCAATCAGATATAGCCTCTGTACTGTAGTGGTTATGCTACTCACCTCATAAACCAGGAGTCATGGGTTTGATTGTGTGGGCTTCTCAAAACTTTCAGATGAGTCTTTAAACCAAAGTCCTGTCTCCATATGACCTTAGCTGTTGATGGAACATTTGTAAAACCCAAACACAAACACACTGGTCATTCATCATTTCAAGGCCATGAAATGATCGCCGTTGTTAACCTGACTTTATTTATAGGGAAAATGAAGTTTATACACGTTAACATTATTTTTTCTTATTCACCATATTTGCATTATTTGCTGGTTCCCAGCTTGCACATTGTTAATATTGGAAAATCAGGTTACCAGACCCCCCTGACCTTTTAAGGTCAGGGGGGTCTGGTTACCTGTTTTTCCAACACTGATAACCTTCAGACTAGGAACCAGCAGATAATGCAAATAAGGTGAATTGCTTCTCAAAAATAAAGACTGCTGAATATTTATATATGCCACACCCACTACCGATTATCAACCAATCAGATTACTTGATGCAAATTATTGCAACAAATTCACAATCTGAATGGCAAACAATGTAGATCCTGATCAGATGGCTTCGCCATCTATCTGGATCTTCATTGTTTGGAAAATAAGGCATATCCAGGCTCAGCAGGACAAGGGTTAAAACTGCCTAAATGAGGAGGTTATAAGGAGCTCCCAAAATCTATGGAGAAGAAATAAAGAAAATTCTGTAATGATCCTAAGTATTGGAACAGACAGACCTAAACAAACAGTGCAGACCCAGAAGGAGCAGTCTGATCAGGGTCTACACTGTTTTCCATTCCGTCTGGACTTTTTGGACTCCTTGCTAGAATGTGCAACAAATTTGATTTCAGAATTGCAGCAAGTCTGTATTTTAGGAGTTATCTGTAGAGCTATGGAACATCTTTATGGGCTGGTCAATGAACAGCATACACACAGACAGACAGATTAGGGTATAACAAAGAACCTAATCCCCATAATTCAGTGTGAAAATCCTGCTGTAGCATAGTCTTTCTTGGTTTTGCTTCTTTGTGAGGAAAAATACATTATGTAGTGATTTGTCATTTTTCACTTTCCCCAGGGAAGAATAAAGGTCAGTGCAGCATATGGCTTTGTGGACTTTTTTTTCCTTGAAATGCCATCAGTTTAGTTTTTTAATGCCATTTTTATTTGGTGACACTGAATCTTTTTAACCTTTGATGCACCAAGGAAAATTTGAGAGCAAAGTACTTTGTTACTTTTCAGAGAAGCTTATAAGACTTGATATTTCATGTGAATCACCTGCAATGTGTTTGAATTGGGGTTTAACGTCCCCTTCAACAGTATTTAGGTCATTTTGGAAATGTTGCTTCCAATTTTGTGGGACTTTTACCCGACATTGAGATGAAATGACGTCTCAAGTCCTGCCACCCAATGAAACCAGTAGGTTAATATGCATTGGACGATCTGACTCACACTGCTTTGCCTGGGCAGGCTTAGTCCTTCTAAGCAGTTTACCAGTACTCTTGTGTGGTCAGATTCAGCTCTGTGTGGAAGTGCCATGCAGCCCAATCTATTTCTCCAAGCCCCGATGGACGGGGGCAAAAATCATCTGCGAAGCAGAAAGTTAACATCCTAATGTGGTCTAGGCCTTATTGGTGTTTTCTAAAAAGTACAAAAAAGGTACTCCACTACCTCTTTATAACACTATTATTGGGGGCCTCTTTATAACACCATTATTGGGGTCGGAAGCAATAACCCTGTCAGTTAACAACCATGTTTGTTTGTATTGGAGTTTAACGGCCCAGTCAACACTACACCACAGCCTCTTTATAACACTATTTATGGGGTCCAAAGCAGAAACCATGTTAGTTAAACAACTGTGTTATATCCAAACAAAAATGTATAAATTATGTAGAAAAATGACCATTCATGGTCATTTTTCTAAATAATTTATAAATTTTTGGGATCCATCTTGAAACCGTGTTATATTCAAAACCGTGTTATAACAAACCATGTTATAATGAAGTTGTGGTGTATTTAGCTCATATTGAGCCGTGCAGTTTACTTATCTACGCTTTTCCTGGGCAAGCTTTTTCGTAAGCAGTTAACAAGTACAGTGCACTTTCTTTTGCCAGAAACTGACAACTGCCCTTCTTGAATCAGCAGAAGGGAGAGAATGACTGAACAATCATGTTATATTCAAACTGGAATGGATAGATTAATAGAAAATGGTCATTTTACTGTATAATCTGTACATATTCTATCCATCTTTAAAGGTGCATTGTTGAGCTACCGGGTCTCAATTTTTTTTTCTGTTTTTTATCTTCAATGCATACTCCTTTGTCATGTGTACACTTTTGGAGCCAACTACAGCTTCAGAACTGTGTGAAAATGGTCGTTTTCATTCGTGTTTACCCTTAGCTCTGAACATGTGTTCGGAATTTCTGTTCTAAAAATAAATCTGTCACTTTACACATACATGGCGACTGTATCGTCTCTGAGTGTCGTTACTTATAGCATGGTATTCAGCGTCATATTTCTTCCGATTCAGGCATGGCCTAAGCAAACAAGGCCAAAAATGAACGTCGCATAACGTCATATATGGGGATTCTATTTTTGTCACGAACTAAAAATAGATCTAACTAGTGTGCGAAACCTAGTTAGGGAATCCCTCTCAAACTCGTTTACCTGCCATCATAATTGTTCGCATTTTTGCATAAAATGCATTCATTTGTATTGTTTTAAAGAAAAATACCAGCTATATGTATTTTATTTTTGGAAGCATTTTTTCCAAATAGCTCAATAATGCACCTTTAAACTGTGTATCATCCAAAACTGTATATTGAGATATTGAGTACCTTACATGGGTGTTCAAGTATTATTAAATTTACGAATTTACTGTATTAGAGTTGAGGAGAAAAAATTTAAGAATACATGAGCAAGAATGCAAGAATATATTTATCATATGACGTTGAAAATGCATTTTATTCACAATTTTTTACAAAAACGTCAAACTTCCACCATTTATAAAAGTGATGTCGTTAAGGACATTGTATGTGTAATTTTACGGGGTGTACTGACTAATTGGCCTATTTAATCCACCAGTGGAATAACGGCCCAACGGATTAATTTGACTATTTAATCCACCAGTGGATTACAAAATTTATTACATGGTGTTATTACACTCTCAGATGCCTTTGGTTCTTTTGGAGTTGACATAAAAAGATGCATATAACATGCAATCATACTTCAATAAATTGAAAGGTTTTGGGACCAATAAAATTTCTTTGAGGTAGGGGTAGTTCAAGCTACTGAAGGTTAACCATAGTGCCAGGTCAGGAGAAATAATTGTCGTATCTTTTAGATTTTCTTAACCCTTTTTGTACCAAATGGAATCTTCATTCTCATATAGCAGGAGTCAGTTTAAAATTTTAGGGGTGTCAGGCTGTGTTTTCTTCAAAATTTATTTGGAAAAAGGCTGAACTTTTTAGCAAACAGTGTAGGCCATGATCAGATGCCACATTCTGCGGTGTCTCATCTGGGCCAGCACTGTTTGGAGTTTCCGGTACAAAATGGGTTAATTTAAAAATAAAGGCATGCTGTGTGTACTCATTAGAATAGCCTCAACAAGGTGAAACAAAAAGTCCATTCACCCTCCCTGCTGCTGTACATGTTAGAATCGCCTCAATGAGGCGATTCTAACACGTACTATCATCATATGTTTCCCAGTAACAAGAAATGAGGAACATTATCTCTAAATTATATTCCTCTCTTTATCTGGAGAGCTGACTGTTATTAGGTTATCTTCATTGATCTATAAGTCACTTGTGACATGCAGTATTCCCATTTATATTAATTTTAGAAATCATAATGACTGCAGCAATTAAGGTCAAATATCAGTGCCCAGTTTGATATTCCAATATTTTATACACATGTCCATTCTTTTCACAGCAGCGGCAGCTCATTCTATCCTGGGTTTAGTTCTATTAAGTAGTCCATTGAGCGTGAAATCATTCATTGTCTGCTGGAACTAGCCACTGTCAAAGTGATCAGAAACTGTCTGAGTTCTACTGACCAGTTGATGACCACTGTCCTAGGCTTTGTATCTGAGGACTAATTTGGTTATCTCATTATACTATATAGAGGCCTCCGTGGTGTAGTGGTTATTCCACTCGCCTTGTAAGCCAGGGGTCGCAGGATCCATCTCTGGCTTCTCCAGACTTTCGGATGAGTCTTTAAACCGAGGTCCTGTCTCCATATGACCTTAGCTGTTGATGAGACTTAAAATGGTCCTGAATGGAGAACTTGGCTGTCATCATGAAAACACACCTACCACATTCCTCCCATTTAGCGCCCCCGCTCCTATAAGCACCCTCTCAATGTTTTTCAAGGAAGAAAATAATAAGCTCCCCTTCTGCTTTCGAAGAAAAAATATTTTGGCTTACCTAAAGTAAAGATTTAGCCTACCAATCATTGCCGTAACCGCTGTAAATTGTGTCATGCAAGGTATTTCTAAACTCCACTGCTGTAACTGCTGTAAATCGTATCATGCAAGGTATTTCTAAACTCCACTGCTGTATCTGCTGTAAATCGTATCATGCAAGGTATTTCAAAACTCCACAGCCGTATCTGCTGTAAATCGTATCATGCAAGGTATTTCAAAACTCCACAGCCGTATCTGCTGTTAATCGTATCATGCAAGGTATTTCTAAACTCCACTGCTGTATCTGCTGTAAATCGTATCATGCAAGGTATTTCTAAACTCCACAGCCGTATCTGCTGTAAATCGTATCATGCAAGGTATTTCTAAACTCCACTGCTGTATCTGCTGTAAATCATATCATGCAAGGTAATTCTAAACTCCACAGCTGTATCTGCTGTAAATCGTATCATGCAAGGTATTTCTAAACTCCACAGCCGTATCTGCTGTTAATCGTATCATGCAAGGTATTTCTAAACTCCACTGCTGTATCTGCTGTAAATCGTATCATGCAAGGTATTTCAAAACTCCACAGCCGTATTTGCTGTTAATCGTATCATGCAAGGTATTTCTAAACTCCACTGCTGTATCTGGTGTAAATCGTATCATGCAAGGTATTTCAAAACTCCACAGCCATATCTGCTGTTAATCGTATCATGCAAGGTATTTCTAAACTCCACTGCTGTATCTGCTGTAAATCATATCATGCAAGGTACAACATTGCTATCGGCCACTTCATAATCCCACCATATTCTAATGGAAAACCACCATGTGTAATGGGTTTTAAACTCTCAGTTCTGGTAAGATTTTTGTCTCTAATAAGCACCCCCTCTTTTTCCCATTTTTAAGTGCCAAGGGCCCTAAATGGGTGGAATACGGTATATGATTCTTACCCTCTTGAACCCCACTTTTACTGGGGTTTGTAGGGGTAAACCTTATTTTTCTTATTTCTGCCCTAAAATATAGACTGTGTTGTTAGTTCCACATACAGTTTAGACCCTGATCAGACACTGCTTTCTGTGGTGTCTGATCTTGGTCTAAACTGTTTGCCATGTACCAGCACATGCACCAAGTCAATATTTCATAACGAAAACATGCCTATATAATTTTGACCCCCTTTAACCCCACTTTTATATAGTAAAACTGGGGTTTCCGGGGGTATACCTTATTTTTCTAATTTCTGCTCTAAAATATAGATTGTGCGTACTCGTTAGAACCGCCTCGATAAGGCAGTTCTAACGAGTGCCCACAATCTATATTTGGAACAGAAATAAGAAAAATATCACAATTTTTCATTATAAAATTTTCCTTTTTTCGGCGATAAAGGTGGCTATATTTTCGTATAGGCGTGTTTGCATAATGTACAATAAGCTTACTTTTATACAGCTCTCTGACGTCACAACAACAAGAATAGCATGGCTATTTTCTATAAATAACAGTTTTTTGGATTTCCAACATATTCACGGACATCACCTCTAAAGAGCTTATAAACAATAAACCCAAAAATAAGAGAAACACTGTGCTGTCAGAATCCTAAAAATTCAGACGCCTTTAGGAATTTTAGGAGTTGTAATTCTCCTAGAATTTTAACAAATTTGTTTCTGAGTAACTTTTTCTCCCCTCCCTATTCTGGGCACTGACAATTAATTATGGTCATCTAATTGTGGTTCTACATAAATGATAATGTTGCCCATGCAAACAACCCTAATTTTGAAACGTGACACTGATAAATGTTCTCACAGTCATAATGTCATCTTTACAGCAATCTGAACAAATTATCGACTGTCATAATGAAAAGATCAGATTTCAAAATTTCTGATGGCTAATGCATGATGGTCAGCTTCCCTATAAAAGGTCATATAAATATTGTAAATGGTTCAGAGTTAACTGTACAAGTTACCATTATTTATCTAAGTATTGGGACAGATAGGCCAAAGCAAACAGTGCCAATCAGAGCCTGATCAGGGTTCTTCACTGTTTGCCATTCCGTCTGCACCTTTTGGACTCCTTGCTGGAATGTGAAACAAATTTATGAAAACTTTAGGAGAATTACAGCAATTACAGATTTTTACAGTGAATTTTTCACAAGTTTTCAAGGGAGACAGTTTTTTGTGAACAGGGTAGGCCTGTTTTATTATAGACCAAGTCCTTCAGTGAAAAAGGGTCTACTTTTGAAGGAAAGAATTTGCTCCTTTGGAGCCAATCACTTTCCGGTAAAAATAGACACATTTTGATCAGAGAGACAAAGATATTTCAGGAGAAAATTTTTTACTTTAAGTTTAGGCCCCTTTTAAACCTTATCTTGCTGTTCACGGCAACCCCTATCCTTGGAAACAGTATAGATCCAGATCAGATGGCTTCTGAAGAAGCCATCTGATCAGGATCTACACTGTTTGACATTCAATTTATGAATTTGTAGGAATAAATTTCATCAAGTAATTTGATTGGTTGATAGACAGAAATGTGAGTGGCTTAAATGAATATTCAGCAAGAGAAGGGTTAATAAGGGAGACAAAAATATTTTTAAAGAGTTGTCTTCCCCAAAGGTTTCTCTGTCCCTATTGATATGTAATGAAAAAAAATAACAAAAATTTTTAACCCTGAATCTCGGCCCCCGCCCATCGGGGCTTGAAGAACTAAATGGGCTGCATGATGCTTCCATGCAGAGCCGAATCGGGCTGCACACGAGTGGGTACTGGTAAACTGCTTGTAGGATCTAAGCCTGCCCAGGCAAAGCGGTGCGAGTTGGACCGTCCTTGCTTATAAACCCTATATGGTTTCATAGGGTGACAGGGCTTGAGATGTCGTTTCACAATGCCGGGTAAAAGTCCCACAAAATTGGAAGCAATGTCTCCAAAATGACCTATATAGTGTTGATGGGGACTTTAAACATCAAACCAAACAAAACCAAATGTAATCTTCCTCCTTGTTTATACCATGATTCCATTTCAAAAGAAAAGGGTGTCATGTTGTGTTTTCTTCAAAATTTTTATGACTTAACTTTTAGCAAACACTGGAGGCCCTTGTGGCGTCTGATCTGGTCCTGACCGGTTGAAAGTTAGAAATGGGCATGGGGATAAACTAATTTATTCAGCAGGACAAGAGTTAACTAGTTTTTTTTTGTTTGTTTTTGAGATAAGGTTTTATGTCCCCATCAACACTATTTAGGTCATTTTGGAGATGTTGCTTCCGATTTGGAGGGTTTTAACTGACATTGAGATGAAATGACATCTCAAGCCCTTAAACCCATAGAATCCACTGGGGTTTAAGGAATAGTCCGACTCACATCACTTTTCCTGGGCAGTACTTAAGTTTGAACGGTTTCAGCTACCAGGGATCGCAGGATCGATCCCGGGCTTCTCCAGACTTTTGGATGAGTCTTTAAACCGAGGTCCCGTCTCCGTATGACCTTAGCTGTTGGTGGGATGTAAAACTCAAACACTCACTCACGGTTTCAGCTCTTAGCGGAAGGACTATGCAGCCCATTCTATTTCTCCAAGCCCTGATGGGCCGGAGCGCTAATTGGTAACTAAACCACTTTGTTCACAGATAGTTGATCTCTACGTCCTTATCTTATCCTGAAAGTGTGAAACGTAATGCAATCAAATCTTGCCGTGCCGGCAGGACAATGAAAACCATGATAGTCATTTTCTCTGTGTGATTTCAGCATCCTTGTTATGACTATGTCATCAAAATGGTGCGGGAGTTAAAAAGAAAACTCTGTTAACCCTTTTTGTACCAAATGGAATCTTCCTCCTTATATATAGCATGGTTCAATTTCAAAATTTAGGGGTGTCAGGTTGTGTTTTCTTCAAAATTGATTTGGAAAATGGCTTAACGTTCTGCAAAAAGTGTAGGCCCTGATGAGACGCCGCACTCTGCGGCGTCTCATCTGGGCCTGCACTTTTTGCCAACTACCCGTTTTGGGGGTTCCGGTATAAAATGGGTTAAAGAAAGCAACCACTTTGTTTATATTTTCATGTAATAATTTATGCTTAAGCCAAATATTTTATGGAAACATTGCCTGGTGAAGTCATTCATTTACCAGTAATTTTAATTAGAAAATCTTTTTTTTATGCCTCATGAACAATTGATTGTGGTTATATGTTTTACCCGCATAGCTTATTACTCCTCACTGAGTAATTCTATAGAAATCTTGTCTCGGAAAGAAAACGTTTTTGTTGGACTTTAATAACGCAGAAATTGTGGGGTTGGGTTGTTGTCATGCATGAATTCCGAGTCTTTCATCGGAGACTTGTCACATGCTGAGACTCTTGAAAGAAGACACTGTCGTATAGTCTTTTGTTTTCAGTGCGTATTGGTAGTTATTTTGCCGTAATGCAGAAATTAGATTAGGGTTTCCGTAGTATTGAATTTGGAGTTTGTGACATCTCAGAGTGTTGGTTTCAGAAATAAGATTGTCTGACAGAAATCTGATTGTCTGTAGCCTTTCAAATATTCTACAGTTCAACAAAAAAACAGGAAAAGAAACGAGGTGTTTCCCTCATAAATGGTCCACAGAACTTTAAGAAGCTGAAATGATCAGCTAACAATGTCATCCATGTATATGTAGGTCAAATGGGTTTTGTTGGCCAGCAATGGCTGGGTATCATGTGGTCAACCCCAAAATGGGTAGCCTGGCAAACAGTGCAGGCCTAGATCAGACGCCGCATTCTGTGGCGTCTGATCAGGGCCTACCCATTTGTGAAAAGTTCAGCCATTTTCCAAACAAATTTTGAAGAAAACACAACCTGACACCCTTAATTTTCAAAACGGACTCCTGCCACAGACTCCTGCTACACATAAGATGGAAGATTCCTTTTAGTACAAATAGGTTAACATCCCAGTCAACACTATACAGGTCATGCTAAGCCAGCCAGGCTACTGAATTACAGTCTGGCAGGCTTACCTATTTTACCGTATACACCCTAAATATGAACAAGTACAAATAACTCCCTGATTTTGCGTCTGAAAATAGCTGGGGCAAATATCTGTACACCCTGAAGAGATGCCACATTCTGTTTGCATCTCATTGAGATCTACACTGTTTGCTCCGGCCAAAAATATACAGTAAATATGGTACATGTATTTGGGAAACCCCAAAACAGGGTCACTGGGCCAAACAGAGACATTCTGCGGCATCTGATCAGGGCCTTCACCATTTAGAAATCAGTTTCCCTATCCCTATATTTCCAAATAGACTCCTGTGCTAGAGTCTATTCTAATGCACTTACATATTTAATGCTACGTCTGCTATTGGAAACCTGACCTCACCATGTAACGTCATTTTTCATTGGCTGGCATTTGGTTTTACCGATTCATCTGCTAAAATGACAATTTTCGATACAGTTACTACCGTATTTACCTATGTATTTGGACAGACAGGCCTGAGCAAACAGAATGCGGCATCTCATCAGGGTCTACACTGTTTTCCATTCATCAAGCTGAATTTAGACCAAACATCAGGTAGTAAATTGTACTTATTCAAATTTTAGGACAAGTATGGTAAGGAGTTGAGGCAACACAGAGAAAAACTACATCTGAAAATGTTGTCTGCTTATGATGTCTGTTGAATCTTCTTGCAAACGTTTTTAAAAATATTTTTGCAAACAGGCAAACAGTGGGGGTCTGATCTGGGTCAACACTGTTTGCAAAAAATGACTTTTAAAGTAATGGGCAGACGATAAAGCCGATGACAGTTGTCGTGATTGTCATGTTATGGTTTAATATTTAGAGTAAATACATAGTATCTCCAAAGTTTTGCACCAGTAACAATAACAATTGGGCTTGTAGAATGACCATAGAAACAATTCAATCTTCTCATGATCAATCAGGTCTCAGGGATCAAACCTGCAACCTCATGATCATCAACTAGATGTGCTTCCAACTGCATCACTGGGGCTTTAAGAAATAGATGGGCTGCATGATGCTTCCGCGCAGAGCTGAAACCGACCCGCACACGAGAACTGGTAAACCGCTTATAGGATCTAAGCCTGCCCAGGCAAAGGGGTGCAAGTCGGACCGTCCATGCTTATAAACCCTATTGGTTTCATTGGGCCGCAGGGCTTGAGATATCATTTCATCTCAATGTCGGGTAAAAGTCCCACAAAATTGGAAGCAACGTCTCCAAAATGACCTTTACAGTGTTGACGGGGACGTTAAACCTCAAAGCAAACACCAGGTTTCTGACTTATAAAATCTGAAACTTTTTCTTCCAGTCAGAATGATGTGAGTTCAGTAGCTCTTGTTCTGGATAATAAATCAGAAAATAAATCCAAGAACCATGGCCAAAAGTAATGGTAAAATAGATATAGGTGACACATTGTTGGCCAATAAGAAACAGAAAATTATAGGAGAGCTTTTTTTGTTGATTTAACAAGCAAAAATTGTAATTCTTGTCTGATTTTGGTTGATACCACTTGTATTGGCTGCCAGGATTCATTTCGTTTTAACCCATGCATGCAAAGAAAAAAATAATCCAAAAATTTTCCTGTCATCTGCTGCATTTTTTTTGCAAACTTTTCAAACATGTTTTTGCATACACAGGCAAACAGTGCGAACCCTAACCAGACTGCTCCTGTACAGCTCCTGCGGGAATAGACTGAATTGGGTCCATAGTTTGCAACAATGACTTTTAACCCTTCTCTTGCTGAATATTCAATTTAGCCACACCCATTTCTGACCATGAACCAATCAGATTACTTGATGTAATTTATTCTTACAAATCCTTAAACTGAATGTCAAACAGTGTAGATCCTGATCAGATGGCTTCTTCAGAAGCCATCTGATCTGGATCTACACTGTTTCCAAAGATAGGGGTTGTCGTGAACAGCAAGATAAGGGTTAAAGTAACTAACAGACAAAATAGCAGATAACAATTGTTGTGAAGATCCAGATCAGATGGCTTCTGATCAGGATCTACAGAGTCTGACACTCAGATTGTAAGTGTTTTCAATGCATATACCATATCAAGGGATTTGATTGATTGCTGGTCAGATATGGGTGTGGCAAATTAACTTATTCTGCAGGTTACTAGTTAAATTGGAAGTGGATCTATTTGTCATATTGTATGGGTGACAGCAAGAGCTCATTCAGAAAGTCCTTAAGGTGTTCCCAGCCCCCGCCCATAGGGGCTTGAAGAAATATATGGGCTGCATGATGCTTCCACGCAGAGCTGAATCCGGCCCGCACACTAGTACTGGTAAACCGCTTAGAGGATCTAAGCCTGCCCAAGAACCGCGGTGCAAGGCGGACCGTCCATGCTAATTAACCCTATTGGTTTCATTGGGCGACAGGGCTTGAGATGTCATTTCATCTCAATGTCGGGTAAAAGTCCCACAAAATTGGAAGCAACGTCTCCAAAATGACCTTTACAGTGTTGACGGGGACGTTAAACCTCAAATCAACCAACCAACCAACCTTAAGGTGTCCAAATTATTAGGATTTTTATGGACACTGGCAAACAGATCAGATGCCATGGAGTGTGTCATCTCATTTTGAAAACAAAATAGGTCAACCTTTTATGCCCCTGCCATTTGTAGAATGGTCAAAAAGGGCATATCATATTGTTTGTTACCCTTGTCCATCTGTCCTTCTCTGTCCACGTCAGTGATGGCATTAGCAATTTGCATTTAAATTTTTCATAATTACTACCAGGCAGGGGCATTTGTGTCCCTTACACACATTTAGTTCTTAAATGGATTTCTAGAAGATAGATTGGGCTGTATTATCAGGTGCTTCCACAGAGCTGAAGCTGACCGAACAGGTGTATACTTGTAATCCCAGGCAAAATGGTGCGAGCCAAACCTTCACTTCACAAAGAACCTAGTGGTTTGTTTGGGCAGTAGGGCTTGAGATGTTCATCTCAGTGTCAGGTAAAATTCTCACAAAGTGATGTCTCCAAAATGACCTGATAGTGTTGATAAACTCAACCTGAGATGCATGCCCCTGCCCATAGGGGCTTGAAGAAATATATGGGCTGCATGCGGCTTCCACGCAGAGCTGAATCGGGCCCGCACACTAGTACTGGTAAACAGCTTAAAGGTTCTAAGCCTGTCCAGGAACCGCGGTGCGAGGTGAACCGTCCAAGCTAATAAACCCTATTGGTTTCATTGGGCGACAGGGCTTGAGATGTCATTTCATCTCAATGTTGGGTAAAAGTCCCACAAAATTGGAAGCAATGTCTCCAAAATGACCTTTACAGTGTTGATGGGGACGTTAAACCTCAAATCAAACAAACAACCTGAGATGCCAAAATATGAAATAGACTCATGCTATAAAACAGTACACCAAATCCTCTTTATTGCACTTTTAGATAAACAACTGTTATATCCAAACAAAAATGAATAGATTTTATAGAAAAATGACCATTTATGGTCATTTTTCTATATAATCTATACATTTTTGGGATCCATTTTGAAACCATGTTTTATCCAAACCGTGTTGTAACGAATCATGTTATAATAAGGTTGTGGTGTACTTGCTATATTATTTGGAAGATTCTATTCAGGACGAAATTAAGTTCACCCATTTTGTACCAAATGGAGTCTTTCTCCTTATATATAGAAACCTTTGGGGTGTCAGGTTGTGTTTTGGAAAATGGCTGTGTGTGTGCTTAGGATCATAGAGAGATGGGACCTCGGTTTAAAGACTCATCCGAAGGTCTGGAGAAGCCCAAGATCAAACCAACGACAACTGGTTTATGAGCACTACACCACAGAGGCTTCTAGGAAAATGGCTGTACTTTTTGCAAACAGTGTTGGCGATGATCAGGGCCTGCACTGGTTTTGGGGTTTCCAGTACAAAATGGGTGAAATAATTTACCGTGACCAATCTTAATGAATTAATGTACAGTTCATTCTGAAATGGCCAAATAATCAGTAGGTACCTGTTTATAATACAGGTGATGTAGAATAAATTCTCAATAAAATGACTATAACTAATTCAGAAACAAACTTTAATGAAGTAGATGTTCCAGATGGACAGACAAGATTTGTCTGTGATTCAATGCTGGAGAACAATAGACTGAAAGCCTAGTAGTGGATGAAAAAGATCTGACGGATTGATACATTTGGCTTTTGTTGATTAGGCCCAGATGTTTTAAGAGGAAAAGAAAAGAAAACAGAACAAGATAGACTTTGATGTATCTTCAAAGACATCTAAAACTATTCAGACTTATGTGAATGGATGCAGCTTGTAGTTAGCCAAAAAAGACTGCTTCCCATTAACTCTTATCTTGCTGAATATTCATTTAAGCCACACCCATTTCTGTCTATCAACCAATCAAATTACTTGGTGTAATTTATTGCTACAAATTCATAAACTGAATGCCAAACAGTGTAGATCCTGATCAGATGGCTTCTCCAGAAGCCATCTGATCTGGATCTTCACTGTTTGCAAAGATAGGGGTTGTTGTGAACAGCAAGACAAGGGTTAATTACAGAAGCTCCCTTGATTTCAGGTGTTAACCAAACAATGTGAAAAAAAGACAATGTTTACAAGTCATTATGAATAAAAGACAAAGAAATTTAGGAGGAAAGTTCATGAAATAGTAGGGTTAATGATTGATCAATTAGAAATGACATTTTAATGGATTTCCCTGCTGATTTCACTGAAGTTTTTATCAGAATCATTCATGAGATATTCCTCTCTCTCATTCTGCCACCTAGCAGACATTTATCACAGACTATCAGATCAACTGATAAACTCAGACCCACCTGTGGATTTGAAGATAAGCTAAAAGATTTCAAAACATATAAGTTTTTTTTTTCTGTCAATCTTCTACACAAATAAATTCTTTACGTCCAGTTTAAGAGTGGATTTTCTCCGATTTTCATAGAAAATGGCTTGTCATGGCGCAGTGGTTACTGCACTTGCCTCTGATGCTAGGCCCCACACCCTGGTTCAATCCCTGGCAGTGGTGACAAAATTTTGGCATCCAAACATGCTCCATTGGCAACATTTGCAGGGATGAATGTCATAAAGTGCACCGACTGGATCTAGAAGTTAACTGGAGGTGCCATGTGCAGGGAGAGTCATCCCCGGTGCAGGTTAAAGACCCCTACCATAATTACATGATTATTGTGTAGGCTTTAATCCTACAAATCTGGAGTGTATATATAAAAGAAAGAAAGAAAGATATGAAAACCTAATCCAGAAAGAGGTAGTTCATGAGGCATTAACCTTTATCCTGCTAAATAATTACTTTTGCCAAACTCATTTCTGACTATTTGGCTTTTAGCACACCTGTCACATAGTGACAAGGTGAGCTTTTGTGATCACTTTTTGTCCGTCGTGCGTGCGCGTGTGTGTGCGTGTGTGTGTGCGCCCGTGCGTCCGTAAACAATTTCAAATAAGTATATCTCTAATACCCCATTTTCAATCTTGATCAAATTTCATGAGAAGTATCATCAGGTAGGGGGAAAGGCTGCATAAGGTTTTTGGGCTGATCAGATTGGAATTCTGGTTGCCATGGCAACATATAGCTCCCATAGACTTACAATGGGAAAAAATTAAAATATCTTCTTCTCTGAAACCACAGGGCCCAGAGCTTAGATATTTAGCATGTAGCAACAGCCAGTGGTCACCTACATAATTCCTGCCAATTATGCCCCTGGGGTCCAAATTGGTCACGCCCCGGGGCCCCTTCGCTCCCATAGACTCATAATGGAACAAAAAGCTTCAAAAATCTTCTTCTCAGAAACCACAGGGCCCAGAGCTTAGATATTTAGCATGTAGCAATGGCAAGTGGTCACCTACATAATTCCTGCCAATCATGCCCCTGGGGTCCAAACAGGCCACGCCCCGGGGCCCTTTAGCTCCTATAGACTCATAATGGAAAAAAGCTTAAAAAATCTTCTTCTCTGAAACCACAGGGCCCAGAGCTTAGATATTTAGCATGTAGCAACGGCAAGTGCTCACCTACATAATTCCTGCCAATCATGCCCCTGGGGTCCAAAAGGGCCACACCCCGGGGCCCCTTAGGTCCTATAGACTCATAATGGGAAAAAAAGCTTCAAAAATCTTCTCCTCTGACACCACTGGGCCCAGAGTTTAGATATTTAGCATGTAGCAACAACAATTGGTCACCTACATAATTCCTGCCAATCATGCCCCTGGGTTCCAAATGGGCCACGCGCCGGGACCCCTTTGCTCCCTTAGACTCATGGAAAAAAAAAAGCTTAAAAAATCCTCTTCTCTGAAACCACAGCGCCCAGAGCTTAGATATTTAGCATGTAGCAACGGCCAGTGGTCACCTACATAATTCCTGCCGATCATGCCCCTGGGTTCCAAATGGGCAAGGCCCTGGGGCCCCTTGGCTCCCATAGACTCGTAATGGAACAAAAAGCTTAAAAAATCTTCTACTTGGAAACCACAGGGCCCAGAGCTTAGATATTTAGTATGTAGCAACGGCAAGAGGTCACCTACATAGTTCCTGCCAATCATGTCCCTGGGGTCCAAACAGGCCACGCCCCGGGGCCCTTTAGCTCCTATAGACTCATAATGGAAAAAAGCTTCAAAAATCTTCTTCTCTGAAACCACAGGGCCCAGAGCTGAGGTATATGGCATGTAGCAACGGCAAGTGGTCACCTACATAAATCCTGCCAATCATGCCCCTAGGATCCAAATGGACCACGCCCCGGGGCCCCTTAGCTCCCATAGACTCATAATGGAAAAAAAAGCTTAAAAAATCTTCTTCTCTGACACCACAGTGCCCAGAGTTTAGATATTTAGCATGTAGCAACAACAATTGGTCACCTACATAATTCCTGCCAATCATGCCCCTGGGTTCCAAATGGGCCACGCGCCGGGGCCCCTTTGCTCCCATAGACTCATTATGGAAAAAAGCTTAAAAAATCTTCTGCTCTGAAACCACAGCGCCCAGAGCTTAGATATTTAGCACGTAGCAACGCCAGGTGGTCACCTACATAATTCATGCCAATCATGCCCCTGGGGTCCAAAAGGGCCATGCCCCGGGGCCCCTTAGGTCCTATAGACTCATAATGGAAGAAAAAAGCTTCAAAAATCTTCTCCTCTGAAACCACAGGGCCCAGAGCTTAGATATTTAGCATGTAGCAATGGCAAGTGGTCACCTACATAAATCCTTTGGGTCAAAATTGGCCAAGCCCCAGGGCTCATTAGCTCCTATAGACTTATACTGGAAAAAACTTAAAAAAATCTTTTTTTCCAAAACCATAAGGCACAGATTTTGTTTGATTTGAGGTTTTACATCCCCGTCAAAACTGTATAGGTCATTTTGGAGATGTCTTCCAATTTTGTGGGACTTTTACCAGACATTGAGATGAAATTACATCTCAAGCCCTGTCGCCCAATGAAACCAGTAGGGTTTATAAGCATGGACACCGCTTTACCTGAGCTTAGATATTTAGTATGTAGCAATGTCAAGTGGTCTCCTACACTAATGATTTTCTGGTACACATGTGAGCGATATAGGGCCATTGGGCCCTCTCGTTACATCACATGAACAAGTTTGTGTAATTAACACCCCTGTAAACCCCACTTTATATAGAAAAAAAAAATGGAGTTTACAGGGGTAAAGCCATTTCCAGGACATAGGTTGTGGGTACTTGTTAGAACTGCCTCAATGAGGCAGTTCTAACAAGCACCCACAGCCTATGTTTTGGTAGAAATAAGAAATTTTCATCAGAAAATTTACTGTTTTGGAGAGATGATAGAATGCACTATCATTACGATAACACACTAACTGTGCCATATAGTACATTCTTACATCTCCAAAATGGCTACTTTTCTGAGGAAATTCTGTGATATTTTTCTTATTTATACTTCAAACATAGGTTGTGGGTGCTCGTTAGAACCGCCTCATTGAGGCGGTTCTAACGAGTACCCACAACCTATGTCTGGGAGCAGAAATTAGAAAAATATTGTATACCCCCGTAAACCCCAGTTTTCTCTGTATAAAGTGGGGTTTAGTGGGGTGTTCATGTCAAGGACTTGTTCACGTGATGGTCTCAGGGATTGTTATTGTGATGTGCATTCTTGGTCCTGGTTTAAATAGGACTGAATTTCAAAAAGTATGGTTTTCACTATTTGAAATAAATTTCTTTTTTACTTTTTTTTTCTAACATGTAGATTTCCCATTAGTTTTCTTGTCATGTTTATCAAAAGCCATATCTTTTTCTAGATTTCTGATATTTTGGTAGCAGCAGTATCAGGATGTCTCTGTTTATCACAGTTTCTTTGAATGTTGAAACAGATAAATCTTAGTTGGTTGGTAGGGGGCATAACTCTTGACTTTATCATATAAGATCAGGAAGATAGCTAAGTGAAAGATCCATTAAATCATCATTTAGTGCCAGGAAATCAAAAGAGTTGTGGTGATAAAAATTTATACATGCTGGGCTTCTTGTCAGATGGGTTTTTAATGCGAAGGGGTTGTAAATTATTTTAAATATGATAGAATGGTTCCAAATCTCAGCTGGCAGAATGCTCATATAGTATGCACATTTGTTTTCCTTGCATGTGACATTTTGTGGCCAATATGGATAGTGGACTCAAAGAACTTGAGAAAAAAAGTCTACAAGGGTAGGTCTGGGAAGATTCAGGATGAAATCTCATTTAACATGGCAGAAAGTCTAAGGCTTTCTGAGACTAAACTAGAAGTATCACAAACTATGACTTAGCAGTCTAAGTAGCAGTTAGTTTAAAAAAAAAGGGATGATGTAGAGTTTTGTATGACAGGCAGCCTCGACTGCAAGCCAAAATCACCAGACAAGCTTATAGCCTGTGAATTCATAGTGTTTAATCTCTCCTATCTCTGATTTCTTGTCTCTCCTAATTGTCTTCATTTTGTCATTATCCCTGAGACATGGCCTGAAAAAGTGGTGGATAATGCTTACACACTATTGGTTAGGACCAGACAGATTTTCTGATTGTAGTCCTGGGTGTTCCCAGGTTCAAGTCAAGATCAGCCACTGTTGCAAAGTACTAAGAGAATTTTGCCGGTACAGGCAAAATTCTCTTTTTACTTTGCAATGTTTACCTCTTTAATACCTTACATGAAACAGTTCCAGAACAGATCTAATCAAAGAGATAGAGAATTATTTGCAAACTAATTGGTAGAAAAATATAAATTGGAAGTTTTACAAAGTCATTGAAAGAACTGCTTTTCTGAGAGACAGTAAATGATTTTCTGTCTTTGATTGCATGGTTGTAATTGGTAGGGAAGGCAGTTAGAGACAAGATGATTGTCACAGGAACTGACAAAAAAATGAAGGTTGTTTTCATTATTTTGCAGTCTTATGTCCTCATTTATATAGAGGAGTCATGCAATACAAATCCAAGTTCTAAGCTTTATACCAGCAGATAAATAAGTCAAAGTGCTGACATCACTGGGTAGGTAGATCATCTCAGAGTGTTGGCAGGAAAAATGGCACTGAATGTGGAAATAGAATGTTTTTGAATGTTTTGTTTAATCCATTATGACAATGGAATCTTCCACCTAGTAATGAGTTAAGAGTGACCCATTTCCAATCATAGGGGCTAACAAAAATGTACGAACTTTAAGCAAACAGTGTAGACTCAGATCAGATGCCGTGCTCTGTGTCATCTGATCTGGATCTACTCTGTTTGCCTATGTCCAAAAAATGGGCTGCTAGGCATAAATGGGTTAACTTAAACAACATATATTAAAACAAAAACACTTCTCCATTACATGAAGGTCCTTTTTTCGGCTCTGTTTATTAAACTGAACACAAAGTCTTCAATTTGCATCACGAAAACATGCCTATATAATTTTGCCCTCCTTGAACCCCACTTTTATTTAGTAAAACTGGGGTTTGCAGGGGTAAACCTTATTTTTTCTAATTTCTGCTCTAAAATATAGATTGTGGGTACTCGTTAGAACCGCCTCGATGAGGCGGTTCTAACGAGTGCCCACAATCTATATTTGGAGCAGAAATAAGAAAAATATTACAATTTTTCATCTAAAATTTTTCATTTGTTCTGTGATAAAGGTTACAATGTATTTATATAGGCGTGTTTTCATAATGCATGTGGTTTATCTTGATTGGTCAGTGATAATCACATGGACAATAGCAGTGAATGCTTCAGTTATTGTCAACTTTCTGTCCAGTGACAAACAATCAAACTTGCGCACAAGGAATAATATGATTATAGATGTAGTTCAAATGAAATAAACTACCTGGTGGTTTCCCCAAAAGGTGGACACAACTAAATGTAGGTTTGGATGGAAATGGAAACAAGTTATGACATCTTAATATCTCAAGTCCTTACCATATGAACAAGTACAATTTACTACCACCAAAGTCCTAACAAACAAACATTCTAGCAAAGTACTGGCCCATACCTGATGCTTCAGATTCAGAATGTCCATCTGTACAGATGCCAAAGTTCGGATTTTTCTCTGAAAAAGGTTCTAAATATAATTCAGCTTGTCACTCCTTATTTTCTAAATGGACTTCTGCTATATAAGGCAGACAATTCCATTCATAAGCAATGTCTCATCAATCTTGATGCAACATTATGACATTGCATTGACATTGATGCGATGTTGCCTGCACATGTTCTTTTATAGTACAGCCTTGGAGGAGATTGTAAAACTCTGGTAACAAACATTGAGAGCTTTTATTGTTTTTCCTTGATAATTGAATGAGAGAGATAGATATTAATGTAAAGAATCACTTAAGACTATAAAGATAATATGGCAATTTAGTAAATGCTGTATTTATCCCACAATCTGACACCAACATTTTATGTATTCGAGTCATGAGACAAAAATATTGATGTATAATTACTTCCACCTATGACAATGATTAGCCAGCACCTCTGCTGTTCACATTCAGGTTCTGTAGACTTTCATAGAGAACAAATTTGCATCTCCTGTCATACTGAACAGACTGGTAATCTTGTTTGTTGGAGGATTTTTTGGAGAAGTGGCTGCTATCCATGGGAGACCTTACTGCCTGATTGCAGAGCCTTTGGGAATATGATAACCAAGGATTGAGCCCAGGTACAAGTCTCGAGGCTGGTCTGACTCATGATCAGGAGGACGCAGGTTCAACTCCTCCAAGATGGGCAGCTTTCTTTCATGAAGATTGATCTTGACATATATGGAAGTAAGGTAATATGTGCAGAAAGGGAGCCAGACTAGGTCAATCTTGGCCAGACTAGCTAGTGGTATATAGTATACTATCTCTCTGTATCTCAGACCAATAAAACTAGAAACACTCAACAAAATGGTCTACATCAATTATTTGTTTGTTTGGAAGTTCTTTAATGGTCCTAAATCATTTACAAACATACATATATACTGTCTCAACTGCCTATTCCTCGACATAATATTTTAGGATCTTTGATACTGCAAATCAGTTGTAACCATATGACAGTAATTCAGGTGTGGGTGAGTGTTTGGGCTTTCATACTGCTGAGAGAAAGCAACGGCTGTAACCATGCATTAGATTCACACAGAATTTCCATCCAACAAAAGAGAAACAATCAACTAATCAGTCAGGTGTATAAAGATGTTTCCCAGGAAAGAAAACCTCTGTATTTGCTAGTGATGGTGAAAGATGGTCAGTTTTATCAGCCTGGCAAGGATTTATTGTCAATTTGCTGAAATAAATGAGGATTTTATCAATAAATACAATAATTCCACTGACAGAAGTCATCACTTATCCATCAAATAAGCTGATTTCTGCTGCTCTGTATATCTAGAAGAGCCTAATTGAAAGGATTGTTTATTCTGCTCTCCAATGCAATGAATGTAGTTTTTCTGGGAATAAATATTTGTACAGGCAAATCAGTCTTGGGAATTTTAGTACATATATCAGAATAATTCTTTTTAGTGAACTTTCTAACCTGGGCACATGTAGTATACCCTATAATTTTGAAAAGCCTAGGACAATTTGGCCAGCCAAAAATATTGGGTAGGACAATTTGGCCAGATTAATATAATGTCCAGTTCAAATTGACAATTTAAAGTTTTGGGTTTGTTTTTCATGTATGGTAATGTTAGAATATGTGGGAGGAACATTTTAAAAAGATTCTAATCAATTAGAAATTTAGTTTGTTTTTAAACTTTTGACCTGAGATATTCTGACTGGCCAAAATCTTAAGTAGCAAATTAATAAAAATTGATAACTATATAAAAAAAAGATAAATTTAATAATTTTGTTTAAATTTATTGGAAAACAAGATCAATCAGCATATTTTCTTGTATGCATGGTAAACTGGCTAACTGATTTGTTGACTGGTCAGTGGTAATGGTTCCTTGTTTTTTTACTGGTTAACCGCTTAAGTATAGGTAAACTTACCTGCTCAATATGACCTAAATAGTGTTGACTGGGCTCAGATACAAAAAAGGAGTAGTAAATGTGTAAGCATGTGTGATAAAAGCATGTTGTCAAGTGAAGAACTGCTGAAATTGTGTAATTTCCTCTTAATATGTCAACATTTATTTTTCACTCATCAAAGCTAAAAATGACAGCTAAAATCACTGAAAAAACAGGAAATATATGATGAAAATATGTAGCCAAATGAAAAAAAAATGCTAAGAAAATGATTGATAGAAAAAGAATAGGTAAAACCACCAGGAAAAATTAATTTGGCCAGATTGTCCCACCCAATATTTTTGGCTGACCAAATTGTCCTAGGCCGAATTGTCCTAGGCCAAATTTTCCTGAGCAAGAAGTTATACGTAAGCAGTAACTGTTAACAAGTACAGTGCACATTCTTTTGCCAGAAACTGACAACTGCCCTTCTTGAATCAGTGGAAGGGAGAGAATGGCCATAACAAAATTTAATGATCAGTGTTGCTGACCCCAGCAGGTATGAATGTAGTGATTTTGGACCATACTGCTGCACAGTGTTCCACAAACACATTTGCAGTTTATCGAGTCACTGATATGATAGTATGTGTGTGAATTCGGGTTACACGTCGCTTTCAAAAATTTTTCAGTCATATCACGACGGTGTCTGGTTGCGACAGGGAGCTCAGTGCTCACTTTTATAGTGCTGCCTCACTGAAGTATCATGTCCCAGACACATTACATGATACCAAACCCAGTCACATTATCCTGACACTGGGTCGACCAGTCCTAGCTCTACCCCGTAAATCTGAGTGCCAAGCGAGGAGCAGCTAGTACCATTCTTAACGACTGGTTTGTCACGGCCCGGGATCGAACCCGTGACCTCCCGTTCCCCGGAGCGGACACTCTACCAACTGAGCTATCGGGGGCCGGTACTGAAATGATAGTTTACCACTGATATGACACTTTATTGTCATATTTTTTCTTGTTAACCCATTTAGTACCGGAAACCCCAAAAGGGGTACCCTGGCAAACAGTGCAGGCCCAGATCAGACGCCGCAAAACGCGGCGTCTGATCAGGGCCTCCACTGTTTGCAAAACGTCCAGCCATTGTTCAAATAGATTTTGAAGAAAACACAACCTCGAAATGGACTCCTGCTATATATAAGGAGGAAGATTCTATTTGGTACAAAAAGGGTTAAGCATAGAAATTGAAATTTTAAAACTTTTAAATAGGGAATCTTATACGTGTGGTCATTTCATATGATATTTATGAAATGTGCCTTGGTGAGTTTTAATAAATTTCATATGAAATGACAATGACTGTAAGGTGCTGTTTATCATATGACCACTTGAAATTGGATTTTATTGCTCATAAATTTGATAATTTGCCACAAAAAATGCATGATTGACATGGATGTTGTCACGATGTTGGACGTCGTCATGACGTTACTTAATCCTGTCAAAGTGTTACCACTCAGGTAGTAATAAGATTTTTATCACAAAAGGTCATACAATAAGGAGAAGCCTCCGTGGTGTAGTGGTTACGCTACTTGCCTTGTAAACCAGGGGTCGCAGGATCGATCCCTGGCTTCTCCAGACTTTCGGGTGAGTCTTTAAACCGAGGTCCCGTCTCCGTATGACCTTAGCTGTTGGTGGGAGGTAAAACTCAAACACTCTCTCACTCATTCAATAAGGAGAGGTAATTCTTTCAAAAATAGTTTTATTTCCCTTATCAATATAAAGGGTCTTTTCTTATCCCCTACTGTAAAAATCCTGAAACATCGGACTGAGGACTTGCTGAATTTAACAAAGTTTAATGATCCTGCAAGGAGTCCAAAAGGTGCAAAGGGAATGGCAAATAATGTAGACCCTGATCAGAGGCAGTCTGATCTAGGTCTGCACTGTTTGCTTTATCCTATCTGTCCCAATACTTAGGATCATTATTGTATATGACTAAGGACTCCTCTACCTGATAGATTGGGAGCTGCCCATTTCCAATAAAAGCGGTGTTCTACAATTGTTTTGCGTGTGGTACCCTTTAGAAAAATGTCTGTACTTTAAGCAAACATTGAGGTTTTGCATTCCCATCAACACTATTAACCTTTAACCTGCTGAATATTTAATTAAACCACACTCATTTCTGACTTTGAACCAATCAGATTACTTGATGCAGCTTATTTCTACATATTCATAAACTGAATGTCAAACTGTGTAGATCCTGATCAGATGGCTTGATCTGGATCTACACTGTTTGCAAAGATAGGGCTTGTCGCCTACAGCAGGGTAAAGGTTAAGGTCATTTTAGAGAAGTAAATTGCTTCCAATATTATGGCACTTTTACCCAGTTTTGAGATGAAATGACATCTCAAGTCCTACCGCCCAAACAAACCAATAGGGTTTTATATGCAGGGATGGTTCGATTCGTACCACTTTGCCAGGGCAGGCTTTGGCTTTCTAAATGATTTACAAGTACTCCTCTGAGGTTGATTTCAGCTCTGCGAGGAAGCACTATGCAAACCAATGGGGTGGGGGCCCAAAACATACAGTGTAGATTCAGATCTGATGCCACGTTCTGCAGCATCTGCTCTTGGTCTACAGTGTTTGTCAATGTCCCAACATATTGGATACCAGGCCTATCTGGGTTGAAGGAAAGAAGTAGCTCCTTAGGATGGGGATGTTAAACCTCAAATCAAACAAACAAAAGCTCCTTACAAGCAAATTATGTCCTTTGAAAGACTAGAACCCTTTTTTTATCGGGCTTTGTTTTCTGGAAATAATAATAAGTGGCCCTCTTTTCCTGGGTAGAAACCAATACTAAGCAATGTGGATAAAGTCTCTACAACACTTGGCGCTGCCAGGGATCGAACAGGCTACCTCTAGATCTCAAATCCGATGCTTAAGTTATCACTGCACCACACCGCTCCACAAGCTAACTGGAACATGCAAGTTGTCTCCCTTTTAACAAATGTCAGAAAATATAATTGGTGTATCAGAATACATGTTTGGTGTATTAGAAAATATATTTGGTGTATCATTTAACCTCAAGACAAAGAGAGTTAATGGCTCTATGGTTTATGTCTGGAATAATCCCACCAGGGTGCCACCACTTATGAACCACAAGGTATCAAGTGGAAACTAATCCTGAAAACTTTATCTTCGGATACCCAGCAGGAGCCCCTGAATTCTCAGATTATTTCTTAACAATAATGTTCCAGGAAACAGCAGGTTCATAGACCTACATAATAAATTTCAAGACTCATGAATATGATGGTATGTGTGGAGGGGGACTTGTGGTGGATTGATGTACCAATGGAATCTTCCTCTTGAGTTGCTTCAAAATTTAGGGGTGTCAGGTTGTGTTTTCTTCAAAATTTATTTGGAAAATGGCTCTATTTTTAGCAAACAGTGGAGGCCTTGATCAGATGCTGCCTGATCTGGGTCTGCACTGTTTGCCAAGGTACCCCTGTTTGCCAAGGGGTTTCTGGTACTGAATGGGTGAACATAGATCACTTGCAGACTGGGATGTTGTACCCATCAACAATGGCCATTTCAAACACAAAAGATGCTTAGAGCTGGATGCTGAAACTTACAATGCACAATTCTGCCATAAAACACACTGCAGATGCTTAGACTGAGCTTGACCTAGTTTTCAGCCTTGAATACACACTTGAACCAATGAAATTTCATAATAATAATAGTAATAGTAATATTAATAATATTCGACTTTATTTATTGAAGGTAACACATTTAGTTAACTGGTACTAATTATCCCCTCGCAACAACGTTGCGAATGGGGATATAGCATCGGTGCCGTGCGTCCGTGTGTTAGTGTGTGTGTGTGTGTGTGTGTGTGTGTGTGTGTGTGTGTGTGTGTGTGTGTGTGTGTGTGTGTGTGTGTGTGTGTGTGTGTGTGTGTGTGTGTGTGTGTGTGTCCGGAACCTTGTGAGCAGGATAGAAGACACAGTATTCATCGTAGAAGCATAAAACCTTCCACAAATGGTCACCATGTACAGAGGATGAACCCTATTGAATTTCAAGGTCAGGGGTCAAAGGTCAAGGTCACAATGGACTTGACCTTGAAAACCCTGTGAGCAGGATAGAAGACACAGTATTCATCGTAGAAGCATCAAACCTTCCACAAATGTTCACCATGTACAGAGGATGAACCCTATTGAATTTCAAGTTCAGGGGTCAAAGGTCAAGGTCACAATGGACTTGACCTTGAAAACCTTGTGAGCAGGATAGAACAGTATTCATCGTAGAAGCATAAAACCTTCCACAAATGTTCACCATGTACAGAGGATGAACCCTATTGAATTTCAAGGTCAGGGGTCAAAGGTCAAGGTCACAATGGACTTGACCTTGAAAACCTTGTGAGCAGGATAGACGACACAGTATTCATCGTAGAAGCATCAAACCTTCCACAAATGTTCACCATGTACAGAGGATGAACCCTATTGAATTTCAAGGTCAGGGGTCAAAGGTCAGGGTCACAATGGACTTGACCTTGAAAACCTTGTGAGCAGGATAGAAGACACAGTATTCATCGTAGAAGCATCAAACCTTCCACAAATGTTCACCATGTACAGAGGATGAACCCTATTGAATTTCAAGGTCAGGGGTCAAAGGTCAAGGTCACAATGGACTTGACCTTGAAAACCTTGTGAGCAGGATAGACGACACAGTATTCATCGTAGAAGCATCAAGCCTTCCGTAAATGTTCACCATGTACAGAGGATGAACCCTATTGAATTTCAAGGTCAGGGGTCAAAGGTCAAGGTCACAATGGTCTAACATATTCAGATTGGATTTTCATGTTAATGAATGGTATGCAGTTGCGAGGGGATGCTACACTTGCGTTGCCTTGTTTTCCATGTGACCGGGCCGCTCTTTTCCTCTTCCTGGGTAGAAACCAGTTTTAAGCAATGTGGATGAAGTCTCGATCTTGCTCAAGGAAACAACATTAGTTGAGTTCTGAGATCGAACCTGCTATGTCTCGATCTCAAATCTGCTGCTTTACCACTGCACCACAGTGCTCCACACACCAATCATCATACACCCTGCACAGTACTGTTGATCATTACTGGGACATAAAACTCAAAACACACACACATTTACTGCCTTTTCACTTATTTCGAGCTGATCGTTAATGAGAGGCGGGCAAGGAAACAGTATCCAGAGAAAAATAATCTGATCATATTGTTGCAGAACTTGGCATCTCACATGTGACAAGAGTAAGGCTCATAGCCAGGGTGGTGTCAGAGACTTTATGACTAGGAGACAGTCCTCTCACCCACAAGGCCAGGTGAACACATAGGTTCTGATAAGATAAGACATGTGGATGCACAGGCTGATCTGCTCCTTTGTAGTTCTTTAACTTGGCAAATAGTGGGGTTCATTTATGTTGGAGGAAATGCTATTTCTACCCTAATGGTACACCATAGTGCTAATGGTACACCATAGTGAAATGAATTTTGTCTTGGGAACATTAAAATAAATGATTTTCTAAGTATGTCATGATGTGTTTGTAAACTTCTGATGTGTTTTGTATACATCGTTAAGGAAATTGCTTATTTATGAACCATTTTGTATGCACTGCTGAAAGTCAGCCAAGAGAAAACACACTTTACCCCTTTTGTACCAAATGGAATCTTCCTCCTTATATATAGCAGGAGCCCATTTCAAAATCTAGGGGTGTCAGGTTGTGTTTTCTTCAAAATTCATTTGGAAAATGACTTAATTTTTTGCAAACAGTGGAGGCTCTGATCAGACGCCGGATTCTGGGGCATCTGATCTAGGCCTGCACTGTTTGCCAGGGTACCCATTTTGGGGTTTCTGGTACTAAATGGGTTAATATCCAAGTCACACTATTAACACATGGCATTTCCAGATATTTTTACTCTTATTAGGGCCCCGCACTGAAAGTGTGGGTGCCCTATAGTAATCACTCTGTCCGTCCGTCGGTCTGTCTGTCCATCTGTCTGTCTGTCTGTCCGTCTGTCCGTCCACAATTTTTTTTATCCTCCATTACTTTCTTATTCCTGGATGGATTTAATTATTACTTGGCAGAAATGTTAACCATAATGTGATGGAGTGTTGCACGCAAGACTCAGGTCCGTACCTCAAAGGTCAAGGTCATACTTAGAGGTTAAAGGTCAAAAAAGGGTCTTTCCTGTGTCCAATTACTAACTTTGTTATTATTATTCCTGGATGGCAGAAATGTTAACCATAATGTGATGGAGTGTTGCGCGCAAGACTCAGGTCCGTACCTCAAAGGTCAAGGTCATACTTAGAGGTTAAAGGTCAAAAAAGGGTCTTTCCTGTATCCAATTAATAACTTTGTTATTATTCCTGGATGGATTTAAATATTACTTGGCAGAAATGTTAACCATAATGTGGCCCCGCACTGAAAGTGTGGGTGCCCTATAGTAATCACTCTGTCCGTCCGTCCGTCCACAAATTTTTTTATTATCCTCCATAATTAGGGCCCCGCACTGAAAGTGTGGGTGCCCTATAGTAATCACTCTGTCCATCTGTCCGTCCACAAATTTTTTTATTATCCTCCATAATTAGGGCCCCGCACTGAAAGTGTGGGTGCCCTATAGTAATCACTCTGTCCGTCCGTCTGTCTGTCTGTCCGTCTGTCCGTCCACAAATTTTTTCCTACTCCTCTGATAGCGCTGCCGGGTTCACTGACAGTTCTAGTTTATAAGAGAAAATCAGGTTTGACATTTCCATCTCAGGTGAATCATGTGTTGACATATGATGTATGATACTGTGAATGCGACTGCTTGGTACTTATTTGCTTTGTAATGTTAAGAGTTAAAATAAACATAGTACTATAATGGTTTATTAATGACCTGTTCCCCACCCCACCCCATGGTCAGCCATGTTCATATAACCATGGTCAACTATGGTCAACCATGGTTTGACATGTTTGTTCAATGGCACCACAGTTCCTTTGACACCATTGTTGACCATGGTTATTATCCACCATGGCTAACCATGTTCAGTATCCACCATGGATATATGACCATGCTTATATATGGAGAAATGGCTGATAACCATGGTTATACATGGTTTACCATTGTTATACATGGTTAAACTGTGGTTAAAGGTTATTTAAGCAAAACTTGGTACTGAATCCTGTGCGGATGCTGCCACCAATGTGCAGGGTACCACAATTATGCTAAAAACACACCCTTCATCACCTGTGGAAGAAATGAAGATAGCCAGGTAAAATTTCAACCATCTATATTTAACAGGCATGCAACTTTATGCCTATTTTATGAGGTCTTGATTTATTTTGTATGTTTTATATTTCCTTCTCTACTCTGCATGATAACTCTTCTGATATAACTTGAGATTCACAGCCTTACATAAAATGCTAACAACCACTATAAAATGGTAGTTATTAAATTTTGGCTTTCATCTGCCTTGACAAGGTTTAGGGTCAATTTTTTTCATTCCCATTGTTGCATAATTTGTCATTTTTATGAAATGTACAACACATTAAACCTTATCCTGCTGAATAAATTAATTTACACCAATTGCTAACTTATCAACCAATCAAATTATTTGATGTAATGACATAATGTATTCCTGAATGACAAACAGTATAGATCCTGATCAGATGGCTTATGTGGCTTCTTCAGAAGCCATCTGATCTGACTCTACACTGTTTGCAAGGTGAGGTTGTTGCCTTGGTAGGTTAACTCTTATCATGCTGTTCATGACAACCCCTATCTTTGGAAACAGTGTAGATCCAGATCAGATGGCTTCTGAAGAAGCCATCTGATCAGGATCTACACTGTTTGGCATTCAGTTTATGAATTTGTAGCAATAAATTACATCAAGTAATTTGATTGGTTGATAGACAGAAATGGGTGTGGCTTAAATGAATATTCAGCAAGAGAAGGGTTAAGACTCAAATTTACTTTCCATCATAGATACAGTAAAAGAAGCCTCCGTGGTGCAGTGGTTAAGCTACTCGCCTTGTAAACCAGGGATCGCAGGATCGATCCCGGGCTTCTCCAGACTTTCGGATGAGTCTTTAAACCGAGGTCCCGTCTCCGTATGACCTTAGTTGTTGGTGGGACGTAAAACTAAAACTCACTCAGATACAGTAAAACTGTGATGACTCCAATGGCTGGGTTATCCTTGTTCATAGTACTTAACCCTTCTCTTGCTGAATATTCATTTAAGCCACACCCATTTCTGAATTTGAACCAATCAGATTACTTGATGTAATTTATTGCTACAAATTCATAAACTGAATGCCAAACAGTGTAGATCCTGATCAGATGGCTTCTTCAGAAGCCATCTGATCTGGATCTACACTGTTTCCAAAGATAGGGGTTGTCGTGAACAGCAAGATAAGGGTTAACTGGGGACACTTGAGGGAGGTTTTTTAGCTCACCTATTTGCTTTTAGGTTTGTCCTTGGTCCTTCTGTCCATTGTCTATCCTCCATTTTCAAAGATCTTCTCCTCTGAAACCATTGGGCTGCTTGAAGTCAAATTTCATATGGAGCATCCATGGGATGGGGGAACTAAAGTTTGTTCTTGTGGTCCAGGTCACATGACCAAGATGGCTGCCATGCCCATATAAGGTAAAAACCATTCAAAAATGTTCTTCTGATCAAGAACCAGTGAACCGATTGTCATGAAACTTGGTATGTATCATTGGGGACTCGAGCCAATCATAGTTTATTCAAATTATGACCCCTGGTTGGCTTTGACCTACTTGAGGCTAAGTTCAAATTTGGTCACATGGGCTTTTGTATGGGAACAAGTAAAAAATTTATACCCCGGCATAGGAAGTATGCTATGGGGTATATAGTTTTCATCCTGCCATTCATCTGTTCATCCATCCATCCATCTGCGCATCCATCTTTCCAGCTGTCCATCCTTTATCATTAAATTGGTTAAAATTTTGCGTAAAAGTTTCTTAGAGATTGTATCTTCTGAACCCTTTGATAGATTTAGTTGATACTTACACTGAAGTAACATACTGGTAAGGATTTCAATCATGCACGTCCCACCCCCCACAGTGACCTTGAGGTCAAGGTCACAGACTTAGAAATTTAACATTTGGTTAAAGTTTTATGACAAAGTTTATAGATGCCTGTATGTTCTAAACCCTAAGACAAATTCAGTTGATACTTGCATCAATGTTGCATACCCGTCCAAACATTTTGTGATGTATGTCCTTCCCTACCCACGCTGACCTTGACCTCAAGGTCACAGACTTAGAAATTTTACATGTGGTTAAAGTTTCATGACAAAGTTTATAGACATTCCTGTATGTTCTAAACTCTTAAGACAAATTCAAAATGATACTTGCATTGATGTTGCACACCATTCCAAAGATTTCATTGATGCATACCCCAATCTGCTGCGTCAGAAACATTGATGCCCCCACCCCTTCAGTAACTTTGATGCCCTCACTCCCTTGGTCCATTTAAAAATTTTATGTTTGGTTTAGCTTTTACAAGCACATTTATAGATTCTTATAGCTTCTTTACAATTTCATTCATATAACAAGCTCGAAAGATATATCAGAGGGTGGCGCTAGTTATACCCCCGTTATACGAAGTATGCTATGGGGGTATATAGTTTTCGTCCTGCCGTTCGTCCATCTGTTCGTCCATCCATCTGTCCATCCTTGTGTCCCTCTTTCTGTCTGTCCATCCATCTGTCCGTCCGTTAACATTTTGGTTAAAGTTTTGCGTCAAAGTTTCTAACAGATTGTATCTTCTGAACCCTTTGATAGATTTAGTTGATACTTACACTGAAGTTACATACTGGTACAAAGATTTCACTGATGCATGTCCCACCCCCAAAAGTGACCTTGAGATCAAGGTCAAAGACTTAGAAATTTTACATTTGGTTAAAGTTTTGCGTCAAAGTTTCTAAGAGATTGTAACTTCTGAACCCTTTGATAGATTTATTTGATACTTACACTGAAGTTACATACTGGTCCAAAGATTTCATTGATGCATGTCCCACCCCCCACAGTGACTTTGAGGTCAAGGTCACAGACAGAGAAATTTTACATTTGGTTAAAGTTTTATGACAAAGTTTATAGATGCCTGTATGTTCTTAACTCTAAGACAAATTCAGTTTATACTTGCATCAATGTAACAGTCCAAACATTTCGTGATGTATGTCCCTTCCCCCAACCCATGGTGACCTTGACCTCAAGGTCACAGACTTAGAAATTTTACATTTGGTTCAAATTTTATGACAAAGTTTATAGATCCCTGTTTGTTCTAAACTCTAAGACAAATTCAATTGTTGCTTGCATCGATGTTACATACCAGTCCAAAGATTTCATTGATGCATACTCCACCCTGCTGCTTCAGTAACATTGATACCCCCCACCCCTTCAGTAACTTTGATGCCCTCACTCCCTTCATCCATTTAGAAATTTTATGTTTGGTTTAGCTTTTACAAGCACATTTATAGATTCTTATAGCTTCTTGACATCTTCATTCATATTACATACAAGCTCAAAAGATATATCAGAGTATGGCGCTGGCCGGGGGTATACATGACCCACTGGTCACTTTCTCTAGTTTTCAGAAACTATTGCAGCCTGTGATCTGAAAATTGGTAGATGCAGTCAGCTAAATGCATGGGTAAATGAAACCACATGTGTATTCAAGATCAGTGTCATTCTTTGACCTTGACTTAGGGTCATTCAGATATGGAAATTTAAACTCATTTCTCTCAGAAACCACTGGCCATTTGTGACCAGATTTCATATGAATGCTTCTAGGAACATGGAAATGAAAATTTGATTAGTATGAATTTGTTCACATAATCATTATGGTCACCATGGCCATATAAGATGAAAACCTTTAAAAAATTTTCTTCTCTGGAACCTGTGAGTTGATCTTCATGAAACTTGGTATGTATCATTGGGGCCTTGAGCCAATCACAATTGCTCAAATGATGAACCCTAGATGACCTTGACCTACTGTAAACAAATTTCATATGAAAGCTTTTAGGGACAAAAAATGAATATTGGTAAAAACAGTTTAAAAACATCTTCTCATGTAGCATTTGGGTCTTGGGCACATCATAGTTTGTAAAAATGATGACACTTGACCCAATTTAAATCAAGGTCAAATTTGATTGTGGATGTAACAGTGGAAATTGTTGATTTCTTGGAAACTACAATTGTTGCCTTGAACTTTGTTTTTATCGATCATTCAATCAGTTAAATTAGTAAATGAAGCTTAGTGAATATCAGAGATCAAGGTCACTGCTTGACCTTGGACCAAGGTCACTCATATATATTAAAAAATGCTGGGATGTAAAAAATGAAATTTTGCTCAATTTGTCCAGGATACATGACTAAGATGGCTGTCATGACCATATTTGATTAAAAAAAAGATCTTCAAAAATCTTCTCTGGAATCATTGGACTTTTGAAATTTTTTTATGTTGCATTTTGGCCTTGGGGCCCATCATAGTTGTAAAATTATCGACTCTTGACCCAATTTATGTCTAGGTCAAATTTGATTGCGTATGCAACAGTCGAAACTGTTGATTTCTTGGAATGCAATTCATGAGTATCAAAGGTCAAGGTCATTGCTTGACCTTGGACCAAGATACTCAGATATATTAAAAATGCTGGGCAAATTGAAGTTGAAGTGCACATGAAGCTTTTATGGGATGGAAAAAGGGAAATTTTGCTCAGTTTGTCAAGGATACATACATAACTTAAAGATGGCTGTCATGACCATACATGTGTATTTGGTAAAAAAATCTTCAAAAATCTTCTTCCGAATCAGTGGGCCAATTGCCTTTAACTATAAACGTAGCATTGGAGACTCCAGCCCATTATGATTTGTTTGGATGATCTTGACCAATTTGCCTCCAAGGTCAATTTAGGTCACTTAAAATTACATTTTTATATGGGGAAAAAGTGGAAATTGTTAATTTTTCGAAAACTGTCATTGCCTGTGAACTTAAATACCGTATTCGCCCTAATTACCGCACATGCTCCTATAAGCGCACACCAAAGCTATTTTTGAAAAGGAAATGCATAAGCGCACACTTTACAGTAATCTCCCCTTGAAGCTCTCATAGTAAATCTATAAAAAATTACCATTATTTCTTCCAGCAGTGAAGGCAATGCTTAAGTATCTTTTTCCGTCCCATTAAATATCAGTATGCATCATCTTGGAAGCTGTTGTTTTCGTATCAAGTGTGCGCTAATTAGGTAGATTTTTCACCATGATTTTATGACACCATTTTGAAAAAACTAAGCACACGGTGCGGTAATTAGGGCGATTACGGTAGTATCAGCTAAATCAGTTAATGAAGCTGCATAAGTAAAAGTTTTACCACAAAAGCATAAGTAAAAGTTTTTCCACAAATTTAAGCCACATTTCATTTGAAGCTCTTATGGGTTTGAGCAACTAAATGGCTGCCAGAGCTAAAAATAGAATCTACTAGAGGCAGTGACACTCAGGTGAGCCAATCAGGGCCCTCTGGGCCCTCATTATAACTTGTAAATATATTGTAATGATCCTGAGTATTGAGACAGATAGGCCTATTCAAACAGTGTAGTCCCAGATCAGACTGCTCCTTCAGGAGCAGTCTGATCAGGGTCTACACTATTTGCCATTTCATCTGTACCTTTTGGACTCCTTACTGGATCGTGAAACAAATTTGTGAAAAATTTAGGAGAATTACAGCAATTCCTTAAGGTGCCTGATTTTTTAGGAGTTTTATGGTATGTTTAAGTGTAGTCCTTGAAGTCAGTTTCCTCACTGAGCAATCATAATCCATCTTTCTTTGAATTCCAGAAAAAAAAAATAACAAACAACTTAGAAGCATGATTAGTGCTATCAAAGTTGAAATCGTCGAATTTGATCATGTGGATGCCTAGGACTGGGACAGATTGAGAACATTTCATCAGACAAGAAAAATTGAATCAGTTACTACAGTACACTGCAATAATACCTTCTTGCTTTGAAATCAGAAGCAAATGTAGTAAGACCCAGAAAATGTTTCAGAAGATTGCTATTATTTTCCTCTAAAATATGCATATAGCTGTAATACTTTAACCCATTTTGTGCGAATGTAATCTTTATAGCCCCGCTTTGAAAAAGTGGGGCTATATTGGATTTGCCATGTCCTTCTGTCATTCCGTGATTCCGTTAATTTGTGTTGGCTCCATAACTTTGTATCTGCTTAACATATTTTCATGAAACTTCACACAAATGTTAAACACCATAAGACAATGTGCAGAGCGAAGGAATTATAACTGTGGATTGCCTACTTTTGGAGTTATTGCCCTTTGAACATTTTCCGTAATTCCGTGATTCCGTTAATTTGTGTTGGCTCCATAACTTTGTATCTGCTTAACATATTTTCATGAAACTTCACACAGATGTTAAACACCATAAGACAATGTGCAGAGCGAAGGAATTATAACTGTGGATTGCCTACTTTTGGAGTTATTGCCCTTTGAACATTGAAAAATGGCAATTTTAATTGTGTCCGCTTCATAACTCGAAAACCGTTTGAGATATTTTTAGGAAACTTCACACAAATGTTAAGCACTATGAGACGATGTGCAGAGCGCAGGAACCATAACTCTGCATTGCTTATTTTTGGAGTTATTGCCCTTTGAACATTGAAAAATGGCAATTTTAACAGTGTCCGCTTCATAACTCGAAAACCGTTTGAGATAATTTCATGAAACTTCACAGAAATGTTAAGCACTATGAGACAATGTGCAGAGCGCAAGAACCATAACTCTGGTTTTCGTATTTTCTGTGTGTCTGTCTGTGTGTCTGTCTGTGTCTGTTAACAATTTTCGTGTCCGCTCCATAACTTTAAAACCCATTCACATATTTTCATGAAACTTCACACAAACATTAAACACCATGAGATGGTGTGCAGAGTGCAGGAACCATAACTCTGGATTGCCTAATTTTTGAGTTATTTCCCTTTGAATATTGAAAAATATCAATTTTAGCCGTCTTTGCTCGATAACTCAAAAATCGTTTGAGATAATTTTATGAAACTTCACACAAATGTAAAGCACCATATTACGTGTGCAGAGCACAGGAACCCAAACTCTGGATTGTCTACTTTTTCAGTTATAGGCTTTTGAATATTAAAAAATGGCAATTTTAACTATGTCCGCTCCATAACTGTTTCTGATATTTTCATGAAACTTCAAATAAATGAAAAGCACCTTGAGATGATGTGCAGAGTGCAGGAACCATAACTCTGGTTTGCCTACTTTAGGAGTTATTGCCCTTTGAACATTTAAAAAGGCAATTTTGACTGTGTCAGCTCCATAACTCACAAACCATTTGAGATATTTTCATGACACTTCACACAAGTGTAAAGCACCATGAGACAATGTGCAGAGCGCAGGAACCCTGACTCTGATTTGCCTACTTTAGGAGTTATTACCCTTTGAACATTGAAAAATGGAAGATGAAATTTAGTATAAACATGGACATTCTGGTAATGTATCATGCTCATTGAAATGAGGGACAAGGGCTCACAACTCTTAGAGTTTTTCCAGATAATGTAAAATTTTCAACAGTTATTTATTGTTCATAACTGTTTTCTCTGCAGCTTAAATAACTTTCTTCTCTGACAGCGCTGAAGCGGGGCTATAGTCAGATCCTCTGACAGCTCTAGTTTGTCTTTATATATAGCAGGAGTCCATTTTGAAATTTAGGCATCATATTAACAAGCCCTATCAGGCCCCTCTCTAAACCCCACTTTGTATAGAGAAAACTGGGATTTACAGAGATATACATTTCTTTTTTCTTATTTTTACTCCAAGACAGGCTCCAATGAGGCAGTTCTAAAGAGCACCCTCAACTATAAATAAAAATATCAGTATAGGAACCATTTCAGATATATGAAAAAGTGCACTATGTTGCATGGTTGCATGTGTGTGTTATCGTAATGTGTGTCAGGTTTAATTACTTTTTGGAAAAGACTGAAATGTTTTTGCATATGGTGATGGCCCTGATCAGATGCCACATTCTGCAGTGTCTGATCTGGGCCTGCACTGTTTGCCAGTGTCCCATTTTGGGTTTTTCCTTATAAAATGGGTTAAATGGTTTGGATAAATAGCACCCATATGAAACACTCTCTAAACTAATTAGCTAAAATCTAAATTCTTAATACATAATACATCCCTAAAAAACCTGTTGGCACTACATGAAAATCAGCTGTAAAAACAATCAAAACCTGGAGCCAGACTCTTTCATAAAACTCTTAGAAATGCATATGTATTAAGTGATTTAATGTGGGGAATAAGAGCTTTGATGATTTGATTAGTTCTAGCTGTGCATGTGCTAATTCCAAACCGATTGCTCTGCAGGGTCTGTAATCGCTGGTAAAATCTTAAATAAATCCTAGTAACCTCTTTTCTGCCATTTTCTTATTAAAAAAAAAGGAATAAATAAAATAAAGAAATAAACTAAATATCTAACCCATGTATGGCTGTAGTGCTCTTATCCAGTAGGCCATGTATGGCTGTAGTGCTCTTACCCACTAGACCATGTATGCCTGTAATGTAGTTACCCACTAGGCTATATATATGTGTAGTGCTCTTCCCACTAGGCCATGTATGCCTGTAGTGCTCTTACCATCAGGCCATGTATACATGTAGTGCTCTTACCCACCAGGCCATGTATGCCTGTAGTGCTCTTACCTACCAGGCCATGTATGCCTGTAGTGCTCTTACCAGGCAGGCCATGTATGCATGTAGTGTTCTTCCCCACCAGGCCATTTATGCCTGTAGTGCTCTTACCCACTAGGCCATGTATGCCTGTAGTGCTCTTACCCACTAGGCCATGTATGCCTGTAGTGCTCTTACCCACTAGGCCATGTATGGCTGTAGTGCCCTTACCCACCAGGCCATGTATGCCTGTAGTGCTCTTACCCACCAGGCCATGTATGGCTGTATTGCTCGTATCCACTAGGCCATGTATACCTGCAGTGCTCGTACACACCAGGCAATGTATGCCTGTAGTGCTCTTACCCACTAGGCCATGTATGCCTGTAGTGCACTTGCCAGCAGGCCATGTATGCCTGTAGTGCTCTTACCCACCAGGCCATGTATGTCTGTAGTGGTCTTACCCACCAGGCCATGTATGCCTGTAGAGCTCTTACCCACCAGGCCATGTATAGTTGTAGTGCTCTTACCCACCAGGGTATGTATACCTGTAGTGCTCTAACCCACCAGGCAGTGTATGCCTGTAGTGCTCTTACCCACTAGGCTATGTATTCCTGTAGTGCTCTTACCCACTAGGCTATGTATGTTTATAGTGTTCTTACCCATCAAGAGATACCTGTAGTGCTCTTACCCACCAGGCCAACTATATTTGTAGTGCTCTTACCCACCAGGTCATGAATGCCTATAGAGCTCTTACCCACCAGGCCATGTATGCCTGTAGTACTCTTATCCACTAGGCCATGTAAGACTGTAGTGCTCTTACCCACCAGGCCATTTTTTCCTGTAGTGCTCTTACCCACTAGGCCATGTATGGCTGTAGTGCTTTTACTGTTACCCTCCAGGCCATGTATTCCTGTAGTGCTGTTACCCACCAGGCCATGTATTCCTGTAGTACTCTAATCCACTATTCCTGTAGTGCTCTTACCCACAAGGCCATGTATGCCTGTAGTGCTCTTACCCACTAGGCCATATATGCCTGTAGTGCTCTTACCCACCAGGCCATATATGCCTGATGTGCTCTTACCCACCAGGCCATGTATACCTGTAGTGTTCTTACCCCCTAGGCCATGTATACCTGTAGTGTTGTTACCCACCAGGCCATGTATTCATGTAGTGCTGTTACCCACCAGGCCATGTATTCCTGTAGTACTCTTATCCACTAGGCCATGTATGCCTGTAGTGCTCTTACCCACTAGGCCATGTATGCCAATAGTGCTGTTACCCACCAGGCCATGTATGCCTGTAGTGCTCTTACCCACCAGGCCATGTATGCCTGTAGTGCTCTTACCCACCAGGCCATGTATGGCTGTAGCGCTCTTTCCCACAAGGCCATGTATGCCTGTTGTACTCTTATCCACTAGGCCATGTATGTCTGTTGTACTCTTACCCACTAGGCCATGTATGGCTGTAGTGCTCTTACCCACTAGGCCATGTATGCCTGTAGTACTCTTATCCACTAGGCCATATATGACTGTAGTGCTCTTACCCACTAGGCTATGAATGCCTGTAGTACTCTTACCCACTAGGCCATGTATACCTGTAGTGCTCTTATCCGCTAGGCCATGTATGACTGTAGTGCTCTTACCCACTAGGCAAGGTATGCCTGTAGTACTCTTATCCACTAGGCCATGTATGCCTGTAGTGCTCTTATCCACTAGGCCATGTATGCCTGTAGTGCTCTTATCCACTAGGCCAATTATGGCTGTAGTGTTGTTACTGTTACCCACCAGGCCATGTATTCCTGTAGTGCTTTAGTACTCTTATCCACTAGGTCATGTATGCCAATAGTGCTGTTACCTACCAGGCCATGTATGCCTGTAGTGCTCTTACCAACCAGGCCATGTATGCCTGTAGTGCTCTTACCCACTAGGCCATGTATGACTGTAGTGCTCTTACCCACTAGGCTATGTATGCCTGTAGTACTCTTACCCACTAGGCCATGTATGCCTGTAGTGCTCTTATCAGCTAGGCCATGTATGACTGTAGTGCTCTTACCCACTAGGCCATGTATGACTGTAGTGCTCTTACCCACTAGGCTAGGTATGCCTGTAGTACTCATATCCACTAGGCCATGTATGCCTGTAGTGCTCTTATCCACTAGGCCATGTAGGCCTGTAGTGCTCTTATCCACTAGGCCAATTATGGCTGTAGTACTGTTACTGTTACCCACCAGGCCATGTATTCCTGTAGTGCTGTTACCCACCAGGCCATGTATTCCTGTCGTACTCTTATCCACTAGGCCATGTATGCCTGTAGTGCTCTTACCCACTAGGCCATGTATGCCTGTTGTGCTCTTATCCACTAGGCCATGTATGCATGTAGTGCTCTTAACCATTAGGCCATGTATGCCTGTAGTGCTCTTACCCACCAGGCCATGTATGCCTGTAGTGCTCTTACCCACTAGGCCATGTATGCCTGTAGTGCTCTTACCCACTAGGCCATGTATGCCTGTAGTGCTCTTACCCACTAGGCCATGTATGCCAATAGTGCTGTTACCCACCAGGCCATGTATGCCTGTAGTGCTCTTACCCACCAGGCCATGTATGCCTGTAGTGCTCTTACCCACCAGGCCATGTATGGCTGTAGTGCTCTTACCCACTAGGCCATGTATGCCTGTAGTGCTCTTACCCACTAGGCCATGTATGCCAATAGTGCTGTTACCCACCAGGCCATGTATGCCTGTAGTGCTCTTACCCACCAGGCCATGTATGCCTGTAGTGCTCTTACCCACCAGGCCATGTATGGCTGTAGTGCTCTTTCCCACTAGTCCATGTATGCCTGTAGTACTCTTTCCCCCCCCCCACCCCCCCACCCTCTACCGGCCCCGATAGCTCAGTTGGTGGAGTGTCCACTAGGCCATGTATGTCTGTAGTACTCTTACCCACCAGGCCATGTATTCCTGTAGTGCTGTTACCCACCAGGCCATGTATTCCTGTAGTACTCTTATCCACTAGGCCATGTATGCCTGTAGTGCTCTTATCCACTAGGCCATGTATGCCTGTTGTGCTCTTATCCACTAGGCCATGTATGCATGTAGTGCTCTTAACCATTAGGCCATGTATGCCTGTAGTGCTCTTACCCACCAGGCCATGTATGCCTGTAGTGCTCTTACCCACTAGGCCATGTATGCCTGTAGTGCTCTTACCCACTAGGCCATGTATGCCTGTAGTGCTCTTACCCACTAGGCCATGTATGCCAATAGTGCTGTTACCCACCAGGCCATGTATGCCTGTAGTGCTCTTACCCACCAGGCCATGTATGCCTGTAGTGCTCTTACCCACCAGGCCATGTATGGCTGTAGTGCTCTTTCCCACTAGGCCATGTATGCCTGTAGTACTGTTATCCCCCCCCCCCCCCCCCCCACCCTCTACCGGCCCCGATAGCTCAGTTGGTGGAGTGTCCGCTCCGGGGAATGGGAGGTCACGGGTTCGATCCCGGGCCGCGACATACCAAAGTCGTTAAAAATGGTACTAGCTGCTCCTCGCTTGGCACTCAGATTTACGGGGTAGATCTAGGACTGGTCGACCCAGTGTCAGGATAATGTGACCGGGTGTGGTATCATGTAATGTGTCTGGGACATGATACTTCAGTGAGGCAGCACTATAAAAGTGAGCATTGAGCTCCCTGTCGCAACCAGACACCGTCGTGATATGACTGAAAAATTGTTGAAAGCGACGTTAAACCCGAATTCACACACACACTCTTATCCCCTAGGCCATGTATGTCTGTAGTACTCTTACCCACTAGGCCATGTATGGATGTAGTGCTCTTACCCACTAGGCCATGTATGCCTGTAGTACTCTTATCCACTAGGCCATGTATGACTGTAGTGCTGTTACCCACTAGGCTATGTATGCCTGTAGTACCCTTACCCACTAGGCCATGTATGCATGTAGTACTCTTATCCACTAGGCCATGTATGCTTGTAGTGCTTTTATCCACTAGGCCATGTATGCCTGTAGTGCTCTTATCCACTAGGCCAATTATGGCTGTAGTGCTGTTACTGTTACCCACAAGGCCATGTATTCCTGTAGTACTCTTATCCACTAGGCCATTTATGCCTGTAGTGCTCTTATCCACTAGGCCATGTGTGCCTGTAATGCTCTTAACCACTAGGCCATGTATGCCTGTAGTGCTCTTACCCACCAGGCCATGTATGCCTGTAGTGCTTTTATCCGCTAGGCCATGTATGACTGTAGTGCTCTTACCCACTAGGCTAGGTATGCCTGTAGTACTCTTATCGACTAGGCCATGTATGCCTGTAGTGCTCTTATCCACTAGGCCATGTAAGCCTGTAGTGCTCTTATCCACTAGGCCAATTATGGCTGTAGTGCTGTTACCCACCAGGCCATGTATTCCTGTAGTGCTGTTACCCACCAGGCCATGTATTCCTGTAGTACTCTTATCCACTAGGCCATGTATGCCTGTAGTGCTCTTATCTACTAGGCCATGTATGCCTGTAGTGCTCTTATCCACTAGGCCATGTATGCCTGTAGTGCTCTTAACCATTAGGCCATGTATGCATGTAGTGCTCTTACCCACCAGGCCATGTATGCCTGTAGTGCTCTTACCTACTAGGCCATGTATGCCTGTAGTGCTCTTAACAACTAGGCCATGTATGCCTGTAGTGCTCTTACCCACTTGGCCATGTATGCCAATAGTGCTGTTACCCACCAGGCCATGTATGCCTGTACTGCTCTCACCCACCAGACCATGTATGCCTGTAGTGCTCTTACCCACCAGGCCATGTATGGCTGTAGTGCTCTTTCCCACTAGGCCATGTATGCCTGTAGTACTCTTATCCCCCCCCCCCCACCCTCTACCGGCCCCGATAGCTCAGTTGGTAGAGTGTCCGCTCCGGGGAATGGGAGGTCACGGGTTCGATCCCGGGCCGCGACATACCAAAGTCGTTAAAAATGGTACTAGCTGCTCCTCGCTTGGCACTCAGATTTACGGGGTAGATCTAGGACTGGTCGACCCAGTGTCAGGATAATGTGACCGGGTGTGGTATCATGTAATGTGTCTGGGACATGATACTTCAGTGTCGCAGCACTATAAAAGTGAGCATTGAGCTCCCTGTTGCAACCAGACACCGTCGTGATATGACTGAAAAATTGTTGAAAGCGACGTTAAACCCGAAGTCACACACACACTCTTATCCCCTAGGCCTAGGTCTGTAGTACTCTTACCCACTAGGCCATGTATGGATGTAGTGCTCTTACCCACTAGGCCATGTATGCCTGTAGTACTCTTATCCACTAGGCCATGTATGTCTGTAGTACTCTTACCCACTAGGCCATGTATGCCTGTAGTGCTCTTATCCACTAGGCCATGTATGACTGTAGTGCTGTTACCCACTAGGCTATGTTTGCCTGTAGTACCCTTACCCACTAGGCCATGTATGCATGTAGTACTCTTATCCACTAGGCCATGTATGCCTGTAGTGCTCTTATCCACTAGGCCATGTATGCCTGTAGTGCTCTTATCCACTAGGCCAATTATGGCTGTAGTGCTGTTACTGTTACCCACCAGGCCATGTATTCCTGTAGTACTCTTATCCACTATGCCATTTATGCCTGTAGTGCTCTTATCCACTAGGCCATGTGTGCCTGTAGTGGTCTTAACCACTAGGCCATGTATGCCTGTAGTGCTCTTACCCACCAGGCCATGTATGCCTGTAGTGCTCTTAACCACTAGGCCATGTATGCCTGTAGTGCTCTTACCCACTAGGCCATATATTCCTGTAGTGCTCTTACCCACTAGGTCATGTATTCCTGTAGTGCTCATACCCACTAGGCCATGTATGGCTGTAGTGCTCTTACCCACTAGGCCATATATTCTTGTAGTGCTCTTACCCACTAGGCCATGTATTCCTGTAGTGCTCTTACCCACTAGGCCATGTATGGCTGTAGCGCTCTTACCCACCAGGCCATGTATACCAGTAGTGCTCTTACCAACCAGGCCATGTTTACCTGTAGTGCTCTTACCCACTAGGCCATGTATTCCTGTAGTGCTCTTACCCACTAGGTCATATATGGCTGTAGTACTCTTATCCACTAGGCTTTGTATGCCTGTAGTGCTCTTACCCACTAAGCCATGTATGCCCGTAGTACTCTTATCCACTAGGCCATGTATGACTGTAGTGCTCTTACCCACTAGGCCTTGTAGGCCCATTACCCTGTGTCATCTAGCATGGGTTCTTTACAGGAAAATATATCATTTTATTATTTTTGCAAACATTCTATTTGTCAAAATATAGTATCATTTTATATTTTTGCAAAATCCAATTTGTCATGATTTTGAAAACTGTCAGAAATGAGGCTGTAGCAGATATTATATTGTCTTCAAATCTTATAATGAAGCTATTAAATCATAATGCAGGGAAACACATCATTTATCAAGAGCCTTTTTCAGGGACATAACTAGGAGAAATCTGTATGCAAACCGAAGAAAACACTGGAATAATAATCCAGCCCCTAATATATTGTTTACCAAATGGGTACAGGAAAGAATTTGCTTCCCTATAAGTGTGGTCTCCATGGCAAAGAAGGAAACTAAGTTAGCTTACAATTAGTGTTGTGTATATCCTAGACACATTCAGATTTTTCTGCTTCTTCTTCTTCTTCTTCTTCATTGTCTAATTTTTACGTTTGTAATGTGCACAAGCACATATCTGCTTCCCCCCGTTTTTTAACCTATTTTATACAGGAACCCCCAAAACAGGTCATCGACAAATAGTGCATGCCCAGATCAGCTACCGCAGAATGCAGTGTCTGTCAGGGACTTTACTGTTTGCTGAAACGTCAGCCATTTTCTAAATATAAAATTTCTGAAAATAACTGAACATGACACCCCTTAATTGATTTTAATATGGACTGTACAATATGGGAGAAGAAAAACAGTTAAAGTCCCTGTTGTGTCTTCAACCTGTGAAGTGTCACGCAAAATGAAAAAGGAGAAGTCATTCTAAATTTTTTCTTATTTTTTTTTCTGAAAAAAATTATCTAATTCATATGAAATGTCAAGCCTGATTTTTTCAGAAAAATAAGGAAAAACAAGATGTGTTTGTGAAACACAAACATGTCCCCGGGCATAGTCATTTTTTATTCAAAGTTGCTCACAGTTCAAGATTTTTGTTTGTGTGGGAAGCCCTTGACACAAGAAACTTACATGCCAAATATGAAAGCTCTATCTTAAACGGTTCAAAAGTTATGAACAATAATATTTTTTCTTTAAAGGTCAAAAAAATTTGCATGAATGTAAAGCTCTTGTCACAAGGAACCTACATGGCAAATATCAAGGCTCTATCTTAAACGGTTAAAAAAATATGAACAATTTTATTTTTTCTTTTAAGAAGGTCAAGGTCAAGGTCCAAACATTTTGCATGAATGAAAAGCTCTAATCACAGGGAACCTACATGCCAAATATGAAAGCTCTATCCCAAACCGTTCAAAAGTTATGACCAAAAATGTTTATTTTTTAAGTATGTCAAAGGTCAAGGTCACATGTCAAAATTTTTGCATGAATGTAAAGTGTTTGTCACAAGGTACCTACATGCTAAATATGAAGGCTGTATCTCAAACGGTTCAAAAGTTATGACAAATGTCAACTTTTTCTTTTATGTAGGTCAAAGGTCAAATTTTTTGTGTGAATGTAAAGCTCTTGTCACAAGGAACCTACATGCAAAATATGAAGGCTCTATCTCAAACCGTTCAAAAGATATGACCAGAATGTTATTTTTTTATTTTAAGTAGGTCAAAGGTCAAGGTCACAGGTCAAAATTTTTTGCATGAATGTAAAGCTTTTGTCACAAGGAACATACCTGCTAAATATGAAGGCTGTATCTCAAACGGTTCAAAAGTTATGACAAATGTTAACTTTTTCTTTTATGTAGGTCAAAGGGTCAAGGTCACAGGTCAAAATTTCTTGTGTGAAAGCTCTTATCACAAGGAACCTACATGCAAAATATGAAGGCTCTATCTCAAACTGTTCAAAAGATATGACCAAAATGTTATTTTTTTTATTTTAAGTAGGTCAAAGGTCAAGGTCAAGGTCACAGGTCAAATTTTTTTACATGAATGTAAAGCTTTTGTCACAAGGAACATACATGCTAAATATGAAGGCTTTATCTTTAGTGGTTCAAAAGTTATGACAAATGTTATTTATTTCTTTAAAGTAGGTCAAAGGTCAAGGTCACATGTCATTTTTTTTTTTTGCATGAATGTGAAGGTCTTGTCACAAGGAACCTTCAGGCCAAATATGAAAGCTCTATCTCAAACGGATTAAAAGTTATGGCCAACGTTAAAGTTGTCCACGTACAAACCAACAAACCTACAAACCAACAAACAAACAAACAGACAGGGCAAAAACAATATGTCCCGGCTATCGCTACCGGGGGACATAAAAAATATCTGAAAAATATTTGAAAATGTCTGCTATGCAATGATGATTAGCACTTTTAGAGCTAAGTGCCTCAAGCTTTGGAAATTCCAATTAATCAAAGAAAATTCTGAAATATGTCAGAATGCACACACTTGATACATTTCTCATGATGCATGCATTCACAGGAGAAAAAACTTTTTTTTCCTGGTTGAATATTAGCCCTTGTTTGCACAGCATCCAGAAAATGGAATGTCGCTAAACAGTTTAGACCCAGATCATATGCCACAGGAGGTGGCATCTGATCAGGGTCTTCACTGTTAGCTTAGTGTATGTTTTGTAAAATGGATCTGGTGCCCCTAAAATTGGAAATGGACCAGTCCAAAGCTGTCATGTGGAAGATTCTTTGTGTCATTTATGGGTTTTAAAGAAGATTAATATGAAAATGGGATTCCCCTGATGCATGTAGCATTATCATATCCAGGATGGCAATATTGTATGTTTTTGGAAGTTTGTTGAACATGTTCAGTCAGGCTGAAGAGCTTTCTAGCTAGCAATCAGAATATTTTTGAAGAACCCACCAGGAGGTTTGAAATATAAAACCATCCTGCACAATTTAAATTTATACTGAAAGGCAAAACCAGACTTTTTCTTTTAAAGAAAATTACAAATATCCAAAAATACAAAAATACAACTGCTGAATTTGAAATTGTTGCCAATGCTAACTTTTTTTTCTTTGTGTTTTACATGCTGTTGTAAAACATTGTGCTGTGATGTATATGGAGAAGTCTTATGTGTCATGTATTCATTTCCTTATGTGTCATGTATACATTTTCATGTTTGCTTTTTGAGCACTGAATGCAAATTAACAGTGCATTATTCTGCTTTTAGCAGATCACAGAAAGTATGATGCTTGCAAATTGAAACCTTTCTTTTTTTGTGCAAAATTGTTGAGTGATTCAAGTAAAATATCTATTTTATTCTGTTAGAGCTCCAATAAAGTTATGTTCTATTCTGTTCAGTCACTGTAAGATCAGTTTAGACCCCTCCTTGCTCAGACTTGCTTCTACAAAAAATTGTTTTATATTTAAATTTAAATTTAAAATCATTCATCCTATCTTTAGGTAAGGCGGATAATTAAGGGATATTTTTTTTTGTTTTTCTCCATAAGAATATGTTGTGGTTGCCTCCTCATTGAGGCAATTCTAACAAGTACCCACAACATGTTTTTAAAAGAAAATAAGGTAAAATATTATACCTTAACCCTTATCCTGCTAAACACAACAACCTCTATTATTACGAATTTGTGTCTTCGAGCATTCCGTCATGACAAATTTTAACTGCGCATGCCCAGTCATTCAGAGGGGCCAGGGATATGGCTTTCTGTCCTAAGGTTCCTCCTGATTCACGGTTTGTATGAGTGAGCAGCGAAGGTTCTGGCGAGACTGCGCGGATGCGCAGGCTCGCCTGAACCTTTGCTGCTCGCATAGGCGATAAGTACCAAAATCGCTTGATGCGGCCTATTTACAAACATGGTAGATCCAGTTCAGATGTCTTCTTCAGTAACTACACCATTTTGTCATGTAGTTTGTGAATTCATTGAAAACATTATATCAAGTAATTTGATTGGTTGATAGTCAGATATGGGTATGGCTAAATTAATTTATTCAGCAAGATAAGCTACTGGTACTTATCAAGATTAGTCCACCATTACTGCAGCATTGATTCTGTTTCTTTTGTTATTTTACTGTCTTTGATAGATCTACCATAAATCTTGCAGTAATGCTTCCTAGACATTTTGATCAATCATATTTGATCATTCTCAGACTAATCTCAGTATAAATGCCCATATAAATGTTATAATTGCTACATGGATTTCCTGGAAAAGTTTATCTTCATACATCTTAGAACAAATAAACTGGAGCCTGTCTTAGCTCCAGATAAGGAGAAGAAAAAAAAAACAAGGATAATACTAGAAGGCATAATTTTCGTTATTTCTCATTAGAAATATGTATTGTGGGTAATAACCCACAATATATTTTAACAGAAAAATAGAAAAACCCAAATCCCTAAACTATTCTTTTGAATATAATATTATGCCTCCTTATCTGGATTTATGCAGCCAATTGACGCTTATAAAAGATCCTTTCTGTCTTTATAAAAGATCACATGATCTGGCATGCTCAGCCTCCACTCCCAGCTCCACTAGGCCTATTTTCTAGTCCCTAAATGGTCATGCAGGATTAGAGAAATTTGAAGAATTGTTTAAGACCATGTTACTGACAACAAATTAATATGGTTGTATTTTTAATGACAGATTCATTCTGTCATTTCTAGCTGTCCTGCGTGTTGTAAAGTAGTTCCGGCTTTCTTACGACTTTCTTCCGGCTTTGACCGCGAAAGAGATATGAGTCCGCACAAAAATGTAGTCCGGTTAGGCACAGTTATCAAAATTGTACATCCTATAATCGCAATACAAACTTTTGAAGCAGACGACTTGACGATTTTATCTTACCTTTCAGAGAGTAGATTCAGCATTTCATATGAATCAGCTGCATTATGCGAGACTGTATACCTAGATCAATGCGGCACCTGCTCAGACGTCTGCTCAGGTTTTACACTGTTTTCTAACAGTGCTGTCAATATTTAATCTTTCAAGACCAGCCAGTCAGCTGCAGACCAGAATATCAATGGGTTTTCCGACATTCGAGGTCAAGTCTAGGTCAGTTACAACTAGGTGTATATCAGACTTTGTGAGAAAGGCTGTCCCTTTCAACCCTGGAATATGGTACAGATACGTATGCAAACAGTGTAGGTCCTGTGATATAATTCTAGATGCCATATTTAGCAGAATGGACGAGCCCAACTTCAGTGATGGAAGAGTACACTCCAGAAACTCAAGGCAGTGAATAAATCAAAGCACTGACAACACTCATGCCGATTGTCTCTAAATGCAGGCTGGTCATGAACGAGGACTTGGACGGATCGGTTTAAACTTAACGGATGTTAGTAACTGATGCAAAAAATGTAGAACAAAATCAGCACCGTGTTCTGTGGCGTTTGATCTTAGTCTACATTGTTTGCCAGATCGAACATTTTATTCAAGTGCAGATTTTACAAATAACACTTACATGTACCCAAGACTGACAAACGACCCGGCTATGTTTGGGTTGATTGTTTGGCATTCGACCCAAAGTTACTAATAAAAAAGCGATTCAGAGCTAACATCTACGTGACTATCACTGACTTCTCAGAATAACCTTTTTCTTGCAGAAAATAGCCGCAGTGAGATCAGGGTATTCCATAAGACTGAAGAGGGTCATCCTGGAATCATAGGATGAGCTTGGCAAACAGTGTAGACCAAGTTCGGACGCTGCAGAACGCGCTTCTTATCAAAATCTTCACTATTTGTTTGGAATTTCAGAGTTAAATTAAACAGTTTAATCTCAGCCCAGGACCTTTACATCCCACCGACACTTTCGGTGCTTTGATTCTGAAACCAAACGATTGCATGATTACAACACGCTTAGGCACCATGCCCTTAAGCTAAACAGGTTAAATCAATCAACCGTGACGTATGGTTACCAGTCCGGCCACGATCCTGTGTTTTGATTTGTTTGATTTGAGGTTTAACGTCCCCGTCAACATTGTATAGGTCATTTTGGAGACGTTGCTTCCAATTTTGTGGGACGTTTACCCGACACTGAGATGAAATGACATCTCAAGCCCTGAAACCAATAGGGTTTATATGAATGGGTCCGACTCGAACCTCTTTGCCTGGGCAGGCTTAGATTCTCTAAGCAGATTACCAGTACTCGTGTGCGGGTCGGTTTCAGCTCTGCGTGGAAGCATCATGCAGCCCATCTATTTCTTTAAGCCCCGATGGGCGGGGGCCAACGATCCTGTGTACCACCTTCACACCAGCACTGATAGAAACCACATGTTCAGGATCAAACTTTTGATGTGTGATGTAAGGTCGTGCCTAGAAAAGAAGAAATTGTATTTTGTTCTCAAAAAGCATCAAGTGAGAACGTATTGCAACATTTTTCATTAAATCCTGGACAGTTAGAGTGAGTGAGTGAGTGAGTGTTTGAGTTTTACGTCCCACCAACAGCTAAGGTCATACGGAGACGATACCTCGGTTTAAAGACACATCCGAAAGTCTGGAGAAGTCCGGGATCGATCCTGCGATCCCTGGTTTACAAGGCGAGTAGCATAACCACTACACTAAGGAGGCTTCTAATGGACAATTAGAAGCTGATCGGAAAGCGGATGGCGTTGACTCTGATTTTGGGTGCCAAATGTGTGTGATCTATTTGTCTGTTGGAGGGACATCTTACTATCAACAGAAGACGCTAGTGGACGTCGACGTAGCGGAAGAACCACGTCAGTACGTCCAGATCGATTAATCCGACAGACGCATATGCGAAGCAGATTTCCGCCGGTATCTGCTACACTGTATATGTAGATAAACAAAGGGTTTCAACTACCGACTAATAAGCACTGACACTGTTCGTCGCCCTTATGCGATGCACTTTTGTATGGAAGCCGATAGGGGACATTTTGACTTGTGACTTTTGAACTTGTGACTTATGACTTGCGACGTCGGAGTTGCATGCCTAATTTTTGCGACTTATGACTTTTGACTTTCGACAAATCTGACGCAGTGGAAGACGGCGGTCAACGACGGTGTCGATCCAGCGATTTTGCTGCTCCTGTGTTATATTGTTTGATGAATGCCATTAAGAAGACTTGTTTATGTTTTTTACTCTGTTTTTGTTATCTTTGTATGACTTATGACTTGCGACTTATAACTTTGACTTGTGATTTATGACTTGTGACTTATCACTTTCGACTTATGACTTGTTGACTTTTGGTGCAAACCCGAAAAATATCGGGTAGCGGACAACGGCACCGACAATTCCGGTGTATATTGTTTAGAAATGCCACTTAGAAGACCCTGTTTCATGTATTATCAACTCTGTTTTAGTGACAATTTACTACCGCCTGTGTTGTTATGCCCTATTACTTTAGATTCGCGCCAAGAAATTGTCTTAAGTTGCAAGTCAAAAGTCATAAGTGACAAGTCATAAGTCGAAAGTCACAATTCGAAAGTGAAAAGTCATAAGTGACAAGTCAAAACTCATAAGTCAAAATTCATAAGTGACAAGTCATAAGTCTTAAAAATTCACAAAATCAGAGTAAATAACCTACCATATGATCTTTTTGGTGGCATTTTTCAAACAATATAAAACAGAAGGAGAAAAATCGCTTGCCTCACCGGATTCTTAGCCGTCGTCCGAAATCGGCCGTTGCTTGAGGTATGTCAAAAGTCACAAGTAAAAAGTCATAAGTCGCAAGTCGGTAGTCACAAGTCGTTAGTCACAAGTCAAAATGTCCCCTATCGGCTTCCATACTTTTGAGAGCTACACGTCCCTGTCGTGACCAAAATTAAGACGTCGACACAGTACGGAACACTTACGCTGGTGCATGAAATACGTACTAAGCGACTCGCGTGATATGCGTTTCAGTGACACATCGCACTTCAGCGTGAATCACGCCGATTGTCGTTTCGGGATGTTTCGACATATAGGTGTAAGGTATGCCGAGGCGACGCGTGCGTAATAGAGCATGACATATCGGATGGAATAAGCGAAATGGTATGTCGAGCTATTGCATGTAGCTAGCGACATTAAGAACATTCAAGATCATGGCTGAGACGTTAACTGAACAGCGAGACGTTACATCAATCAAATGCGTCGGCCTCACGTGGTTCCATTTATTTGTTTACGCTCAGAATCCGGGATATCTAATCCAGCAGGATTACGCGCGGGTTTATAGTGCTGTTCTTACTCAAAAATGTCTTCAAGCCAATGGAATTCATGTACTGGACTGACCAGTCTTTCTCCTTCGATCTCTTTGTGAAAAATAGAGAATCTTTTGAGGGGAGGTATCCACAACCGACCAGACAAAAATGTACTTAATTGACAGTAGTATTGTTAAAACTTGAATTTTAATGTTTGGTGTTGAAAACGTGAATAGTTTCTTTCCAAAATTTGAAACATCGAATGGCATTTCATGATACCACCGGTGTATAGACATCTGCAAACATATACAATGGAATTTGCTGAACTATTTTTTTTAAATTTTAAGATCTTTTTAGAAAGGCTGTCTGTAAGTTTTCACAGTGTTTTGATTTTCTCATAGAATCTGTCATTTCAGTGCCTTTGGCGCTTTGATTTTACATTTGCTGAAAAAAGGTTTTGATATTTTATGCAAATTGTCTCCAATGGAGAGAATGTGCATGAAATGTCAAAATCTGTTATCCACGAAAAACAAGAATCAAAGCACTGAGAGTGCTGATGGAGCGTAGCTTTGATAATTTGATTTAGCGTCTGATTGATATTTTAATTCAGGCTCATATTGATCCAATGAACATAGCTGTTTGAAGCTATTCTGGGCCAGAAGTCGTGTTAAAGCAACAAGTCCTATATTGAAATTAACTCACGCTAAGGTGTAGGCCCCGCAACAACCATCACGAAAACACGCCTGTACAAATACATTGTCAATTTTTCGGCCAAAAAAAATGGAAATTTTAAGATACAAAATTGTGATATTTTCTTATCTCTGCTCAAAACATTGATTGCGGGGACTTAATTGAACCGCCTTGACGAGGCAGTTTTATCAAGTACCCACAGTCAATGTTTTTGAGCAATACAGCAACCATGCAGTTCTACAGTTTACTTGAAGATTTCTGCTGAGCTATACTTCGTGCAATAACTGCGGCTTGCGAAATTGTTTGGCGACTTTAAAGTTATTTTATGTAATCAGTTTTTGAAAAAATACCTTGGGGAGGTTATTTATCTTGCATTAGACATTCTCCTTGGTTACGTGTTGATGATTTTTATCTTCATGTGAAAAATTAGCATAATTTTCCCAGCAGTTTATAAGTTATACATCCGTATCCAGTCTTTAAAAATTACCTCGTTGAGGCTGTTTATAAAGCTATCTGGCATTAGACAATATCATTAGCTTGATCTTGTCAATTTACATCTGCATGCAAAACATTATAAAAATATACCCGTCGGTTTGAAAGTTATACGCCGTGTCAGTGGGTGAATTTTTTACCTTGTCGAGGCTAAAATAAAGAAACTGGGCATTCAGGAATCTCGTTGGTTAGATCTGTACATTATCTATTTGTATGCTAACAGTTGTCAAAAATATTCCAAGTAGATTAGAAGTTACACTTCGAAATGATTTTTCAGTTTGCCTAGGCGAGGCCGTTTGTAAAGTAATTTGGCATAAGGCAATTTTGCGGGTTATGTATTGTCAATATCAACCTGTATGCCGAAAATGATCAAAGCCGGGTTTAGATGTTATACTCCGTATTCATTTTTATATTATTTTGCCTCGGCGAGACCATTCATAAAGTAATCTTGCATAAAACAGCCTCATGGGTTAGGTATTGTCAATATCAATCTGAATGCCAAAAATGATCGGAATGTTCAGAGCGGTTTGAACATTATACTCTGTTAACATTTTTTATAAATATATATTGCATCGGTGAGGCCATTTATGAAGTGATCTTGCATACGACAGTTTCTTGGGTTAGTTATTGTCAATATCAATCCATAGGAATATTTGAAGAGGTTTAGACATTATACTCCATTATTATTATATAAAAATAAATTGCCTCAACGAGGCACTTTATGGAATAATCTGGCATTAAGGCAATTTCTTTGGTTAGATATTGTCAATACAACACAGTGCACAGTCTTTTACTGGAAACCAGCAACTGCCCTTCTTGAATCAGCGAAAGGGATAGAATCACCGTGGAACAGGTTTCACGATCAATCTCCTGGAAAGAATGTTGCCGAACCGGGCAGGTATCGAACTTGCGTCTGAGCTGATAATTTGCTTTATTTATGGTCACATGCCTAGGACGCAGACAGGTCGCTTTAAAAAAAGTAACATTGTCCCCCCCCCCACACACACACACACATTAACCCATACTCTGAGTATATGTCTAGCAGCCTTTTTAGGGACAAACATAGCAGGCCCAGACCAGACGCTACAATAAGTGGCGTCTCTGTGTCTAAACTGCAACATTTACTGCTTACAATATAAACCTTGACGTGCACCTGTCCAAACTCTATCCAACTGTCTTATTTTGGTAATACATTATCGACCCACACTGCATACTTTTAACCCATTTTAAATGAATGGAATCCTGTGAACACCTTATATCAGTATGGAATGAGTTCATTTTAAAATCAGGGATGTCAGGTTGTGGCTTCCACGAAATATTTGGCAAAAATGGCTGAACCTTTTTGTAAGTATGCAGTGCAGGTCATAATGAGACTCCACGTTCTGTGGTATCTGATCTGGGTTTGTCCTGTTTGCAAGTTGCCACGTTTGGGCTTTTATGGTACAAATGGGCTGTAAACTGGGTTATATGAACTGAACTATAAAAAGATTAGACTGCTACACAGTTCATCTATTAAAAATATTCATCTATTCCGTTTGAAATAGGTGGTCTGTGAAGCAGTCTATGAGAAGATACCGCATGGCGTAATAATCTACTATGTTAACACGGGGTACTATGTTTTCAATGGTGATTTGGTCATATGCATTAACACCAAAAGTAGTGCAGAAATCACTTCTCATCTCACTGGAGCTACGCTGCAACAGCTACGCTCCAAAAATGTTTTATAATGTTGCTTTGCTGAATTTTTTTACCCCAAACTGTAGTGGTATTCACACCGTAAAAGTCCTAAAAACTGGGACACCTTGAGGACTTGCTGTAAATCTCCTAAATTTTAACAAATTTGTTTCACAATCCAGCAAGGAGTCCAAACGGTGCAGTTGGAATGGCATACAATGGCATACCCTGATCAGACTGCTCCATCAGGAGCTGTCTGATATTGGTCTGCACTGTTTGCTTGCAGCTTAGGCCTGTCTAAGTAGAGTGTCAATCCCAATAGGATCATTATGGTAATAGTGTACAGTGATCAAAGGCATTGACTGCTTTTACATGTACTGAAGCCTCCTATTTTGTGTCTGTTTCACCACTTTTATTCCCTTTTCTCTCTTTTTTTTCTGTCTCCTTTCCTTTCTTGTTAGGCGTCCGCCCATCGGGGCTTGAAGAAATAGATGGGCTGCATGATGCTTCCATGCTGAGCTGGAACGAGTACTGGTAAGGAGTGTGATAGCTCAGTGGTTAGTGCACTTGCCTCTGATGCTAGAGGCCCCCGGTTCGATCCCCGGAGGTGATGATTATTTCGGTGTCCGAACAAGCTCCATTGGCATCATTTGCAGGGATGAATGCCAAAATGTGCACTGTCTTTCGAGACGTTAACTGGAGGCCCCCTGTGCAGGAAGAGTCATCTCCTGTGCAGGTTAAAAAACCCTACCGTAATTACATGATTTTGGTGTAGGATTTCAACCCTGCAACCTGGAGTGTATGTAATGTACACCTGCAAGTAATGGTCAAATGTGACCGATGGCAGTATAAAGAAAGGTTAATCGCTTTGAGGATCTATTAGCCTGCCCAGGCAAAGTGGTGCGAGTTGGACCGTCCATGCTTATAATATGTTATAGAAAGGGTTATCCTTTGGAATCAAGGAATACACCACAGAACTGGAAAATATGGAGTGTACATTTTCTGGGCCAGTCTAGCTAGTATCGGCCATTTAGGCCTCATCAGTGACCCTCAGATATTTTCAAACCCTATTGGTTTATTGGGCGACAGGGTCATCTCAGTGCCAGGTGAAAGTATCACAAAATTGGAAGCAATGTCTCGAAAATGACCTACAGTGTTGACAGGGATATTAAATATCAAATCAAACAAATATATCTCTCCTTCGGGCTGCATCATGCTTCCACGCAAAGCTGAAACTGATCCGCACACAAGTATTGGTAAACCGCTTGGAGGATTTAAGCTTGCCCAGGCAAAGCGGTGCACGAGTTGGACCATCCATGCTTAAAAACTCTATTGGTTTCATTGGGTGACAGGACATGGAGATGTTATTTCATCCCAATGTCCGGTAAAAGTCCCATAAAATTGGAAGCAACATCTCCAAAATGACCTTTACAGTGACGGGGACGTTAAACCTCAAATCAAACAAACAAATCTTTCTCTGGAAGTCACCCCTCTGATCCCCACCACAATGCTAGAGCAGATGTGTTCTTAGAAGAGGACTAAATGACTGAGACCTCAACCATTTAATGGAGAAACCGGTGGCAGCAGCAAAAGGGGTCATTGGCAAACAGTGTAAGCTGAGATCAGCCACTGAAGAATGTGGCATCTGATCAGGCAGGAAGTTTAACCAGTTTCAACAATAACTGACAATGGACTCTTGGGGTAGATTCCGTTAAAAGTCGGACTCTTGGGGTCAGTACAATATGGGCTAATGGGCTTGATTAGGAGATATTATTTGCTGCTGATTGTTTATAAATACATGGAGAGTTTTCTTTAATCTTTTCATCTTTCTCAGCTAATGGAGCACAACATATGGGGGAATGCTTGATTCTCTAATGAAGTGTTAGCTGGAAGTGTGGGATGTACCAGACATAGATAAGATCAGGACAGCAGTAAATTATTTTATATATTGATTTACACTCCCTTCCTCATCTCTGGGAACTTAATTTAAAATCTCATCCATGATTCTCAGCCTATTGTACAATAAGTCTTCAAACTATGGTTTGAACTTGAAACACTGGTTTGAAGTTTTCAAACTAGGGTTTAAAGACTTCAAACTATGGTTCCAAAGCAAAACTGCAAATAATTGAAACTGGGGTTTGTATTTTTTAAACTATTAGAAAATAAATTAAAACCCCAGTCATAGTCTGAACAATTATTATGCAGTTTTTCTTTGAAACTATGGTTTGAAGTTTTCAAAACCCAAGAGTGTTTGAGTTTTACATCTCACCAACAGCTAAGGTCATACGGAGATGGGACCTCGGTTTAAAGACTCATCCAAAAGTCTGGAGAAGCCCGGGATTGATCCTGCGATCCCTGGGTTACAAGGCCAGTAGCATGATTACAAAATCAGTGCTGATCTAGATCAGATGGCTCATAATATGAGCTGTCTGATCTGGAACCTATGACACTTGTAGTTTAAGGCCCTGTCACACTATGCCGTGTTTTCACTGCGATGTTTAATTTTCCAGAAAGCCGTGAGATCGCAAGAAATATTGGATATTTTTTGTGAACATGGACCTGTCATGGCATCCTTACAGCGACCAAGACGTTGTTACGGAGCTTACATGGCAATCTATTGCGATCCTTTGGCGTTCTTGATGGAGATTGTATGTGCTCTCGTGGCGCTTCCTCTGCGCTTACACGGCACTAACACTGCGAGCACTGCGCTTTTACGGCGCTAACAATGCGTGCACTGCGCTTTTACGGCGCTCATGTGCTGAAGACTTTCTATTGCACTATAAAGCAAAGTGTAAACAGACATCTTCATTAGTCAAACAGTTTTGTTTGATTTTGTTTGATTTGAGGTTTGACGTCCCCATCAACAAAGTATAGGTCATTCTGGATTCGTTGCTTCCAATTTTGTGGGACTTTTACCCGACATTGAGATGAAATGACATCTCAATCCCTGTCACCCAATGAAACCAATAGGGTTGATAAGCATGGATGGTCCGACTGGCGCCCCTTTGCCTGGGCAAGCTTAGATCCCCTTAGAGGTTTACCGGTACTCTTGTGCCGTCGGAAGCAAGTCCACTGCCATCACCGCAAGCAGGAGCAAGTCCACCACCATCACCGCAAGCAGGAGCAAGTCCACCACCATAACCTTATCAACCCCGGGATGTGTCACCTCAGAAGTAGGTTTTTCGGGACAGTACGCAATCAAACTGTATGTCCCACAGTCTACTCTAGCCACTGTTTATACAAGCCGGTGGCCCACACCCATCGGGACTTGAAGAAATAGATGGGCTGCATGATGCTTTCACACTGAGTTGAAACCGACCTCACAGGAGTACAGGTAAACGGCTTAGAGGATCTAAGCCTGCCCAGGCAAAGCAGTGCGAGACAGTCCATGCTTATACATGTAAACTCTATTGGTTTCATTGGGCAAGAGGGCTCGAGAAGTCATTTCATCTCAATATTGGGTAAAAGTCCCACAAAATTGGAAGCAACGTCTCCAAAATGACCTATACAGCGTTGACGGGGACGTTAAACCTGAAATAAATCAATCAATTATACAAGGGGGGCTTATATGTTTTGTAGGAGACCTCTGTGTGCCCCTGCCGAGCTCCTGTAGCATTGTAGGAGACCTTGCTATGCTGCTATGCCAACCTTACGGCGGCCTCACTCCGCTCTGATCAGAACGCCGAGCAACGGGGTTTGTTTTGAGCATGCTCAAAAAGGGTGCACTCGCTTGGCATTCTGTGCAATCCCAACGCGCCTGCTGGCGATGCTACTGCATTGCTACGGCGATGTTTGCGATCATACTGCATGCACCTCGGCGTTCTGGATATTTCTTGGACGTCGTGGGATCGCTATGAAAACGCGGCCCTGGTGTGACAGGGCTTTTACCCACTACACCAGGTATAAGCTTCTAGAAATCAGCCCAGCATCCTGGTTTTTGAGCTGAGTAGCTTACCTTCTACAATGTAGGTTTCTAGTTATCAGCCGAACTTCCTGGTTTTTGAGGCGAGTAGCTTACCCACTACATCAAGGAAGCTCCTAGTAATCATAGGAGCATCTGGAAACATTCCTTTTTCTTGGCATCAGTCAAACCACTACTTACCTTGAAGATACTTCATTAAAATCAGAATTAAAATCTTGCAAAAAAAGAAGATGTAGAACGTTATTACATTCTCAATAGATAATTGAGCTGCACTTGTGCAAAAGCTTGGAACATTTTATACTTTCTATATAAATTGCTTTCAGTTTTGTTTTGTTCATTATGATTTAACCCTTTTTGTACCAAATGGAATCTTCCTCTTTATATAGCAGGAGTCCACTTCAAAATTTAGGGGTGTCAGCAAATCTATTTGGAAAATGAACTTTTAGCAAACAGTGGAGGCCCTGATCAGATGTCGCGTTCTGCGGCGTCTGATCTGGGCCTGCACTGTTTGCCAGGGTACCCGTTTTGGGGGTTTCTAGTACTAAATGGGTTAACACACCTGTAGGCTACAATGGTGGCTTTCATATGAGCAGAGTCAATTTTCTGTCAGTTGACCCAATATTACTAAGCACAGAAGCTCTTCGGTGCTGATGTCGATGTGACTCATTAGACGAAGTGTCATGCACAAGACCAAGATCGGTACCTCCAAGTTCAAGATCAAACCTTTGAGGTCAAAGGGAAAGAAAAGTCCTTTTCCTTGTGTCCAGTCAATGCCTTCGTTATTCCTGGATGGATTTAGAAATTACTGGGCAGAAATGTTAACCAAAACGAGACAATTTGCCACACCCAAGACCCAGGTTGGTACCTCCAAGGTCAAGGTCATACTTTACAGTTAAAAAACATTTTTTTTTTTGTGTCTAGTCAATAGCTATGATGTTAAATTACTTGAAGAAATGTTAACAACCATGAGCCAATGAGGCAAGACCCAGGTCAGTGACTCCAAGGTCAAGGTCATACTTTGAAGTGAAAGGTCAAAAAAGGGTCTTTTTAGCTCACCTAAGCTGAAGGTGAGCTTATAGTATGGCGAGGGTCCTTTTTCTGTTGTCTGTCTTCTGTCAACATTTTCAAACATCTTCTCCTCTGAATCCACTGGGCCGATTGAAGTCAAATTTCATGTGGAGCATCCATGAGATGGGGGAACAAAAGTTTCTTCGCGGGGTCCTGGTCACTTGACTGCCATGCATATAAGGTAAAAAAACTCTTCAAAAATCTTTTTTTCTCCGGAACCATTGAGCCAGTTGGCATAAAATTGGGGAACCTTGACCTATTTTACGCCAAGGTCAAATATAGTCACATAGACTTTTTTATGGAAAAAAGTCAAAACTGAGTATTTTTAGCTCGCCTGTACGAAGTACAAGGAGAGCTATTGTTGTCACCTCGGATGGCGTGCGCGTGTGCGTTTGCGTTTGTGTTTGCGTTCCCGTCACACTGCGTTAGTTTTTCAAATGCTTATATCTCAACAGTCACTCATCACAGACCACTCATATTTGGAACTTAAGTACCTGGGAGGGTCCTCTGATGTTCAAAGAGAACAGACCCCTGGGCCCCGGGGTGGGGCTAGGGGTCAAAATCTAGAACACCTTTGTAATTCTGTGTTAAAGTTTTTGAAATGCTTATATCTCAACAGTCACTCATCACAAAGCATTCATATTTACAACTTGGATACCTGGGAGTGTCTTCTGAGATTCCAAGACAACACACCCCTGGGTTCATGCCTGGGATTGGGGATGGGGTGGGGCTGGGGGTCAAAATCTAGGACACCTTTGTAATTTGTTGTATACCTTTCCATTATACTAACGAGTTATAGACACAATTGGTTATACATCAGCCAATCAAGTGACATTGGTTCAAGTGTAAAAGGGTGAAGGTCATGGTGACCTACATTTCACGGTCCAGTGATTTTGCCTTATATCTTGAAGTCTATTTGTTGGAGAAATGTCATACCTGGGATATTAGTTCCATGTGACTCCACGATTGACCTCAAAATATATCTAGGTCACTGTGACCTATATTTCATGGTTCAGCGATTTTGCCTATTATCTCGAATACTATTTGATGGAGAAATGTCATACCTGGGATATTAGTTCCATGTGACTCCATGATTGACCTCAAAATATATCTAGGTCACTGTGACCTATATTTCATGGTTCAGCGATTTTGCCTATTATCTCGAATACTATTTGATGGAGAAATGTCATACCTGGATAATTAGTACCATATGACCCAATAATTGACCGCAAAATATATCTAGGTCATGGTGACCTACATTTCACGGTCCAGTGATTTTGTCTATTATCTTGAATACTATTTGATGGAGAAATGTTATACCTGGGTTATTAAATGGAGGTGACCCCATTATTGACCTCAAAATATATCTAGGTCACTGTGACCTATATTATATGGTTCAGCGATTTTGCCTATTATCTAGAATACTATTTGATGGAGAAATGTCATACCTGGATTATTAGTTCCATATGACCCAATAATTGACCGCAAAATATATCTAGGTCATGGTGACCTACATTTCATGGTCCAGTGATTCTGTCTATTGTCTTGAATACTATTTGATGGAGAAATGTTATACCTGGGTTATTAGTTGCATGTGACCCCATTATTGACCTCAAAATATATCTAGGTCAGTATGACCTATATTTCATGGTTCAGTGATTTTGCCTATTATCTTCAATACAATTTGATAGAGAAACGTCATACCTGGATTATTAGTTCCATGTGACTCTATAATTGACCGCAAAATATATCCAGGTCAGTGTGACCTATATTTCATGGTTCAGTGATTTTGCCTATTATCTTGAACACTATTTTATGGAGAAATGTCATACCTGAATTATTTATTCCATGTGACCCCATGATTGAGCTTGAATTAATATCTAGGTCAGTGTGTCCTATATTTCATGGTTCAGTGATTTTTCCTATTATCTTGAATACTATTTGATGGAGAAATGTCTTACCTGGATATTTAGTTCCATGTGACCCGATGATTGACATGGAAATATATCTAGGTCCTTGTGACCTATTTTCATGGTTCAATGATTTTGCCTTATAATTCAGATACAATTTGATCCTGAAATGTAATATCTGGAATATATGTTCCATGTGACCTGATTATTGATCTCAAATATATCAAGGTGAGTGTGACCTATATTTCATGGTTCATAAATTTTTCCTTATATCTTGAAGTCGCGAAACAGGCGAGCTATGCTGTCTGGCGACAGCTCTTGTTCCAACCTAACGCAGCCTGTGATCTCAAAATTGTTGGATGCAGTTAACTAAATGAGCTGATGAAACTACAGGTTAATCAAGGTCATTCCTTGACCTTGGCCCAAGGTCATTCATTTATGAAAATTTGAACTTGTTTTCCACAGAAACCACTGGGCCATTTGTAACCAAATTTGATATGAAAGCTTTAAAGGAAAAAAAAAGAAATTTCCTTGGTTCGACCCTCCGTGATCTAACTGGTGGTTTTCATCTGCTCTGACGTCGGATTGTTGTTGAGTCCTCAACCGTGATTCATGATAATATTAATCTATACATAACCTTTATCATGACTCACTGTTGGGCTAGAAAGCCTCCATGCGGATCAATTTGTTTGATACTATACAGGAACTGAGGGCGAGGGTTGAAATTTCATAAACTCCGGAGTTTTACTACTGACCGTCCCAAGGTGGTCGTTCCCACAGTCTAAGTGTATCCCAACATATTAACCCTTCAAGATGCTGAGAAAAACTGTATCTGGAAATGTCGTCTGCTTATGTCATCTGCTGAATATTTTTTGCAAACGTTTTAAAAAATATTTTTGCATACAGGCAAACAGTGTGGACACAAATACTGCTTCTGGAGGAGCAGTCTGATTTGGGTCCACACTGTTAGCAAAACTGACTTAGACAACAAAGCAGACGACAATTGTCGTGATTTGCATTTCATGAGTTAATCCCCATTTTTGGTTTTCAAGGGTGTTCATTTCATGGACATGTTGTCATGGTGATAGATTTTAACTCTAACCTCTACCCCCACAACAGGATGTTAAATTGTTGAATTTAATATTTTTTTAATTTTTTTTTTTTGATAAATTGGTGGATATTTAACCTTGAATTCTTTGCATATGGATAAACTTCTTTTTCTAAAATGACAATAGTTATTAATTGCTAGGCTATTGTATCTGAACATTTTGAATATAAATCATTTTAAAATGACTGCCATATTTTAATCATTAGATCACAAAATGGAATTATTTATGATTTCTTCCCTGAATGAATAATTTTAATAATTGACTAACGTTTTTAACCTCTTTATTCATTCTTTGACCTTTTTAAAAAGGCATCAAATTCGAAAATGACGTTTTTGTCAGCAAGATACTTCACCGCATTGTATGGTAAGTAGTAATTACGAAAACCTCCAGAACATGAATGGCTGCACGATTGACAATTAAATGTTATATTACTCACACCCCTTATGTATCGGGTATCTAAACACCCAGCCATCATGTTTGGTTTAAAGGCAATCAAAGTGAAATTTATGAGACAAAGGTATTTGTGGAGAGACATTTTCCGATTTGTCACCAGTAAATAGTGGTCTCAGAGGTTTTTATTTTCATTGCCTGCAGAGAATTTAAATAAGTTTGGGTTGTTGAATTAAAGTTTATTTGAAATGATATCCTCTCTCAAAGTTTTTAATTCAAATTTTGGTTTGCATTGCAGGGTCAAGCCCAGTGCATTGGAATGGCTAACATGTCAGTCATTTTCTCCCAGGTTAAACCTCAATAAAATAACCCTTTTTGTACCAAATGGAATCTTCCTCCTTATACATAGCAGGAGTCCATTTCAAAATTTAGGGGCCTCAGGTAGTTTTCTTCAAAACTGATTTGGAAAATACCTGAACTTTAAGCAAACAGTGAAGGCCCTGATCAGACGCCGCATTCTGCGGCGTCTTATCTGGGCCTGCACTGTTTGCCAAGGTACCCCTTTAGGGGTTTCTGGTACTGAATGGGATAAAGTCTGTAGAATATTTAACATATTTTTTAACCAAAAAATTGCCAATCGGGACAATTGTCGTCTGCTTTTTCCGTCTGCCTGTTACTTTAAAATTCATTTTTGCAAACAGTACGGACCCCGTTTGTAAGAAGATCCAGAAGACGACATAAGCAGACGACATTTTCAAATTCCCAGACACTAGCAATGCTGAGAAAATCTACATCTGAAAATGTTGTCTGCTTATGTCCTTTGCTGAATTTTTTTGCAAACTTTTTAAAAATATTTTTGCATACGGGCAAACTGTGGGCCCAGATCAAACTGCTCCGACAGGAGTAGTCTGATCTGGGTCCACAAAGTTTGCAAAAAATTACTTTTAAGGTAACCGGCAGATGGTAAAGCAGACAACAATTAATAGCTGTGATTGGCATTTTATGGATTAAATTCCTGTACTGTAAGCAAACAGTGTAGAACCTGATCAGAGGCTGTGTTTTGTGGCATCTGATCTATGTCTACACGGTTTTCCAAACCCAGCACATGAGTCCAGTCCAGATTCTATTAACCCTTATCTTGCTGTTCACGACAACCCCTATATTTGCAAACAGTGTAGATCCAGATCAGGTGGCTTCTGGAGCCTGATCAGGATCTACACTGTTTGGCATTCAGTTTATGAATTTGTAGCAATAAATTACATCAAGTAATTTGATTGGTTGATAGACAGAAATGGGTGTGGCTTAAATGAATATTCAGCAAGATAAGGGTTAATTACCCTGATAACTCTCTTGCACAACAGCCTGTCCAGGAACCGCAGTGCGAGGTGGACCGTCCATGCTAATAAACCCTATTGGTTTCATTGGGCGACAGGGCTTGAGATGTCATTTCATCTCAATTTTGGGTATAAGTCCCACAAAATTGGAAGCAACGTCTCCAAAATGACCTTTACAGTGTTGACGGGGACGTTAAACCTCAAATCAAACAAACTCTTGCACAACACTCTGACCTCACAGTGATAAGAATAGTGGAGCTATTTTCTATTTTCAGGTTCTAGGGTGATTTAATCTCCCCAGTCACAATGACACAGAAAGGATATGACAAGTGTCTCCATCCCCCACAAAGATACCTTAATATATAGCAAGAATTCATTTCCAAATTTTGGGTGTCTGGTCAAAATATTGTGGGATGTCCGGTGGAGTTATTTTCAGATTTATTTAGAAATGGCTAAACTTTTTGCAAGCAATGAAGGCCCTGTCTAGAAGTTGTCTGAAGGCCCTGATCAGGAGCTGTCTGTCTTGGCCTCCACTGTTTGCTAGTGCCTTTTTAGCTCACCTGAGCCGAAGCTCACAGGTGAGCTTATAGAATGGCAAGGCTCCATTGTCTGTCGTCTGATCAAACATATTCTCCTCTGTAACCACTTGGCTGATTGTTGTCAAATTAAATATGGAGTATCCATGGGATGGGGGAATGAAAGTTTGTTTGCGGAGTCCAGGTCACATTACAAGATGGCTGGCATGCCCCTATTCAAAAATCTTCTCTGGAACCAGTGTGCCGATTGTCATGAAACTTGGTATGTAACATTGGGGACTCGGGACCCATCATAGCTTGTTCAAATGATGTCCCTGGGATGACATCAACCTATTTTATGCCAAAGTCAAATTTGGTCACAGACTTTTATAAGAGAAAATGTTAAGAAACTATTACAGCCTGTCATCTGAAAATTGGTATGGATGAAACTACACAGGGACATAGGCAAAGAGTGCAGACCCAGATCAGATGCCATATGGGCCCCGTCAAGCGATTTTGGTACTTATCGCCTATGCGAGCAGCGAAGGTTCAGGCGAGCCTGCGCATCTGCGCAGTCTCACCAGAACCTTCGCTGCTTGCTCATACAAGCAGTGAATCAAGAGGAACCTTCAGACAGAAAGCCATATCCCTGGCCCCTCTGAATGGCTGGGCATGCGCAGTTAAAATTTGTCATGACGGAATGCTCGAAGACACAAATTCGCTTGGCGGGGCTCATATAATATTGCATCAGATTAGGGTCTACACTGTTTGCTTACTGAAGCTTCTGTCCAAAAATAGATAGGCCTGACACCTCTTTAATGATAAAATGAGTTGCCAAACATTATATTAACCCATTTTGTACAGGAAACTCCAAAACGGGTACCCTGGCAAACAGTGCAGGCCCAGATCAGATGCCGCATTATGTGTTGTCTGATCAGGGCCTACACTATTTGCAAAAAGTTCAGTCATTTTCCAAATAAATTTTGGAGAAAAACAACCTGACACCCCTAAATTTTGAAATGGGCTTCTGCTATACATAAGAAAGAATATTCCATTTTGGTACAGAAAGGGTTAATGGAAGGGTCCACGAGTATAAAAAGGTTTATAACCTGTGTTTACACTATGTTCCAATTTTTTTACTGCCAGTAATTTGGTTTCATTATTTCTTATCCTTAATTGCCTTTGGTCTTCTTGGAATGATCAATGTGAAAGCAGACGTCTAGTGACAGTACAATATCACACACAATATGGTGCTAAGTCCCGCCGGCAATCTTCGTCTCCCTCGACACATCAATTTAGAGCAAATTGTCATAAAAACTATATTTAATAAGAGTGGAAAAAAGATGCTTGTCCCAGAAACATTGACAGTTGCTAGCTAAAAATGAAAAATATTACTTTCTTTTCATATTCGGCATACATGGATAATATAAGATGAGTTCCATTAAGTGCGAATGAAAATTAAGTGCAGGCGCCAAGTTAGCCCATTGCATGCGGGAAACCCCTAAAGGGGTAACCATGGCAGGCCTAGATTATACGCCACAGAACGCGGCGTCTGATCAGGGCCTGCACTATTTGCTAACAAATTTGCCATCAAACGAAAAAATAGGCCTACCACCCCTTATATGACAAATGGACTTGTCCAACATATAGCAATGGAAAAGTCCACTAATATACAATTGATTAAGTAAAACAGTTGGGGCAGCCTTGTCACCATGATGTGACATCAGCAGTGCCGATATTGAAGATGTTTGTTTCATCCCCCCATCATGAAAACACGCCTATATAATTTTGACCCCGGGCTCCAATCCCACTTTTATATAGTAATATGGGGTTTACAGGGGTAAACCTTATTTTTCTTATTTCTGCTCAAAATATATTTTTCTTATTTCTGCTCTAAAATATAGATTGTGGGTATTCGTTAGAACCGCCTCGATGAGGCAGTTCTAACGAGTACACACAATCTATATTTTGAGCAGAAATAAGAAAAATATCACAATTTTTCATCTTAAAATTTTCATTTTTTCAACGATAAAGGTTACAATGTATTTGTACAGGCGTGTTTTCGTAATGATGTTGCTATTGTAAAATGACCTCATGATCATTTGTTCAACTAAGGATAATCAAAAAGTAGCAATTTTTGTTAATATTTATTTTTTGTTTCTTTTTCATATGCTGTTTTTGACATCTATCAACAAAATAGGTAAGTGTTATTTTCATCTATTGAATGCACCCAAGAACACTAAAGCATGATGCATTTTGTTGATTGAAGGTTGTTTACTCTTATTGAAATGCATTATGCATTTATCTACAAGACTGCATAACTGTTTACCATAAAGCACACTTATAAGTGTAGCAGATGGCATTTAAAAGAATATTTTTTCTTCTTTTTTTTCAGAAAAAAAATATGACTTGATATTTCTAGGCAGATATTCACCTGAAAAGCCTAAGTCTGATTTTTTGGAAACAAAACAAAAATAATTGGAATGTCTTCTGCTGTACAATTTTACTTGGATGTTTATGGGTTATGTGATGTGGTAGCTATATATTTCAACACTTCTTTATTAAATTTGTTTCACTAACGAACAAAACAGAAGTCAGGTGCTGAATACCTGTCTGTTGTCTTTTAACTGCTGTGTGCTTTGGAGGTTTCCAAGTTTCGAAACACTACTGGTGTAAGCTAACACTGGGCTTACCCAGTCTTGCAATGTCAGGTACTAATCCAGATGGGCAATCAAACTATACCTCAATTGTTGCCCTAGTTTGGCAAGAAGCCGGTTCATGTTAGAATAAGTATGGTAATGATTTGAGGTGTCTGAATACTTAGGGTGAATACGGTTGATAAATCCACCATCGGGGCTTGAATAAAATTAGATGGGCAACATGATGCTTCCACGCAGAGCTCAGAAACCGACTGCACACGAGTACTGGTCAACCGCTTGGAGGATTAAGCCTGTGCATTTAGCTCCATTTGGCCTATAAGCTAATGAAACGTAACCATTATCCTGCTGAATAATTAATTTAGCCACACCCATTTCTGACTTTGAACCAATCAGATTACTTGATGAAATTTATTCCTACAAATTCATAAACTGAATGTCAAACAGTGTAGATCATCCTGATCAGATACTTTGGATCTACACTGTTTGCAAAGATAGGGGTTGTCTTGAACAGCAGGCTAAGGGTCAATGGATATATCCACCATGATGCAGCCTGCTCAGATGCTGTTGATCATTATTGACCTTGGGGGAGGGGGGCATATAGTTTTTTGTCTGTCTGTCTTTTTGTCTGTCTGCAAAAACCTTAACATTGGGCATAACTTTTGAATGGTAGCTGATAGGGCTTTCATACTTCACATGTGCATTCCTTGTTGCAAGACCTTTCCAGTGATACCATAATTTTTTACCTTGTGACCTTGACCTTGATGTTTGACCTACTTTTTAAAAACTTAATCATTGATCATAACTTTCGCTTGGTAAGTGATAGGGCTTTCATATTTGACATGTATATTCTATGTCCCAAGACCTTTCCAAAGGTACCATAATTTTTTACCTTGTGACCTTGACCTTGACATTTGACCTACTCTTCAAAAACTTTAACATTGGCCATAACTTTCAAGTGGTAGTGATAGGGCTTTCATATGTCACATGTGCATTCCTTGTCACAAGACCTTTCCAGTGGTACCATAATTTTTGACCTTGTGACCTTGAGCTTGATGTTTGACCTACTTTTTAAAAAACTTTAACATTGGCCATTACTTTCGATTGGTAAGTGATAGGGCCCACATATTTCACATGTGCATTCTATGTCATAAGACCTTTCCAATGGTACCATAATTTTTGACCTTATAACCTTGACCTTGAAGTTTGACCTTCTTTTTCAAAACTTTAACATTGGCCATAACTTTCAATTGGTAAGTGATAGGGCTTTCATATATCATATGTGCATTCTGTCAGAAGACCTTTCTAAAGATCCCATGATTTTTTACTTGTGACCTTGACCTTGAAGTTTGACCTACTTTATAAAGACCATAATATTGGCCATAAATTTTGATTGGTTAGTGATAGGGCGTTCATATTTCACTTTTGCATTCCGTGTCACAAGACCTTTCCAGTGGTACCATAATTTTGACCTTGTGACCTTGACCTTTGACCTACTTTTTAAAAACTGTAACATTGGCCATAACTTTCGATTGGTAAGTGATTGGACTTTTATATTCCACATGAGCATTCATTGTCACAGACCTTTTCAGTGGTACCATAATTTTTGTCCTTGTGACCATGACCTACTTTTTTTAAGACTTGAACATTGGCCATACCTTTTGATTGGTTAATGATAGGGCTTTCATATTTCACATGAGAGTGTTTCACAAAAACATCTTGTTGTGATATATAGATGAGCTTTCAAAGTAATAAGTAAACTGAAACCCAAACAAATATTAAGAAAATTGTCTTTCTTTATAAGGATATATGTCATTTTGAGTAAAGTAAAATAAAGTTGAAACATGACCTTTTAACTTTATATAGCAGTTACCAGTAAAATTCAGAGTTGCAGTTAAAAGCAGGTTATCAGAATGCTATTCCTTTGTTGGTTGCCATGTGGACACATGTATGAGGACATATTAAACTTGCTTTCTTGAGGCCATTCTCTTGAGTACATTCTGCACATATTTTAGTAGAAAAGTAAGAAAAATATGCCAAAAAAGTCTTAAATATTTTACCTTATGAGTTACTCTGGAAAGTGTCAATACATGTCCATCTGCAGTTCCAGACTGCCACATGGAATCTTCAATAATGCAACAAATGTGTTTATATTATTGGACAAGCAATTTCATGCTTGTACTACTGTATCAAATGCATGTCAGGTCAAATAATGATTACTCCCAATGATGAAAAATTTGGACCTCTCATGGGAGCAATAGTTGCCTTTGATTTTTGATAATAAACTGCCCATCACCTTATTTGCAGACATTATTTTCAATATTTTTCTTATTTTTGAAAGCAAATATTATGCCTGATATTACATGTCAGTCTTCTCATTTCTGCTTGAAAAAAAAAATGTGGGCGATAGGCACATGTTCACTATCTTCAGCTCCAAAAACTGAATGTGACTTTCAGGCAGTTGTAAATCTGGACGGACCAGCCCATATGTGGTCCTGCTGATCAGAGTCTAATGGCCACATGATGTTCTTTATTTTACAGATTATTATAACATTGTTCCTGTTTACCATCTCTGTAGTTATCAGTGCAAGGAGCATAATGTAGTGGTTAACTCTTATCCTGCTGAATAAATTAATGTAGCCACATACTTTTCTGCCTATCAACCAATCAAATTATTTGATAAATACACAAACTGCTTGACAAACTGTAGATCCTGATCTTCAGAGCCATCTGGTCTAGATCTTCATTCTTTTCCAAACTTGTTGTTTCCCACAGGATAAGGACTCATAGACATTAGGTCTCTTGTGGTGGTGGGTTCAAGCCTTACACAGGTCACATTTGGGATACCAAGTAGTCCAGAGGTCTCCAGGTACTCCAGTTTTTGCTTAATAGTTACCTCAGTATAAGTGAACTAATCTTGAAATGCCTGTAAAATCAAAGAGCAAAGGCCAACATTTGTTGTTGACATGTTAATATTTATGTAAAGGACAATAGCAATTTTGCTGAGTTGAGCATGGAAAAAGGCTTATTTATCAGTATTCTAATAAATATAATCATGCTTTATCTTTTAGCTCATCTGAGCTTATAGTATGTCAAGGGTCTCTCTGTCTGTCTGTTTGTCTGTCTGTCTGTCTGTCAACATTTTTAAACATCTACTCTGAAATCACTGGGCCAATTGAAGTCAAACTTCATGCGGAGCATCCTTTGGATGGGGGAACGAAAGTTTTTTGGTGGGGGTCCAGGTTACATGACCAAGATGGCCGCCATGCCCATATACATTAACTCTTATCATGCTGTTCACGACAACCCATATCTTTGGAAACAGTATAGATCCAGATCAGATGGTTTCCGAATCTGATCAGGATCTACACTGTTTGACATTCAGTTTATGAATTTGTAGGAATAAATTACATGAAGAAATCTGATTGGTTCAAAGTCAGAAATGGGTGTGGCTTAACTGAATATTCAGCAAGAGAAGTGTTAAGAACTTTCTGGAACCAGTGGGCCGAATGTCATGAAACTTTGAATGACGCATTGTGAACTCGGGGCCCATCATAGTTTGTTCAAATGATGCACCTTGGATGTATGCAAAGGTCAAATTGGGACACATGGGCTTTTGTATTTTATGTTTTGGAAACTGTTGCAGCCTGTGATCTGAAAATTGGTAGATGCAGTAAGCTAAGTAAGTGGATGAAACTACAAGAGTATTCAATGTCATGTGTAGTCAAGGTCAAGGTCATTCCTTGACCTTGGCCCAAGGTCATTGAGATATGAAAATTAAAACCTGTTTTCCACGGAAACCACTGGGCTATTTATAACCAAATTTCATATGAAAGCTTTTAGGAGCAAGGAAATGAAAACTTATAAATTTGAGTTTGGTCACATGACCGAGATGGCCACCAGGCCCATATAAAAACCCTTCAAAAATCTTCTTCTCCGGAACCAGTAGGCTGATTGGCATAAAACTCGGTATGTAGCATGTAGCACTGGGGACTCAGGCCCATCATAGATTGTTCAAATGATGACCCATTGGTGACCTTGACATATTTTATGCCGAGGTCAAATTTGGTCACAGACTTTTGTAAGGGAAAGTGTCAAAATGGTGTATTTTTTGGAAACTATTGCAGCCTATGATCTGAAAATTGGCAGATGATGAAAGTACATTGGTATTAAAGGTCAAGGTCATTCTTCCACCTTGGCCAAATGTCATTCAAATGTGAATATTAAAACTTATTTTCCTCAGAAACAACTTGGCCAAATTTTATATGAAAGCTTTCAGGATCGAGGAAATGAAAATTGATTAATATGAGTTTTGTCATATGACCAAGATGGCTGTCATGCCCATTTTAGGTAAAAACCCTTTAGGAATCTTCTTTTCCTGAACCAATGGGCGGATTATTATGAAACTTGGTATGTAGCACTGGGGACTTACCGGTAAGCCAGTCATTGTTTGTTTAAATGATGACCCCTGGAAGATTAGTACTAATACTAAATGTATTTCCCTCTATAAATAAGGTCGATTATTATTATTATTATTATTTATTATTATTACTTGACCAATTTTAAGCCAAGGTCAAAATTTGGTCTTGGGAGAAAAAGTCAATACCATGTATCTTTCAGAAACTATTTCAGCCTGTGATCTGAAAATTGGTAGATGCAGTAAGCTAAATGAGTGAATAAAATGAGTATTCAAGGTCAAGGTAATGCAGTAATGAAAATAAACATATTTTCCAAAGCAACCACGCGGCCATTTATAACCAAATTTAATATGAAAGATTTTAGGAACAAACCAATGAAAATTTATTAACAGGAGTTTGGTCACATGACCAATATGGTAGCCATGCCCATATAAGGTAAAATTCCTTCAGAAATCGTCTTCTCCAGAACCAATGGGCCCATTATGAGGTCACATGACCAAAATGGCTATCATGGTAAAAACCCTTTAAATTATTCTAAATCTCAGAAATCAAATGGTTCCATAAACTATCAGCACTCAGTTGAGCGGCTCAAGACCATTGGTCCTCTGTTTGTTTTAGTTTTACGGCCCTTTCAAGATTATTTCACTTATTTTGAGCCAAACGTTATTTGGAGGTGAGCGTACACTAGAGTACCAATAGAAGAACCACCTGACCTTCTGCTAATTTGAGTTGAGCATGCTAAATATTACCTATGTATGGTTGGTTTAACTCTAATCCTGCTTTACCTTTGCAAACAGTGTAGATCCAGGTCAGATGGCTGGATCTACTTTGTTTGTCATGCAGTTATTGAATTGAATGGATAACAATATCAAGAAATTTGATTGGTTGAGAGACAAAAATGGTTGTGGCAAAATTAATTTATTCAGCATGACCAGGTTTAAAGGTGCATTATTGAGCTACCGGGTCTCAATTTTTTTTTTCTGGTTTTTATCTTCAATGCATACTCTTCGTCATGTGTACACTTTTGGAGCCAAATACAGCTTCAGAACTTTGTGAAAATGGTCATTTTCATTCGTGTTTACCCTTCGCTCTGAACATGTGTTCGGAATTTCTGTTCTAAAAATAAATCTGTCACTTTACATATACATGGCGACAGTATCGTCTCTGAGTGTCCTTACTTATGGCATGGTATTCAGCGTCATATTTTTTCCGATTCAGGCATGGCCTAAGCAAACAAGGCCAAAAATGAATGTCGCATAACGTCATATATGGGGATTCTATTTTTGTCACGAACTAAAAATAGATCTAACTAGTGTTCGAAACCTAGTTAGGGAATCCCTCTCAAACTCGTTTACCTGTCATCATAATTGTTCGCATTTTTGCATAAAATGCTTTCATTTGTATTGTTTTAAAGAAAAATACTGGCTATATGTATTTTATTTTTGGAAGCATTTTTTCAAGATAGCTCAATAATGCACCTTTAAGCAGTGCTGTGTTGGTTTCGCTATTCAAGGCTTCTGGACTTAGCTTCCAGGCTATACTGCTGGGGAGTGTGGAGGAGTTGGTGCAGGGTGGCCATTATATCAAGCCCATGACATTTGCAGACAGACATTGTTCTCAAATATTTTTTTCTTACTTTTCAGAGAAAATGAGGATTGACATGACATGGGCAGATAATTCACCTGAAATATCAAGCCTTACTTTCTCTGTAAAATAATTAAGAAAATAAAATTAGCGGCTTTAAAAAAATTCCTGTGCTGCTTTAACCCTTTCGCTGCCAAATATATAGTGAAAAGTTCCAGTCAGTGCCAAATATTTTTTTACAGTCAGAAATAACTCATTACGAAAACACGCCTATACAAATACATTGTTACCTTTATCGCCGAAAAAATGAAAATTTTAAGATGAAAAATTGTGGAATTCTTCTTATTTCTGCTCAAAATATAGATTGCGGATACTCGTTAGAACCGCCTCTATGAGGCGGTTCTAAAGAGTACCCACAATCTATATTTTAGAGCAGAAATAAGAAAAATAAAGTTTACCCCTGCAAACCCCCGTTTTACTATATATATAAAACTGGGGTTCCAGGGAGTCAAAATCATATAGGTGTGTTTTGGTGATGTGACACACCTACTTGTGCTAATTTATATAAGAAGGGAGATTCCATTTGGTACAAAGAAGCCTCCGTGGTGCAGTGGTTACGCTACTCACCTTGTAAACCAGGGATCGCAGGATCGATCCCGGGCTTCTCCAGACTTTCGGATGAGTCTTTAAACCGAGGTCCCGTCTCTGTATGACCTTAGCTGTTGGTGGGACGTTAAACTAAAACTCACTCACTCACTCCATTTGGAACAAAAAAGGTTTATCATGAGATAGACAAGCATCCACTAAAACCACAAGGCTCTCACCAGATCTGATTGTAGGTCTCCAAACAACAGCTTATCACTTCTGGTTCCTTTAATAATAAATCTTACCTAACAAGGCATTCAATTGCTGGCCTAATTAGATGAAATCTCAAAGCAGCTAAAGTCTCTGTGGGCAAATATTGCTCCTATCTCTACAGGATTAAGCACACATGAAACAAGTTTGGTAACTATCTGATCAATTAGAATATTCAACAGCTTGTAATAACGTTCCCTCTGGGATCTATGGTTTACCTGATTAATAATAATCAACCAGTTAGCAGTATACAAAAAATATCAAATGAAAGTACTCTGGAAGATGAGGAAAAAAAAAAATCACTAAACATTTATGGCTTGAACATCAACTCTGTCTAAAATTTCAACACTGATGGCTTATTAACCCATTTTGTACTGGAACTCCCAAAATGGGTACCTTGACAAATAGTGCAGGCCCAGATGCGGCGTCTCATCAGGACCTACACTATTTGTAGAAAGTTCAGCCAATTTTCCAATCAATTTTGAGGATACCACAACCTGTCAGTCCCAAATTTTGAAATGGACTCCTGCTATTTATAAGGAGGAAGATTTCATTTGCTACAAAAAGGGTTAACTATGGTTGATTATTATGTCCCACCACTGAAGGGGAAGGGGATGCAGATCCTGTTTTTGCATTGAAAAAGACTTGTCTCATGAACAAGTTGATGAATATTGGTCACATTTGCCACACTGTCACTATTATCTACTAAAGATTTGATTAGATTTTCATGACCTTGACCTTATTTTCAAGAGCACACGCCAGAAAAAACTCAATTTTGGCTCTCAGCACCCTATCTGATACCTCCTTAATGGTATCTTCATTTCTAATACCCTGTTTAGACGATGCTTTTAATGCGCATTTGCGCATTATCCGTTTACACGAACCTCGTTAATTCGATGGAAATTTTTATATTGCTGCAACTTAATCCACCTCAAGACCTAGTAGCAGATTCGCATTAAATTTTCCTTTGCTTTAAATTGTTCGTCTAAACAGCTGCAGTGCATCAGAAGCGCAATAAGTTATAATTAAAACATACTTATTACACTAATAAAAGTGAGCTTTGAGCTCCCTGTCGCAACCAGACACTGTCGTGATATGACTGAAAAATTGTTGAAAGCGACGTTAAACCCGAATTCACACACACACACACACACACACACACACACACACACACACACACACACACACACACACACACACACACTTATAACACTAATGTGTGTAAAAAAAAAAAAAAAAATTTCTCTTAGATTTTGATAATCCGACACTAACCAATTGAACATTAATGGAATTTAAAGCATGAATGCAAGTCTCTGAGTCCGCTGAATTCTTTGGAACTTTTCTAGACTTAAATCACGACTTTTCAGTAGTCCCTGAACTCGATTTTTCTGCTTCCTCAATAATGATAACAAACCCGCATTGTTTCTTGGAGCCATTTTGATGATGCTTTTCATTTTTCCCCGCAAAATTTCATTTATCTAACTGATAGAATGTTTGAACGAAAATTTGCTTGTGTGGACAGTTTGTAGGATTTATATCGCTTTACCTTGAAGCGCTGCAAATAAAAGCGATGCTGCTGCACAGTCGTGTAAACAGACTATAAGAGGAAGTGTGCCATATACTCTGAGGGCCTTGGGGACCAGTCATCTGTTACTTTGCTATCATGCATCCTGACTGTTAATTGGCAATGATTGGTCTCCCTGGACTCCCTATCTCCATGCATTTTTCAGCTGTTTACCTGATACTGATCTCTGAGTGGAGAATTAGAGGAGATGTGTGCCATGTTCTAGATCACCCTGATGGGTATGATGCAACATGAAGGTTTATTCCAGGGAATAAAATATTCCTGTCCCTGTATAACAAGGGTCCATGGTGTCCTGTGGAGCTATTTTTAGACTTATAAATTAATATAGATTTTGCAAATTGTGAAGGTCCTGATCCGATGCCACATTCTCGGTCTCCACCATTTGCAATGTTCTGTTTTGGAGGGTCCAGTCTAACAGCACAGATCTGATAACTGGCTTAACCATTTTGATACCAGAAGCCCCAAAACAGGTCAGTGGCAAACAGTGCAGGCCAAGATCAGACGCCACAAAATGGTCAGGGCCTTCACTGTTTGTAGAAAGCTCAGCCATTTTTCATATCAATTTAGAAGAAAACACAACATGACACCCCTAAATTTTGAAATGGACTACTGCTATATATAAGGTGGAATATTCCATTTGTTACAAAATGGGTTAACAACTCACCTGGTACACCACAACCTCGTTATAACACGGTTCATTATAACTTGGTTTTGGATATAACACGGGCCCAAAAATGTATAGATTATATAGAAAAATGACCATATATGGTCATTTTTCTATATAATCTATACATTTTTGTTTAGATATAACACGGTTGTTTAACTAACACGGTTTCTGCTTTGGACCCCATTAATAGTGTTATAAAGAGGTTGTGGTGTATAAACATCATCTGGAAACTTATGCCAGGTGTAGCTTCTGAGCAAGACACTGAGATGTTGAAATACTGAGTAACAGTACATGGACAGGAAAAGACAGAAAAAAATGAAAAACTGAAGGAAATCAGTGAAATAGATAGCTGTGCCATTTGGAGGGAACAGGAATTGGCTCTCCTTGTATCTGAATGGCTTCCTAGGTGGTAAAGTTTTAAAAGAAGTGTGTCCACTCTCAGTTTGACACTGAATTCTTGCCAGTTATGTCCTTTTGAAATAAAATGCCGAGGTTCCGTCCGTCCAGCAACCAGATGAATTACAATGAGTTGAGGTTTTTACATCCACGTCAACACTATTTAAGTCATTTTGGAGACCAATTCTGAATTGCTTCCAATTTTGTGGAACTTTCACCCGAGACATATCAAGCCCATAGAAACCACTAGGGTTTAAGGAACAGTCGGACTCTCATTACTTTTCCTATGCAGGCATAGACATCACTTTTCCTGGGCAGGCTTAGACAGTACTCAAGTTTGGTCAGTTTCAGCTCTGCACGGAACCAGTGGCACACTGTATTTACCTTAAGGGGTACCTTGGCAAACAGTGCAGGCCCAGTGCTTACAGAATTTTCTGTCAAAATAGAATAAAAAGAAAAGAATAGGCCTGACACTCCTTATATGACAAATGGACTTGTCTAACATACATCAATGGGAGAGTCCACCAGCATACAATGGGTTAAGCGAAAAAGGAACAAATGTAGTTTTCTGAACCCTCACCATGCTGAGTATTTCACTATACTACACTCCTCCCCGATTTTCAGCCATTTGTGTTGCATGATTTTGGTGTTATCAGATTTGAACCCAAGTTACTACCTTCACTTCCATCGCGTGAACAAATCCGTGAAATGAATACCCCCCCTAAACCCCACTTTATTTAGAGAAAACTGGCATTTATGGGGTATACATTATTTTTCCTATTTCTGCTCTAAGACATAGGTTGTGGGTACTCATTAGAACCACATCAATGAGGCGGTTCTAACGAGCAGCCACAACCTATGTTTGCAGTATAAACAAGAAAAATATCAGTGATTTTCATCAGAAAAGTAGCCAATTTGGAGATGTGAAAAATGGACTTGTGTGTTATCATAATGTATTTAACAGAATGGAAAATGGCATAGTTCATGATCAGCTGGTTTCTTCACTGTGTTTTCAAAAAAGAACAAATCTGGGTTTAGCATGGTGATGGTTAATTGTAATACAGTAACGGGTCTCCGTGGCCTAGTGGTTAAGAGCGCTGACTCTTGATCATTAGGTCTCTCACCGCTATGGTTCGAGCCTCGCTCGGGTCACATGTGAGACGCCAAGTTCTGCAACGGAAGTTCAGGTGGTTTTTCTCCGGGTACTCCGGTTTTCGCCCACCTCTGATTAACGATCGGCTCAATATGAGTGAAATAATCTTGAAAGGGCCGTAAAACCAAAACAAAAAAACAAAAAAACAAAAAAACAAAAAAAAAAATTGTAATACAGTAGCTCTTTCTGCTGCTGATAGTGATTGTAACAAGTTACTTGTATGTATGGGAGTGTGTATCTGATGATTATACTCATAAAAGTTTTTTTTTTGTCTCAGAACACACTTAAAACTGTCTTGCTAATGCCATGTAGCTCAGTCAGGTCCAATACCTGCCAGAGTTGGCAACATACTTGGCGATTGATCATGAAATTTATTCTAATATGGTCATTCTCTGCATTCTGCTGATTCAAAAGGGGCTGATTAAGTAAGGCAGTTGTCAGTTTCTGTTCAATGAATGTGCAATGTATACTGGTTGACTGCCTGTGTATAAGCCTGTCCAGGAAGTGTTGTTAGCTAAACTGCCTGGTTCTGACCTAAACTGTGTTGACTGGGCTGTAAATAATCCAAAATAAACAAAACATTCTCCATTGAAAAGGCAAAGCATGTTACTGCCCAACAGCGAAAACTAGTTCAAACAGAAAGGCTATAATGGAATTTTTTTTCCCCTGTCAAATTTGTTATTTCAGATATGGTGAATGTTGATCAGTTCTGTGTATGGTAATTAATAAACTCAGTTTTTATGTCAATCTTTGGACAATTTTCTCTCATAAAATGCCAATTGTTTCTGTGGCTTTCATATCCATATTTGGCAGGATTTAGTGAAGTGGTTTCTTGTTCAGTAACTTGGGATCAAATCTGATAAACTGTCAGATTCAACTTTCGGATGATTTCAAGCTGAAAATCATCCTTTAGTTGATTGGCATAACTGGTCTCGATTGTTACAGCTGGGGCATTAACAAAACCCACAAACCTAAAGACTTTTATTAGATTGTGCATTCTAATTTGAGTCTTCGCTGACTGCATATGCCTTCTATTGCATTTGGGCTACCCAAAGAGTGAAAAAGGAAGATCCTGACCAGATTAGATGGATGCTGAGTCTCCATTAGTCCCTATGTCATCCATGTATTCTTGTAAGTTTTGTTTTTTCCCCTGTTTATGTTCATTTCTCCAGAAATTTGATAACTGGTCTTTCAAAACTTGGTGTCTTTGTGCTTTTCTGTGAAGAGAGATTATCCTGGAGTAGGTCCTGCCTGTTTTGAATAATTTTTCTGCTGGAATGTTGATCTGGGAGTTGGTTTATCCTGTGCGATCTTTTGTTTCGGAAAACTGGCTGTCAAGTTTGCCTCAGTAATTTCTCCTGGTACTGCATTCTCCCATTCAGCTTCTATTAGATTATCATTCATAAGACAGTTAGAAGGAACGGCATGGCAAACATACACCAGTACCTTGTCACATGACAGCTGTCATCTTGCTGTTGCAGACCATTATCCCTGAAGTCAAACTTCTTTGCTGATTAAGGAGCAAAGTCGGGGTAACCTGGGTCTGCATATCAATAGATTGATCTGGGTCTTTCTCTTTCTCTGTAACATATCAGTTAGATTTTCTTGTACTATGGCCATGAATCCCTTTAGGGATTTCATCTTTAACAAGCTGATTATGGTCAAGAAAAATAATTCATTTATTCCTGTTTTAATATAATAAGACTGTGATGGGAAGCAGCTTGTCTGCCTGGTTGGGACCCAACCGCTTTGGGACCTGTCTAGTTTGATTACACTGTCATTATGGGAAAACGATGGCAGACCATAACTGACTAAAATTTAGATATGTGCAGTCTAGATGCCATATGATTTTTTAGAATTTTAACAAATTGAAGCTTGTAATTGTAATAGTCACGCATTGGCATTGGCGTTGGAGTCAGCAACGGCGTACAAACCATATGATGGATTTGGGTTCAAGTTTGGTATGATTACAGGTATAGGTCAGTGATACCCCTTTCCATGACCTCTAGGTCAAGGTCACAGACTTAGAAATTTTTAATGTTAAAGTTTTTTAACAGCTCATAATTACCAAACCATAAGATGGATTTGGTTCATATTTGATATGATGGGTCCAAAGTTTTATTCAGCTCTTACCCCTACCATGACCTCAAGGTCAAGGTCATGGACTAAGAATTTTATGGTCAAGCTTTTTAACAGATCGTATTTTCCAAACCATAGTATTTGACCTCAAGGTCAAGGTCATGGACCTAGATTTTTATGCTATTTTTTTTATATTTTTTTTCAAAATGTTTATATTAAAGTTTTTTAACTACTCATATCTTCCGAGCCATATGTTACATTTGGTTTATATTTAGTATGCTGAAAGTTTCATTCAACGGTACCCCCACCCATGCCCATGACCTCAAGGACAAGGTCACAGACTAAGAAATATTTAATGTATGACCTCAAGGACAAGGTCACAGACTAAGAAATTTTTAATGTTTAAGTTTTTTAACAGCATCAATCATAATTTCCCAGCTATGCTGTCTGATGACAACTCTTGAAGCAAATGGAGATAATTCAAATTATTTTCCTTTTTTACCCCATATGCTTTTGTTATTTTACAGTTTTCATATTTACTTGCCTCCGTGGCCTAATGGGTATTAAAGAGCCCTTCCTTTTAACAATTTGGTCTCTCACTCTGGCCATGTGACATCACGAAAACATGCCTATATAATTTTGACGCCCCTGAACCCCATGTTTATATAGTATAAAACTGGGGTTTACAGGGGTAAAAACTTATTTTTCTTATTTCTGCTCCAAAATTTTGAGCAGATATAGGAAAAATATCACAATTTTTCATCTTAAAATTTTCATTTTTTCGGCGATAAAGGCTACTATGTATTTCTATAGGCGTGTTTTCGAAATGGTCGCCAAAGTCTGCAACAGAGGGTAAGGTGTTTTTTCTTTGGGTACACCGGATCTCACCACCCTCTGATCAATGATCGGCTCGATATAAGTGAAACAATATGGAATGGGCCTTAAAACCAAAAAACAGTTTTCATATTTAATTTATTAGGGTGTTTAGGCTATGAAATTGTATGGTTGTTTTTATTATGTTTAATATTCTGATATTCTGAAAATATTTGGCAATATTTTGCCTGATGAGGGTATCTTGTGAGCTGTTAAATTCTCATAAAACTCCATGTCAACCCATTTTAGGCTGAATTCTAAGAATCGTTTTTACAATACATAATAAGATCCGTTTCAAAATTTAGGGCTGCCAGGTGCTGTATATTACACAGAGTATCTTACATGAGTGTTCATGTATTATTGAATTTATTTAAAGTGTTGAGGAAAAGGGATACAATGCGAGGCTTTGCCGAGCATTTTATGCCTTTTCCCCAATGGGTTTAATAAATTCGGTAATGCATGAGCAAGAATGTAAGATTCTATTTATCATATGACATTTAAAATGCATTTTATTCATGATTATTTTACAAAAAAAGCTAATATTCTGCCATTAGTAAATGCGACATCGTTAAGGACTTCATACATTTAACGTTATGGAACGTATCAAACTAATTTGCATATTTAATCCACCAGTGGATTATCGAATTTATTACATGGCATTATTACATTCGCAGAGGCGACATCAAATGGTAAAGAAATTTATTCAATCTTGCAAACAACAAAGGCCGTGATCAGAACATACATTCTATGTTTTCTGATCTGGACCTGCATTGTTTGCTAGTGCCCCGATTTTGGGTTTCCGTGTGGAATGGGTTAATCCTTAGACAGTACTTAAAAGAGAAATTGCAAGTTTAGAAAATATTAAGCGGACCAGATTTCATAAAGATAATGACATAAAAATGACAGTTTTTCTGGAGGTTGATTTGTCAAACTGAAATTGCACAATCTGCGATATTTGTTGAAGAACAGAAATTGACAAATATTGCGTTTTAACATGGGCCATGTCAAGCATGTGTGAAAATGTTTCTTTGGTCATGAGCACCGAACGGAGACTGATCAGACTGCACGGATGTGCAGTCTGATAAGTCTTCGTTAGGTGCCAAATTGACAGCCAATGATACAAAGGTTCCAGCTCAGTCTGCTAGAGAAATCTGTTTTGAGGGAGATGCTAGAGCGGCTGATTGGTCCACTTCCTTTGTCTTAGCTAAAATAATAAATGCCATGATCAATTTTGTAACAAATCCGTTATAAAACACGATGAAGAAATGTAATTTTTTCAGCTTTTAACTGAATTATCAACTGAAGAATCTTACTGGTTATAACAGTAGAAGATACCCATTTCAAAATTAAGGAATAAATGGTTTAGAATGTGACTTTTTGCATTGTTTGCTGATCGTATATCTTGTTTGCTAACTTTAATATTATGGTCCATTCCAATGTTCTATTTTCAGTTTTCCCCGTTTAAAAAGCTGCCAAGAAAAAACATAATATGTTGTCTGTTTTTGTCAGACTGCTGATAGAGTTATTCCCCTTTGAAATTTTTTGTAATTTTTTCGTTTCTGGATGACTCCTCCTAGAGTTTACATCCGATCAAGCTGAAACTTCATACATAGTTAGACCATGGTGTGGGGCAGCGCATATTTTTTCGAGGTTACGGTCCACCAAACATTAATAGAGTTAAGCCCCATTGAAATTTTTTTTCAACTTTTCATTTCAGTATAATTCCTACACTTTTAAATCCGATTTAGCTGAAAACTTCATATATAACTAGAAGCGCGCAGTCGATGGCACGCCATCGCATATCCCCACGCTTTTTTAAAGATACGCCACTATCTAAGTTCTCAATTGCAACTCCTACCCAATCTTAAGATCAAAATTCCGAAAGTGTCATGCACTCCTCAGACCAAAGACCTATCAGTTCCCAAAGTTTCATGTTTCTATCTGAAACGGCGTAGGAGGAGTTATTCGGTAATCGTTAAAAAGGGGGTTATGGGGGTGAAAATCCAAGTTTTTTACCTCTGGTGACCTCAAACCTGACCATAGGGGTCAAATTTTGATTGTTATGTATTCTACTCATTATGCCTTTCGATTTGATATGTCACACGACCAGGTTCTGAAAACTTTGATTTTTTAACCTCTGGGGCACCCCACCCCCTGGTCTGGCCCCCTAGGGGTAGGATCAAAATTCAGAAAGTGTCATGCACTCCTCAGACCAAAGACCTATCAGTTCCCAAAGTTTCATGTTTCTTTCTGAAACAGCGTAGGAGGAGTTATCCGGTAATCGTTAAAAAGGGGGTTATGGGGGTGAAAATCCAAGTTTTTGACCTCTGGTGACCTCAAACCTGACCCTAGGGGTCAAATTTTGATTGTTATGTAGTCCACTCATTATGCCGTTCAGTTTGGTATGTCACACGGCCAGGTTCTGAAAACTTTTATTTTTTACCCCCGGGGCATCCCACCCCCTGGCCTGGGTCCTAGGGGTAGGATCAAAATTCCGAAAGTGTCATGCACTCCTCAGACCAAAGACCTATCAGTTCCCAAAGTTTTAAGTTTCTAGCTGTAAAAGTGTGGGAGGAGTTGTCCGGTAAGACGGACGGAGGGACGTACGGACGTACGGACGACGGAGACTATTACAATATCCCCACTTTTTCTTCGAAAAGCGTGGGGATAATTAGACCATGATGTGGGGCAGCACATATTGTTTTGAGGTTATTGTCCACCAAATAATAATAGAGTTATGCCCCTTTGAAACATTCTGTAAACATTTTGTTTTCGGATAACTCCTCCTACATTTTAGATCCGATGATGTTGAATTTTTACATACAGTAAGACCATGATATGGAACAGTGCATATCATTTTGAGGTTAAGGTCTGCCAAATATTACCAGAATTATACCCCTTTCATAGATTTTTTCAAACATTCCGTTTCCAGATAACTCCTCTTACATTTTACATCTAATGAAGCTGAAACTTTACATATAGTAAGACCATGATGTGGAACAGTGCATATTATTTTGAGGTTACAGTCGGCCAATTATTACCAGAGTTATTCCCCTTTCACATATTTTTCTAAACATATTTTGTTTCCGGATAATGCCTCCCACATTTTACATCTGAACCTTTATGTATAGTTAGACTATGATGTGGATCAGCGCATATCTTTTCAAGGTTACAGTCCACCACAAAATATTGCCAGAGTAATACCTTTATTATTTTGAGGTTATGGTCTACCAAATATTACCGACCATGAAAATTTGTTGGAGACAGGTAGTTTGAGCTATTGAGGGTTATTAATCGTGCCAGGTAAGAATATATGGAGCACAAATTGTTCCTTGCTTACATTCCACAAACCCAAACTTGTACAACAGTTAGTATAAATATGCCCCATCTTTAACTTATTGCCATGGGCGTATAATGCCACACTTGTGGAGCTCTTGTTTCATTTTTATACCCGCTTTTTCGAAGAAAAATCGGGTATATTGTTTTCGTACCACAGTTCGATCCGGCGTCAGTCCGTCTGTCCGTCCATCCGTCCGTCTGTCCGTCACGTTTCTTGTGATTGGATCTCCTCTGCAACCATGGCAGTGGGTAACTTTTTTGTGACCTTGACCTCAACATGACCCCAAGGTCAAAGGTCAAAAATTATGATTTGCCATATCTCCTAAACTATTGGAGTTACACTTCTGAAACTTTGTTTATTGGATGGTCCTTGGAATATAGAATATGTCAGGTTATTTTGTTGTGACCTTGACCCCAAGGTCAAAGGTCAAAAAGTATGATTTTGCCATATCTTCTAAACTATTAGAGCTACACTTCTGAAACTTTGGTTATTGGATGGCCCTTGGAATATAGAATAAATTTGGATACTTTCGGTGTGACCTTGACCTCAACATGACCCCAAGGTCAAAGGTCAAAAATTATGATTTGCCATATCTCCTAAACTATTGGAGTTACACTTCTGAAACTTTGCTTATTGGATGGCCCTTGGAATATAGAATATGTTGGGCTACTTTTGGTGTGACCTCGAACCCAAGGTCAAAGGTCAAAAAGTATGACTTTGCCATATCTTCTAAACTATTGGAGTTACACTTCTGAAACTTGGTTATTGGATGGCTGTTGGAATATAGAATAAATTGGGATACTTTAGGTGGATTCAACATAACCCCAAGGTCATAGGGCAAAAGGTATGACTTTGCCATATCTTCTAAACTATAAATGTTACACTTCTGAAACTTTGCTTATCAGTTAGAATGTTCTTTGCAACTTTTTTTAACTTACATGTAGTTTTGGCTAGCTAATATATAGTCATTAGTGTTATTAATAGAAAAAAAGCGGGTATTTGCGATGGTTTACCATCGACTGCAGATCTAGTTATTCCTATTTTGGATGGAAAATTATGTTAGCAAACAGTGCAGGCCCTGATCAGATGCTGCGATCTGGGCCTGCACTGTTTGTCAAGGTACCCCTATAGGGGTTTCCCCCACATACAATGGGTTAAGGTGCATTGTTCTGCAACAGAATGATACATGTATTTTGTTGACTCCCACCTTACTCACAGTCTCAATGATTCTACCAGACTCCAGGAAAGACTGTAGGCTGCTATTTCATTAAAGGGTACTTTATATCTAATTAAAATATTGAGAACATTACATGGTTGACCTGATCTGTACCCTCATAGGTGTCTGCTGGGGTCAGCTTCAGTCTTCCAACAACACACTAATCTCTATATAACTGTTCATTGTAGCATGGTTTTAGATAGAACAAGCCTGTACAAATGTATGGGCAGATTTTGTTTGTTAACATCCCCATGAACACTGTTTATGTCATTTTTTTGGAGATGCAGCTTCCAATTTTTTTGAAATGTCATATCCATCCAAAAAATATATATGTGGGATCTTACCTAAGTGGTCATTTAAATGAAATTGATTAGAGAAGCCTTTGACGAAATGACCACAAATGTATGATTCTAGTTATCATAGAACAATTTTAAATTAGATTTCCTTGCCCATTTTGTTTGATTTTGTTTGATTTAAGTTTTCACGTCCCCGTCAACACTGTATAGGTCATTTTGGAGACGTTGCTTCCAATTTTGTGGGACTTTTACCCGACATTGAGATTGAATGACATCTCAAGCCCAGTGTTGCCCAATGAAACCAATAGGGTTTATAAGCATGTACGGTCCGACTGGCTCTGCTTGGCCTGGGCAGGCTTAGATCATATAAGTGGTTTACCAGTACAGACGTGTGCACTTGGATTCAGCTCTGCATGGAAGCATCCTTGCCAAAGAAATTAACCCATAAAATGACAATCAGGACAATAGTCATCTGCTTTGTCTTCTGGCAAGTATTTTAAAATTAGTTTTTGCAAACAGTGTGGACCTAGATTAGACTGCTTCTAGAGGAGCATTCTGATCTGGGTCCACACTGTTTGCCTATATGAAAAAAATATTTTTAAAAAGTCTGCTGACGACATAAGCAGACGACATTTTCAGATGCAGTTTTTCAAATAGAAAACAGGGTTAACTGCATTAACCCTAAGGATCTAAAAATAACTGGATGAGCGAGAGGCAAACAGTGTAGACCCTGATGAGACCCTGCTGCATTATTGGGTCTACAGCCCTGTCTGTCCGAAAACATACTGTACATACAGTACCGTATTCCTTTCATTTAGCACCCCTGCGCCTCATCACTGTTTTTTTTCAAGAACAAAATAATAAGCGCCCCTTCTGAATATTTTGGTTTGCCTACAGTAAGTAAAGATTTCAGCCTTTCAATCATCGCCATATCTGGTGTAAATAGTATCATATAAGGTATTTCTAAAACCCTGCTATCACATAGTGTCTTGGTACTTTACATGTCATGATTCCACCATATTCTAATGGAAAACTACCACTCTAAATGGGTTTTAAACTCTCAGTTCTGGTAAGATTTTTGTCCCTCATTTTCCAATTTTTTAAGCACCCAGGGCGCTAAATGGGAGGAATACGGTATGTGGAGAAGTGTGGCAGATTTTATGGGTGTTGGTGGGTTGAGGGAAGATTGGAGTGTGGAGCTTCATAGGATGGAATCATTTTTGATGAACAATCAGATTGCTTTGTTTCAGAATTCTATGCCCCAGTGGCTCAGCTGGATGGGCATTAAAAGGTTGTAGATTCACCCCTTACTACTATAGCTATGTTGTGTATCAAAGAAATGAATTAACCCCTGCCAGGTATTGCAACATTTTGTGCAGATTAAGCACATAAAATGTTTTTTAAAGTCACATTTTCAAGTGCTTCTGACACTGTACTGGTTAGCCTTATCGTATGGAAGCGAGGAATACACCACAGAACTGAAAAGTTTAGAGTGTGCATGTTTTCTGGGCCAGACTAGCTAGTTTAGGCCAATTAGGCCTTATCAGTGACCCTCAAATATTTTCAAAATTCCACAATGGAATCAGTGATCCCAAAGGACAAGAAAATATAATCTACACTATGATGAAGGGCAGGGAGACTTTTTCTTGCACACCAGACAAGGAAATCCGTGATTTTACCCTGGGATAGAAATTTATGTTCTGACCCTGGTGTTCCGACCCAGGCAACTAACATAAATGCGCTTCAATTCTATTCAACTGCCGGAACTACTTCCGCACTACTTTTATTTTGTAAACAATATACATGTGCGAGCTGTCAAAACTGACCGGAGGTGTTGTGCAAGAAAAAGAATCCAATATGGGGTTCTGTTGTAGATGGGCGTTTCCAACCCTCGGGATGACCGTGCTGAGCGGAACCTCGGCGTAGCCTCGGTTCCGCTCAGCACGGTCATCCCTCGGGTTGGAAACGCTCATCTACAACAGAACCCCATATCAGATTCTTATATTCCGGCACCACACATTCCCTTAACACCAGCTGTAGTGAAATCTTAAGTCTACCCAGGAAAAGTGTGGTTTACTTTAGCTGGTAAATTCAAAAACAAATCAAATGGAAGGATGTGTATCAGCAATGCAATCTTTAAAACATAAAAATAAAAAAAATAAAAAATTAGAGAATGAGATGATAGTATGTGGAAAGGGTGTTAAATGCTTATAATAAATTGGTGTAGATTTTTCTCACCTGATAATTCCACTGAAGTTAACCCATTTAGTACCAGAAATCCCAAAATGGGTACCTTGGCAAACAGTGTAGGCCCAGATGAGACGCCACAGAATGCGGCGTCTCATCAGGGCCTACACTGTTTGCAAAAAGTTAAGCCATCTTCCAAACAGATTATGAAGAAAACACAACCTGGCACCCCTAAATTTTGAAATGGACTCCAGCTATTATAATATAAGGAGGAAGATTCCATTTGGTAGGAGAAGGGTTAATGATATAGATGTCACAGGTGATAAACTTGTGCCTAATGTAAAAGTTGAATTAAATTTAACACCTGATAATGACCTTGCCTTGTTAGGTGATTTTATACAGGAAAATGATCATTAATAGAGAAATTCTGGTGACTGTGGGTTGAAATAGGAGAATTAGATGTTAAATAAAGGGTATTGTTAGAGCCTCAGGGAGAAGTTAAAATTGAAAAATAAATGTGAAATAAGATATAAAGTTCAGATAAGAAATTTTTTCATCAAATTAGATATAACATGCTAGATTTTTCAAGTTTTTCATCTAAACAAAACTGTTTAGGTTTGAAAAAATTGTTATACCTCTTAGAGTATATCAGAAATTAGCATGCGCATATTACTATTAATAAGTGTTATTAAATTTGCATGTTTGTCATTATTTCTGCTCTCAGATTCAAAGCCTCGTGATGCCGGACAGTGGCCCTTGGGTCGGATTTTTCAATCCACCCCTCACACCCATATAAGATTCTTATATTCTTGCATCTGTGGTTTTAGCTTGGGATACAGCTTTTGTTCTTACTCTATTGTTCTTACACAGGCAAACTACATAATGTGGGCGAAAAATAAAACTTTACAAGTAAAATGAAAATTTTTGGTGGTGTTGTGTAAGAAAAAGAATCTAATACGGGGCTCTCTTGTAGATAGGCATTTCTAACCCACAGGATAACGGTGCTGAGCAGGGCATTTCCACCCTGACTGGATGACCGTGCTGAGCAGAACCTCAGCATAGCCTCGGTTCCCCTCAGTATGGTCATCCTTTGGGCTGCCCTACAACAGAACTCCATACTTGATTATTATAGTCTTCAGACTTGTCAGTTTTGTGAAGACTGGTCCTGTGGACAAGTCATCTGATAAAAGTCTAGTCAGTTTCGTGTAGGAGTGTGAATGAAACCTTACAGTCACATGGTCCAATCAAATTTAAGTAATCTTTGAAGTTCATAAAAGATCTGGGAGCACAACTGACTTTGATCGTTGAAACAAAAATATGTGACCGGCTGTTACATGAAGCTACCACACTTCTACACCAAATTTCACAGAGTTATCACTGACTATAATGAGATTTTCATTGGTAGAAACTGACTATGCAATACTAGCAGCTTAAGAACAGAAATCCTGTTAATACTAATGTAATTGACATTTTCAGATTTACTCATGACTCAGATAAACCGAGTCTCTGCTGAGTCTATTAAAACTGACAATAGCAGCAGTTATATTTAGTTGTGATATGATTTTGCCCATAATCCTTTTGAGCTTGTCAATTTCATGTCCTTGATTGACAGTTCAAGACGAAATCATTGCTTTTGTTGAGGCCGAAATGAGTTATTTATGAGTCTGACAATACTATGTATGGTCTTGTGGTTAAAAGTTCCCCGAAGTTTTGCCAAAGGACACTTTTGGCCATTACTAGAAAGTTGACCTTTAATGGACCAAGCAGAAATTGAGCAGATGACAATTTATCAGTTTTATTATTACTATTACATGTATAATAATTATTTGCAAAGGAAAAATGGCTTGACATTTCATGTGAATCATGCAAGATGGTTCATGCAGATGATTCGCGTGAAATTTCAAGCCTTATTTTCATTGAAAACATAATGAAAAAAATATTTGAAAATGCCGTCTGCTCGGTATCCCTTCTTGGTGCTTCAACCATCAACCCTGTTTTGCATTTAGGACTGATGTTTCCCAGATACTCTTGGAAGTCATTAATGAGTTATTTCTTTGTAAATGGGGAGCAAATATTGATTGTATCAATGTCCTTATTGATCTTTGCATGTTTATTCTTTCAAATGTTTTAGTCAGGGTGTTTGCCTTCTCCCAGAGTTGAGCACATTTTATACTGAATAGAATATTCTACCTAATATCCTACGAAGAAGGAGTCGAGGGGTTTAAAAATGGCCAAATTTATTTTCAAAAGATCCTCCTGCAGCAGCTGTTAGTGAATTATAAAGTGCAAAAAATGTACTCAGACCTCTGGTTTCCAAAATTTAAAAAAAAAGTTATAATTGTTATATTGTCAGTTAGTGGATAACGCCATTTCATAAAAATGTGTAATAACACATGGTTACTGGCATGTAACGTCATGAAGCTGTCCATGACATAGCGGATATTTTATTTTTTTCAGTGTAAGATCGATTTTTATTTCAACGAATGAACACAAAAAGAAGTGTTTTCACGAATGGCGAAGCCACAAGTGAAAATACTTCTTTTGTCGAAGCCACAAGTGAAAATACTTCTTTTGGTGTTCATGAGTGAAATAAAAATTGATCTTACACTGAAAAAGTCACATTTTCTGTTGATCCTACACTGAAAATCAAAGCGCTGAGAGTGCTGATGGAGCGTAGCTTTGATAATTTGATTTAGCGTTAGATTGGTATTTTAATTCAGGCTCATATTGATCAAATGAACATAGCTGTTTGAAGCTATTCTGGGCAAGAAGTCGTGTTAAAGCAACAACACCTATATTGAAATTAACTCACGCTAAGGTTTAGACCCCGCAACAACCATCACGAAAACACGCCTGTACATATACATTGTCAATTTTTTGGCAAAAAAATGGAAATTTTAAGATCCAAAATTGTGATATTTTCTTATCTCTGCTCAAAACATTGATTGCGGGGACTTGATTGCCTTGCCGAGGCAGTTTTATCAAGTACCCACAATCAATGTTTTTGAGCAATACAGCAACCATGCAGTTCTACAGTTTACTTGAAGATTTCTGCTGAGCTATAGTTCGTGCAATAACTGCGGCTTGCGCATTTGTTTGGCGGCTTTAAAGTTATTTTATGTAATCAGTTTTTGAAAAATTACCTTGGGGAGGTTATTTATCTTGCATTAGACATTCTTCTTGGTTACGTCTTGATGATGTTTATTTTCATGTGAAAAATTATCATAATTTTCTCAGCAGTTTATAAGTTATACATCCGTAATCAGTCTTTAAAAATTGCCTCAGTGAGGCTGTTTATAAAGCTATATGGCATTAGACAATACCATTAGCTTGATCTTGTCAATTTACATCTGCATGCAAAACATTATAACAAGAGGTCCATGATGGACCTAATTCGCTCACCTGAGTCAAGTTGTATTATCTTTTGATGATTTTTTTATTTTTGTCTATGTGCTCTTAGGTGGAGATTTTGTAAAATTTTTCTTAAATTCAGTCACTGTGTTCAAAGGATGTGGGTTCTCGGCATCAAAAACGCCTCAAGTGTGGAGAAGCTTGGGACTGAACCAATGAAACTGGGTTTATTAGCCAAGTAGTTTAACCATTTCACCATAGAAGCTTCTAACACTAATTTTCTGATAACATGAAATTGTGTTAGTTTACACTGGAGTTGTTGTATTTGAATATAAATGACGTTAAGTTTTGTTTTTGGAAATAATGACATTAGATTTTTGAGCATAAACACTTAAGTTCGTTATGAAGTCAGTTTTATTTTGGGAAACAATAGCATATTTCAAAGCACTGATAGCACTGATGGGCCAATTGTGTCAAAATGTAGGCTAGGAAAATGATCCTGAATTGCGGTATAGATTTTTTACATTTCGCTTATTACTTTTACATTTCTGTACTGTAAGCAAAATGTGTAAATTCCGATTGGACGCCACATTCTGCAGCATCTGACCCAAAATTTCCTACACTGTAAGTAACAAAGTAGACTTTGATAAGACAGAGGCCATATTCTGTGGCATCTGTTCTAGGTCTACTCTGTTTTGTCAACCTCAACCCCTAATATGGAAAATGGCAGAACCTTTTACAAACAATGTAGGCCCAGATCAGACGTCAAGTTCTGCAGCATCTGATCTGGGCCTTCACTGTTTGCCAATCCCCGGTTGCCAGTATCCCATTCTAAGTTTTCCGCACAAACTGGGTTAAAATGATGTGATTTATTCCTATAAATTCACAAACTGAATGTAAGTGTAAATCTTGATCAGATGGCTTCTTTAGAAGCCAAGAAGCCATCTGATCAGAATCTACATTGTTTGAAAGATAAGGCATATCCAAGCTCAGCAGGGCAAGGGTTAATTTGTTTGTTTGTGTTGAGCTTTACATCCATGTCAACGTTATTTAGGCATGCCAATAGTTTATGCCAGCTTGATTCTTTTCTGTGCCTTGGCTCAGAATTCATTTATTAATACTGTAATTAAATCTCTATAAGTGTATCTTGCATCACTGTTGTGTTCAACTTATATTGGCTCACAGTTGGACAAGGCCTACTGTCCTTGCTGCAAGTATGGGTAGAGGGGGGAATGTTATTTCTTCTGTTTCTATATACACTTCCTTCCATTCATTTGCCTCTTCTCCTCTGTCCCTCACTTTCATATCCTCTACTATCTCTCCTACCTCTTTTCTCCGTTTCTCTGAGAGGACACAAAATGACCCACAAGGGTTGACGTGTCATTAAACTTAAAACAGTCAATCAGTCAAATCTTTAGTTCCTAGAGCTGTAGATATGGTGGGTATTTAGTGGTACATTATACGCTAAAGTCTCCCTTATTTTTGATAAAATGTATGGTGTGTATATATTCATTAAGAGCAAGGTGGTTCTAATAAATACCCACAACATGTTTTATTGATAAGGAAAATTATCCTTTAACTATCAACCTATACCCCCCTTATCTACATCACTCAATCAAAAATAAACAGTTTTTGGTGCTGATTCTGTATACTGCAGCACAGATCCTTAAGCCACCTATATTATTTTCAAGAGCCTAGTAGTTAACTAGCCCATGTTTGCAGCTCTGTTTATAACAAGGTCAAACACCTGGGTCCTAACCTCTAAGTGATTTCTGTTATACAATGAGAGCCAGAGTCACTGCACAATTTAATATGTATACCTTCTGGCATAACAATATTAGTCACTTCACAGTTTGTTTTGAGTCCTACTGATTCATACCATATTATGCAAGCAGTGACAGAGCTATATATGTATAATAGTCTTATCTTCAACTGCCTGTTGATATTTTGACAGGTCTAAAACCTTGTTGTTTTTATATAAATGTACAATTTCAAAGAGTGATTAAGATGTTTCTGTTTAACCCTTCAGAATTATCTTCTGCTTTGTGTTGGATGGTTACTTTAAAGTCATTATTGCAAACAGTGTGGATCCAGATCAGACTGGTCCTCTTATGCCCTTTTTGTTTAAATTGAGATTTTACGTCTCAGTCAACAGTATTTAGGTCATTTTGAAGATGTTGTATCCAATTTTGTTGGAATTTTACCCAACACTGAGAAGACATCTCAAGCCCTGCCACCAAAAGAAACCAATATAGTTCATGTGCATAGATGGTCCAAATTGCACCACCTTGCCTGGGCAGGCTAGACCTAAAATAATAATATCCAACAGCCATTGTGTTCAGCAAGGGAAACCATTTTAGCAGCTTTGGTAAAAGGTCACCCAAGGAACATTTCAGTAATATTATTTCGAAATCTAGCCACTGGCCTAGGAGAAGCTGTCATCTGCAGATCTTTTCTATTTTTAACTCTGGTGGCCATTTTGTTAATTGGAATAAAACCATTTTCCCAAGTTTGGATGAGGGCCACCCTAGGAACATTTCTGCAAAAGTATGGCAGCCATTTTGTTCAGCAAAGCAGAACTGTTTAAGCAATTTTGGTAGAGGGTCAGCCAAAGACTGTCTCTGTGAAATTATTTCGAAATCAGGCCATTGGCCTAGGAGGAGATGTTGTTTAAAGGTTTTCTATTTTTAGCTCTGGTGGCCATTTTGTTCAGCTGAGTAGAACCATTTTAGCAATTTTGGTAGAGGGTCACCCGAGGAACATTCCTGTCAAATGATTTTGAAATCAGGCCATTGGCTTAAGAGCAGATATCTTTTAAAGGTTCTTCTATTTCTATATCTGGTGGCCATCTCGTTCAGCAGAGCAAAAACATTTTACCAATTTTGATAGTGGGGTCACCCAAGGAACATTTCCGTGAAATTATTTTGAAATCGGGACATTGGCCTAGGAGGAGATGTCGTTTAAAAGTTTTTCTATTTTTAACTCTGGCAGCCATTTTGTTCAGCAAAACGAAACCGTTTTAGCAATTTAGGTAGAGGGTCAGACAAGGACCCTCTCGTTGAAATTATTTTGAAATCGGGCCATTGGCCTAGGAGGAGATGTGATTTAAAGGTTTTTCTATTTTTATTTTAGCTCCGGTGGCCATTTTGTTCAGCCATGCAGAACCATTTAAGTAATTTTGGTAGAGGGTCACCTGAGGAACATTTCTGTGAAATGATTTTGCAATCCGGCCAGTGGCTATGGAGGAGATACCGTTTTAAGGTTTTTCTATTTTATGATGTGGCGGCCATTTTGTTCAGCAGAGCGCAACCATTTTAGCAATTTTGGTAGAGGGTCACCCAAGGAACATTTCTGTGAAATTATTTTGAAATTGGGACATTAGCCTAGGAGGAGATGTCGTTTAAAGGTTTTTCTATTTTTAGCTCTGGCAGCCATTTTGTTCAGCGGAGCAGAACCATTTTAGCAATTTTGGTAGAGGGTCACCAGAGGAACATTTCTGTGAAATGATATTGAAATCCGGCCATTTGCCTAGGAGAAGATTTCAATTTAAGGTTTTTCCATTTTTAGATGTGGCGGCCATTTTGTTCAGCAGAGAGGAACCATTTTAGCAATTTTGGTAGAGGGTCACCCAAGGAACATTTCTGTGAAATTATTTTGAAATCGGGACATTGACCTTGGAGATGATGTCGTTTTAAGGTTTTTCTATTTTTAGATGTGGTGGCCATTTTGTTCAGCAGAGTGGAACCATTTTAGCAATTTTTCGTAGAGGGTCACCCAAGGAACATTTCTGTGAAATTATTTTGAAATCGGGACATTGGCCTAGGAGGAGATGTCGTTTAAAGGTTTTTATATTTTTAGCTCTGGTGGCCATTTTGTTCAGCGGAGCAGAACCATTTTAGCAATTTTGGTAAAGGGTCACCAGAGGAACATTTCTGTGAAATGATTTTGAAATCCGGCCATTTGCCTAGGAGGAGATGTCATTTTAAGGTTTTTCTGTTTTTAGATGTGGCGGCCATTTTGTTCAGCAGAGCGGAACCATTTTAGCAATTTTGGTAGAGGGTCACCCAAGGAACATTTCTGTGAAATTATTTTGAAATCGGGACATTAGTCTAGGAGGAGATGTCGTTTAAAGGTTTTTCTATTTTTAGCTCTGGCAGCCATTTTGTTCAGCGGAGCAGAACCATTTTAGCAATTTTGGTAGAGGGTCACACAAGGAACATTTCTGTGAAATGATTTTGAAATCCGGCCATTTGCCTAGGAGGAGATGTCATTTAAAGAAATTGTTGACGGACAGACGGACGGACGGACGGACGGACAGACGGACGACGGACGACGGACAAAAAGCGATCCCAATAGCTCACCTTGAGCACATCGTGCTCAGGTGAGCTAAAAATATAACCTTCGGTTTGAAAGTTATACAACCGTGCCAGTGGGTGAATATTTTACCTTGCCGAGACTACAATAAAGAAATTGGGCATTCAGGAATCGCGTTGGTTAGATCTGTACATTATCTATCTGCATGCTAACAGTTGTCAAAATAGTCCAAGTAGATCAGAAGTTACATTTCGAAATAATTTTTCAATTTGCCTAGGCGAGGCTGTTTGAGAAGTACTTTGGCATAAGGCAATTTTGCGGGTTATGTATTGTCAATATCAACCTGTATGCCGAAAATGATCAAAGCCGGGTTTAGATGTTATACTCCGTATTCATTTTTTATATTATTTTGCCTCGGCGAGGCCATTCATAAAGTAATCTTGCATAAAACAGCCTCATGGATTAGGTATTGTCAATATCAATCCGAATGCCAAAAATGATCGGAATAATCAGAGAGGTTTGAACATTATACTCTGTTAACATTTTTCTAAATATATATTGCATCGGTGAGGCCATTTATGAAGTAATCTTGCATACGACAGTTTCTTGGGTTAGTTATTATACTCCGTTATTATTATTTAAAAACAAATTGCCTCGACGAGGCCATTTATGAAATTATCTGGAATTAAGGCAATTTCTTTGGTTAGATATTGTCAAAACAGCACAGTGCACAGTCTTTTACTGGAAACCAACAACTGCCCTTCTTGAATCAGGGAAAGGGATAGAATCACAGTGGAACAGATTTCACGATCAATCTCTTGGAAAGAATGTTGCCGAACCCGGCAGGTATCGAACTTGCGTCTGAGCTGATAATTTGCTTTATGGTCACATGCCTAGGACGCAGACAGGTCGCTTTAAAAAAGTAACATCCCCCCCCCCCCCCTCCCCCACATACACACACATTAACCCATACTCTGAGTATATGTGTAGTAGCCATTTTAGGGACAAACATAGCAGACCCAGATCAGACGCTACAACAAGTGGCGTCTCATCTGTGTCTAAACTGCAAAATTTACTCCTTGCAATATAAGCCTTGACGTGCACCTGTCCAAACTCATCCCAACTGTCTTATTTTGGTAATACATTATCGACCCACACTGCGTACGTTTAACCCATTTTAAACGAATGGAATTCTCAACACCTTATATAAGTATGGAATGAGTTCATTTTAAAATCAGGGATGTCAGGTTGTGGCTTCCACGAAATATTTGGCAAAAATGGCTGAACCTTTTTGTAAGTACGCAGTGAAGGTCATAATGAGACTCCGCGTTATGTGGTATCTGATCTGGGTTTGTCCTGTTTGCAAGTTGCCAGGTGTGGGACTTTTTGGTGCTAATGGGCTGTAAACTGGGTTATATGAACTGAACTATAAAACGATTAGACTGCTACACAGTTCATCTATTAAAAATATTTATCTATTCCGTTTGAAATAGGTGGTCTGTGAAGCAGTCTATAAGAAGATACCGCATGGCGTAATAATCTACTACGTTAACACGGGGTACTATGTTCTCACTGGTGATTGGGTCATATGCAGTAACAGCGAAAGTAGTGCCGAAATCACTTCTCATCTCACTGGAGCTACGCTGCTACAGCTACGCTCCAAAAAATCATATTTTCTGTTTCTTATATATGCTTTAAACTTTAATTATTACACAGTTTTAAAGCGCTAGCCATCACCACAGGGAACAAACTTTTTCCATGGTTATTTCCTTGGATTTAGTGGTTTTCAACATATTCACTGGGTATAATATTGTGTGCAAAATGGAAAACAGTTTGGAATGTTACTCTATCAAATTGTTCACTTGAAATCTGCATTCAAATAATGTCCGCAGTTGCTAAGTTCGTCTGGTGCCGCATGCATTATATACATTGCATAGGTGCTAAAAGTGACGCCGTCAACGTTAGATTGACAAGAAATCGTGCGTGATGTAATTTCTGACACCCATTTATTACATTTAGCTAATTTACATCTAATAAACAACAAATATATTTTTCGATGATACATCAAATTCATAAACAGTGAAAATAAAAATAGTACTTTCACTGTTTGAAACAGTGACAATATCGATTTCGATTTCATTATTTCATGGAAAAACATGTAAAAAACTTATATTTTCTATTGAAATTCTGCGGCAGTAAATCATCATCATCATCATCAACGGATTTTTGATTAACGTGCAGGTACAGGGGCAACGTCCACATAAGTGGGCCCCCTTCCATGTAGCTGGCTTGCTGCACGCATGGCAGATCTTACACCAGATCTCCAGGCTTGTCTATCATGAGGATCGACAGCAGAGAGCCTCCATTCTCTGCAATCTCTTTCTGTTAGCTGCTTCCAGGTCATCTTGGGCCTTCCTGGCCCCCGCTTTCCACTTACCTGTATGTCACAGGCAGTCTTGATTGCACTGTTGGAGCGTTCCACATGTCCATACCAGCGAAGTCTTCTCTTTTTCAGGATGAGGTCCAGGTCCTCAATGCCAAGACGCTCCAGTAACTCACTGGACCTGATGGTGACAGTGTCCTGTGGCTTGACATTGCAGATCTGTCTGATCATTGCCCTGTCATTTCGCTGTAGACGTTGGAGGTTTGGCTTTGTCAATGGCCATGTCTCACTGGCATGGAGCATTGCGCTCCGCACACAAGAGCTATACACACGGCCACGTGTCTTGAACGAGAGGTGGCGGGAAGAGAGAACTGGTAGCAACTCCTTGAATTTCTTCCAGGCTGTTTTCACACGTGATGTAGTTGAAAGGTCGCAACCACCCCCTGCAGAGAGCATATCACCTAGGTAGCAGAAGGAAGCTACAACCTCCAGCTTGTCTGATCCGACTTGAACTTCCCTCTGTGGTCTGCCATCTAAGGGGCGTGCAGTTCCTTGGCACCGTGTACACCTGTACTCAGGGTCATCTGTCAAGCGTTTGAGCCCACTGCATTTCTTGTGCACCCAGAACTTGCAGCCATTACAAAAGATACTGTTGCTGCCAACTCCAGTGCGACATACAGCGCATGGGAACTGGCCTGTACTCTGCAAGAGGTCCAGACCTGTACCACAGATCATGATCTTTGTCTTTCCTGCATTCACTCTCAGCCCTTTCGCCTCCATTGCCTCTTTCCAAGTTAAGAGCCTCCTGACACATTCCTCAAGGGATTCAGCTATGATGACAAGGTCATCAGCATATAGGTCCTCCCAGGGGACTCCAGAGCGGAACTCGCATGACAAGGCTTCAAGCACAATGATGAAAAGCAGTGGGCTGAGAACAGAGCCTTGATGAACACCCACCTTCACCTCGAATTCTTCACTGTAACCATCACCAACGCGGACACGGCTCCGAGCATTTGCGTACATCCCTTGGACCAGTTTCACAATCCACTCGTCCACTCCAAGTTTTCTTAGTGCCCACCAGATGACTTTCCGAGGCACTCGATCAAATGCCTTCTCCAGGTCTACAAAAGCCATGTAGAGTCTCTTGTTGGCCGCCAGATACTTCTCTTGCAGCTGTCGGACAACAAAAATTGCATCTGTTGTGCCTCTTCCTGGGACGAAGCCAAACTGGGAATCGTCGATGGACACCAACTGCCTAATGAGGCCATCCACAATCCTCTCCAAGACTTTCATGACCTGTTCTGTCAGCTTGAGACCACGGTAGTTGCCCCGTTCCAATGCATCGCCCTTGCCCTTGTAGAGACAGACAATGAAACTCTGTTCCCAGTCAGAGGGTACCTTCCCATCACGGATGATTGCAGCTGCAAGGTCACGGACCATCGAGGCACCCGCATCACCTGCAGCTCTTATCATCTCCACCACTATGCCAGAGGGACCAGGTGCTTTGCCAGTCTTCATCTGAGAGATAGCCTTCTTAACCATATCAATAGTGATTGGGATGGGTGGCCCTTCCACTGGTGGTTCATCAGACAGGTGGTCTGGGTCCCAGTCGAACTCAACATTGAGTAGCCTTTGGTAGTGTTCTAACCAGGCCCTCTGCTTTGAGTCATCACTCATTGACATCTCCCCTGCATCATTCTGCAGATGTAAAACCTGATTTAACCCTTCTCTTGCTGAATATTCATCTAAGCTACACCCATTTCTGTCTATCAACCAATCAAATTAATTTATGTAATTAGTTGCTACAAATTCATAAACTGAATGCCAAACAGTGCAGATCCTGATCAGATGGCTTCTGATCTGGATCTACACTGTTTTCAAAGATAGGGGTTGTCGCGAACAGCAAGATAAGGGTTAAAATAGTTATATGATAAACAGAATCTTACACTTGTGGTCATATCATATTAACCAAAGGCTTGTTTCATAAATTTCTTACGAAAATGACCACTTATATAAAATCCTCTATATGTTAACCCTTATCTTGCTGTTCATGACAACCCCTATCTTTGCAAACAGTGTAGATCCAGATCAGATGGCTTCTGAAGAGGCCATCTGATCAGGATCTACACTGTTTGGCAGGATCTACACTGTTTGGCATTCAGTTTCTGAATTTGTAGCAATAAATTTCATTAAGTAATTTGATTGGTTGATAGACAGAAATGGGTGTGGCTTAAATTAATATTCAGCAAGATAAGGGTCAAACTTCTTCTCCTCAAGTAATGGATCTGCTCAGAGCATTCAAAATTCAAATATAATGTCAAGCTTTATTTTCACTGAAAAATAAGAAATACATTCTGAAAGAAAAAAAACAAAAAAACAGGGGTCGTGGGTTCTATTTTGGGGTACTCCAGACTTTCAGACGAGTTTTTAAACCGAGGTTCCGTCTAGATCTCCATATGACCTTAGCTGTTGGTGGGATGTCAAACTAAAAAAAAAACTCACACTTTAAAAAAACAGCTAGTCGTGGATGTTAGGGCGAAAGAGGGACATGTTTACCGTAAGGTCACAAATGACCTCAAAGCCATATCTCTCAGTAACAGTGACATTATGATATTTAGAAGAAATGCACGCCATAATAATAACAATACATTTACTGTTGAACAAATATTACTACTTACACCTACTGCAAGCTGACCAATCAATGGTCAGAAACTTCGGCCACTTTTAACCCAGAATCTTTCACCTTATATATAGCACAATATTCATTTCAAAATTTAGGGGAGTCTGGTCATGTTTTCTTCAAATTTTAATTGGAAAATAGCTGAACTTTTTGCATATAGTGTAGTCCCTGATCAGACGCCGCGTTCTGCGGCGTCTGATCTGGGCCTGCACTAATTGCCAGGGTACCTGCTTTAGGGTTTCTGGTACAAAATGGGTTAATCGACAGTGTGTGTTAAACTAACAGTTGATGGTCAATATGGCCATTGGTCATTTTTCATATCTCATTGTCTATCATGGCGATTATGGTCAATTTAGTGAGATCCTGTCAGTCCTGTCACTTGTCATTTTTCACTTAAGATGTTATTGATAGATATAGAATAATATTACATAGATATTCTCCGATTTACCACCAAGAGCAGCTGGACGGCAACGACAACATCGGAGAACTGCGGATGTTGGATAATACATCTCAGTGGGTACTGGACAGTATCCGACATTATGTCAGTGGCAGACTTGTTAACCCTTAAAATGCCAAGAAAACTGCATCTGAAAATGTTGTCTGTTTTTGTTGTCTGCTGAATCTCGAACATTTTTTTGCACACAGGCAAACAGTGTGGACCCAGATCAGACTGCTCCTGACAAATGGATCTGTCCAGCAGTAACAATAATAGAAGAGTCCAACACTATGCAGTTGTTTGATATTCTACAATATGATATGCCACATGACTATGTTCTCAAAAACTAACTTTTGGTCCCTACCGACCCCCTAACTTCCACACATAGGGGTCACACAATATGTTACTGAGTATACAAGGGTCATTCAATGAGTATCTGGCCTTACCTACTAAGAGTCATGCTTGACTTCTTCTTTTACCACACTAAGCCACCGGGTCGGCAACATTCTTTCGTGGAGATTGATCATGAAATCTTTTCTACGGTCATTCTCTCCCTTCCGCTGATTCAAGATGGGCAGTTGTCAGTTTCTGGCGAAAGAATGTGCACTGTACTGGTTAACCGCTTACGTATAAGCCTGCCCAGGAAAGTGTGGATAGGTAAACTGACCGGCTCAAAAATGACCTAAATAGTGTTGACTGGGCCGTTAAACTCCAATCCAAACAAACAAAACACTAAGCCACCCCACAGCAATAAGCACTAAGTCCTCCATCGATGTTCCAATGCTGAAAGTCCATTTTTATAGAATTCAGGATCTTTATAGTAAATCCATCCTCCAACTGCTGCCTTAAGCTCTTTGATGTCCAGCAATTCTTTATTCAAGTTCGGAAACAAGTGCCATATCAGAAGCATAGGGTGGGGTAAGGGTTTGAAACCATTCGGCTTCATTGCGTCCACAGAAGCTTTGTCAGTATGGACTCTAGCATTGTGATACCGTTTGTAATTTTTCCATGCCTTTTCTGTACTCAAGCTGCACGTAATTGGTCCAAAATATAAGCAGAATAGTCCCCATTAATAGTCTGGCTATGAGAACAGTAAATAGTCAACCAATAGTCCCTTGCTATCCCAAAAACACGTTTGCCATCATTGACCTTGCCAACTGAAGGCTGATCGAGTCTTGAATTTCTTTTGACGCGCTGAACCCATGACCTGAGTCCATTGTTTACTCTACTGCGTAGTGGTGGATCCAAGTTTCATCCCACGTAACAATTCTTTCAAGAAGTCTTCTGGATCAGAATCATATCTTTCCAGAAGTGGCTCAGACATTGGCACTCGGACAGCTTGTTGTTTTTGGCCCCAAATTGCTGAAAGCTTCCTCATGCCCAGTCTTTCATGTAAAATAGTAACAAAGCTACCCTCAGAAATCTCCAATCTTCTAGCCATTACTGAAACTTTCATTTCCCTGTTCTGTTTTACTTAACCCTTATCTTGCTGTTCACAACAACCCCTATCTTTGGAAACAGTGTAGATCCAGATCAGATGGCTTCTGAAGAAGCCATCTGATCAGGATCTACACTGTTTGACATTAAATTTATGGCTTTGTAGGAATAAATTACATCAAGTAATCCGATTGGTTCAAAGTAAGAAATGGGTGTGGCTGAAATGAATATTCAGCAAGAGAAGGCTTAATTCTCTCAGATTTTCATTAGTGACGTCATCAGTAAGTGTTCACTGGTCTTCCACCACGGTGCTCATCTTCCAACGTCTACCAACCATGTTTAAAATCAGCCATCCAATTTTTAACCCTTGTCCTGCTGAATATTCATATATGCCACACCTACTACCGATTATCAACCAATCAGATTACCTGTAGCAAATTATAACAACAAATTCACAATCTGAATGACAAACAATGTAGATCCTGATCAGATGGCTTCTTCAGAAGCCATCTGATCTGGATCTACATTGTTTCAAAGAAAAGGCATATCCGGGTCAGCAGAACAAGGGTTAATTGTTGAATATGAAGGAGCAGTCTTTGCGTAAAGTTCACACAATTTGTCATAAATTTCCTGTTTGTCTTCTTTTTCAAAAATAGGTATCTAATCACTGCCCTGTACTCAATTTGTGAAGAAAATTCTGCAAGACTGACCCCTGCCATGTTATTTTAGCTTGCACAGCCTACAAATACTAGACTCTGATAAAATTTTGTGTACCGTAAGGTATTGATGTATAATATGTGAAAAGTGTGCACTTGCCACGGCCAGTTGAATATTGAACCACCCTCGTATATGCAAAATGAGGCATAATTTTTTATCTCACCTGAGCACAAAGTGCACAAGGTGAGCTATTGTGATTGCTCTCTGTCCGTTCATGCATGCCTGCGTGCGTGTGTCTGTCATCAACTTTCAATTTAAACAACTTCTTTTTCTAAAACTTATTATTTTAAATTAATTTCGCAGGAATGATCCCTCTTCCAAATTGCTCAAATCTTTCTGCTTGGGTGATCAAGATGGCCACCAGAGCTAAAAATAGAAAAACCTTTAAACGACATCTCCTCCTTAACCAGTAGATGGATTTCGAAATAATATCACAGGAATGTTCCTTGAGTGACCCTCATACAATATTGTTCAAACTGTTCTGCTCAGATAAACAAGATGGCCACCAGAGCTAAAATAGAAAATAAATAAATAAATAAATGACTTCTATTCCTTATGCAGTGGATGGATTTTGAAATGTTCGGGTGACCCTCTATACCTCTACCAAAATTGCTCAAACTTTTCCACTCGGATGAACAAGATGGCCACCAGAGCTAAAAATTTAAAAACAATTAAATGACTTCTTGTTAACCAGTGGATGGATTTCGAAATAATTTTATTGGTATGTTCCTTGGGTGACCCTCTACCAAAATTGATAAAATTGTTCCGCTTGGGTGGACATGGCTGCCAGAGCTGAAATAGAAAAACCTCTCCTAAATCAGTGGATGCATTTTGAAATAATTTCACAGGAATGTTCCTTTAATTGTGACCATTTATCAAAATTGGTCAACAACAACAAGATGGCCACTGGGGCTAAAAATAGATTGTTTTTTATGACTTCTCCTTAGCCAGTGGATGGACCATCTATTAAGATTGCTCAAAATATTTTGCTTCACGGAACATAATGTCCACCAGAGCTAATGACATACAAACCTGAAACTGACTTCCACTCCTAAACAGCCGGGCTGATTTTAAAATAATTTCACAGAACTGTTCCTTTGGTCAATGTCAACCAAAATTGCTCAAACCCTCTACTCAGACATATACATTACCTGCCATTTCATTTGTACAATATGGATCAGTGGAGCGAGCCAGGGCCATCATAGCCCTCTTGATTTAAAATTGGCTTCCAAAGGATAACCCTTTCTAGAACATATTTAATGTCACTACAGCTGTTGTCCGGGAATTTGTAGCGGCTGTAAAAAGGCTCCCTGCCCTACTTCATAGTGTAGTTTATATTTTCTTGTCCTTTGGGGTCAGTGATTCCATTGTGGATGTTTGAAAATATTTGAGGGTCACTGATGAGGCCTAAATGGCCGAAACTAGCTAGTCTGGCCCAGAAAACATGTACACTCCATATTTTGTATTCATTGCTTCCAAAGGATAACCCTTTCTAGAACATATTTGTACATGTAATTGAGTTTTACTGTTGTTGGACTTTTTGAGCCAATCAAAGGGCCCCTTGGGGTGGGATGGGCCCACTGGCACACCATACTCCTGTATGGAAGCTACAAACCAAATTTGGTTGGATTAAGAGGAGATAGCATAACGGATGGATGGATGGATAGATGGGGAATGGACTCCTGGAAGGTTCTTTCAGTTGAAAATGGGTACTTCTAATTTTATTCAGAAAACTTTTTTAGTGAGTGTTTGAGTTTTATGTCTCACTAACAGCTAAGGTCATAGACAGGAACTTGGTTTACAGACTCATTCGAAAGTTTGGAGAAGCCTGGGATCGATCCTGCGACCCCTGGTTTACAAGGCGAGTAGCATAACCACTACACCACAGAGGCTTCCAGAAAACTTTTTGAAAACAGTGCAGCATCTGATAAGGGCCTTCACTGTTATCAGACAGTTTCCCTAAAGATTTCAATGAATTACAGTGGGGTAGCTCCTATGTGCTTTTAGCGCCTGACTACCAAGTCAATAAATTACAGTATATTGAGAGCCCATGTTAGATGCTCAAATTTACACATGGTGAAAGGTGTATGTAATTCAACAATAGCTATGCCTAAAAAAAGAAGTGGCAGACATCAAGAATGTGTTGAGGTTCGAGTCAATGTCAGCACTATTTAGGTCATTTTGGAGACATTGCTTCCGATTTTGAGACTTCTACCCAACACTCAGAGACCAAGCCCTACCACCCAAAGAAACCACTAGAGTTTAAAAGACTGTCTCAGTGTGGTTTACCAGAACTGAAATCTCAGTTTCCGCTGTACACGGAAGTGTCATGCAGCCCAATCTATTTCTCCAAGATCGCTCAAAGAAAATGAGTAGCTCAAAATGTAAGCTCTTAACAGAAACAGCTTTTTATTTCAACATTTCTTTTGGATTTAAATTAGGTTATAATACTTTAAAGGAACTGAAAATTAAATGACATGAAATCACAAATGTTCTCCACATTGGACTGTATGTTTGAAAATTGAGAATTGCCAAGGGACTGGTATTTCATATCTCCTTCTGTTTACAATATCACCTAGGTGTCTTTGATAGATATGGTTGATGGCAGGGTGTCAATACAATTATTGATCTAACTGTAAAATTTATGGAATTTCTTCAAATTTTCAAACCTAATTCATTTTGTCTGACAGTCCTTAAGCTTACTATATTAAGGAAACAAGACTGTGATGTATCACAATACATAGGTCCTAACTCCCTTCATCATGGCCCCGATGGCCCCCGCCCATAGGGGCTTGAAGAAATATATGGGCTGCATGATGCTTCCACGCAGAGCTGAATCCGACCCGCACACTTGTACTGGTAAACCGCTTAGAGGATCTAAGCCTGTCCAGGAACCGCGGTGCGAGGCGAACCGTCCATGCTAATAAACCCTATTGGTGTCATTTCATCTCAATGTCCTGTAAAAGTCCCACAAATTGGAAGCAACATCTCCAAAATTACCTGTACAGTGTTGACGGGGACGTTAAACCTCAAATCAAACAAACAAATCATCACTGCCCCGAGGTTATAAAACATTTTTCATGCTCAACTCAGCTGAGCATGAAATTTGTTATTCTCATAACTGTTTAAATACAAACAAATCAGTATAAAATACAAACAAATCAGTATAAAATACAAACGATTCCGGCCCCCGCCCATTGGGGCTTGAAGAAATTGATGGGCTGCATGATGCTTCCACGCAGAGCTGAAACCGACCCGCAGATGAGTACTGGTAAACCGCTTAGAGGATCTAAGCCTGCCCAGGCAAAGCGGTGCGAGCTGGCCCGTCCATGCATATAAACCTTATTGGTTTCATTGGGCGGCAGGGCTTGAGATGTCATTTCATCTCATTGTCGGGTAAAAGTCCCACAAAATTGAAAGCGAAGTTTCCAAAATGACCTTTACAGTGTTGACGGGGATGTTAAACCTCAAATCAAACAACCAAAAGAAACAATTCAGTCCGGCCACCGCCCATCAGAGCTTGAAGAAATAGATGGGCTGTATGATGCTTCCATATGAAAGTGATTCAAGTCAGACCGTCCATGCTTATAAACCCTATTTGTTTCATTGGGGGACAATAATTATTTTTTTTTACTTTTCCAAAAGTTTTCAGAAGAACCTTTGCCATGCCACAATTTGTCCTGCTAACCTGAACAAAAAAAAAAAAAAAAACTTTTTATTCAAAATTTGCTTTCATAATATTGTATGAGATATTAAATTGTCATAAAAACTAGTTTTGATTGAAACAGATGTAAACTTAGACTATAAAACATGATATTTTGGATTTGCATTATTTTATGTATGAAGCTAGAAGCTAATGTTTTACTGTTTTCTGACATAAATGCCACATTTTCACAAAACAAAGGTCAGACCTTCTCTCGTTTCAATCAGATTTTAGCTGCAGATTAACCCTTTTTGTACCAAATGGAATCTTCCTCCTTAAATATAGCAGGAGTCCATTTCAAAATTATGGGGTGACAGGTCGTGTTTTCTTCAAAATTGATTTGGAAAATGGCTGAACTTCCAGCGAATAGTGTAGGCTCTGATCAGACGCCACATTCTGCGGTGTCTGATCTGGGCCTGCACTATTTGCCAGGGTACCCGTTTTGCGGTTTCCGGTTCAAAATGGGTTTACAACAGAATTTGAATAAAACGATCATACAAATTTGTATTTTATTCAAAACCTGAGATACCATATTTTATTCAAAACCTGAGATACCATATTTTATTCAAAACCTGAGATACCATAATCATTATGATGATCTATAGGTGGCTGAAATTGACAGACAAAAAGAATAGGAGGCTCATCAAAAATTGTAACATTGACTCCGTTTTTGTGCAAAAATCAAAGACTAACGCACTTGACTAGAAGTTTGGGATCCATTACCATATAACACATCAGTAGTAAAATTCCGCTATTAAAGACTACCTAAAATTAAGACTAAATCTGCTTTTAAAAAGACTATTGAGAAGGTTTCATTTATACTTTTTTCTTGTTGTTTTCTACATCCAGTCTCTCCTAATAAGAGAACACCTTACGGACTGTTCAGAAGTGGTCTTAAGACCACTTTTGAACAATCACAATGGTGGTCTTGATATAGTATTTTTACTGTATTCTTTCATACCTCCAAAACAGCTATTTATTCTGAATTTTTTTACACACCCATTTAACCCTTATCTTGCTGGATATTCATCTAAGCCACACCCATTTCGCTATTTCAACCAATCAAATTACTTGATGTAATTTATTGCTACAAATTCGTAAACTGAATGCCAAACAGTGTAGATCCTGATCAGATGGCTTCTTCAGAAGCCATCTGATCTGGATCTACACTGTTCGCAAAGATAGGGGTTGTCGTGAACAGCAAGATAAGGGTTAAAAATATATATCAAACTTTGGAGAAGTTGATGTCGCACCTGCAAATCTATTCTCCTGAAAAAAAAAATAAAATAAAAAAGTTAAAAAAGTTGATAAATAATTAAAGGAGTATAACCCCAAAAGCACATGCAAATCTGCAGACCATGACAAAAACATCCGCAAAATTTAATTAAGATCCCCAGCAAACTGTATGAGGAGTTGTACTCATAAAGTATCTATAATTCTAGAAGTAACCGAACCTGGAAAAAACTGAGTTGTAAAAGCGGAAAAAATTGATAAAGAATATATAACCCCAAAAGCACATGCATATCTACAGACCATATGACAACAACACCTGCAAAGTTTCAAAAGGATTGGTAGCAAATTGTAAGAGGAATTGCGCTCATAATGTCTCAACTCCAATAGTAAATGGTTCTGGAAAAAAACTAAAGTTGAAAAAGCAGAAAAGTTGACAAACAATTAACAAACAATATGCACACCTGCAGACCGTGATGACAAAAAATCTGCAATGTTTCCAAATGATCAGTAAAAAACTGAAAGAGGAGTTGCAAGGTATCTATCTATTCTAATAGTATTTGGACCTGGAAAAAAAAATAAGTTGAAAAAGTAGAAAAAGTTGATAAAAAATAAATGAAGGATAACTTTTCAGATATAGGCAAAAACACCAGCAAAGTACAAAAAGTTAAAAAAGTGGGAAAAGTTGATAAAAATAAACAGAGGATAACCCCAAAACTACATGCACATCTTCAGACCATAGCAAAACACTGCAAAATTTCAAAATGATCAGAGGAGTTGTGCTTACAAATCTTCGGACTGCAAAGTTTCAAAATGATTGGTATAAAACTAAGAGGAGGTGCACTCGCAAGGTATCTATTCTAATAGTATTTGGACCTGGAAAGAAAAAAATAAGTTAAAAAAGTGGAAAAGTTGATAAAAAATAAATGGAGGATAACCCTTCAGATATAGGCAAAAAACCTGCCAAGTTTCAAAATGATTGGTAAAAATCTGTCAGAGGAGTCTAGTTGTGCTCACTACCAAGGAAAATGTTGATGACCGGACAGACAGATGGAAGGATGGCTGAACAGATGGAAACTAGCACACCTATGTCTTCCTGCTAAAGCAGGTGCCACAAAAAGGGGACATGTTTTGAGGCATGGTATCCATCAGTATGTCAACTTTTTCATTTCTGGCTAACTCCTCCTACAGTTTTACATCCCAGCAAGCTGAAACTTGATTTATATTCAGACTATGATTTGGAGCATTGTATTTTCAGGGTTACAGTCTACCAAATATTACAAGAGTTATGCCTTTTTGAAAATCTCTTTAAACATTCCCCCCCCCCCCACCCCCAGATAATTTCCCCTATAGTTTGCATCCAATCAAGCTGAAACTATGTAGACAGTTACATCATGATGTGGAGCAGCGCATATTGTTTCTGAGGTTACAGTCCAACAAATATTAACAGAGTTAGGCCCCTTTCAAAATTTCTGTTAACTTTTCATTTATGACTAACTAATACCTTCTTCAGTTTACATTAGAAGCCTCCATGGTGCAGTGGTTACGCTACTCGCCTCGTAAACCAGGGATCGCAGGATCGATCCCGGGCTTCTCCAGACTTTCGGATGAGTCTTTAAAACCGAGGTCCCGTCTCCGTATGACCTTAGCTGTTGGTGGACGTAAAACTCAAACACACACACACACACTCAGTTTACATTCCATCAAGCTGAAACTCGTTTTATCGTTAGACCATGATGTGGAACAAAGCATATTATTTCAAGGTTACATTCCACCAAATATTGACAGAGTTATCCCCTTTTGAAATTTTCTGTAGAAGCAAACTCCTGGTACAGTTTGCATCCAATCAACCAGAAACTTAGTAATTTTTTTTTTCATTGTTTTACAACAAAGATAAGGTTTGTCTATTCATGTGAATTATCTGCCCAGCAGACGATTCACAAGTAATGTCAAGCTTTGTTTTTAACTGAAAAATAAGAAAAAAATACTATGAAAATGTCATCTGCCATATATGCTTTGCACTTGAAGGCTTCATTGTAACAAATGTAGAACACCACCTCACCAAGTGTAGCACAACTTGTGCCCTGACTCAGTACTGACTTCAGCTCACAAAGCCTCCTGCTTCAGTGCCTCAGTCGGATGCACGTCTGACTGGTGATCAGGTGGACGCGGGTTTGATACCTGCTGGGGTCGGCAACATTCTTTGGTGGAGATTGATCATTAAATCTTTTCTACGGTCATTCTCTCCCTTCCGCTGATTGAAGAAGGCAGTTGTCAGTTTCTGGCGAAAGAATGTGCACTGTACTGTTTAACCGCTTACATATAAGCCTGCCCAGGAAAAGTGTGGATAAGTAAACTGACCGGCTCAAAAATGACCTAAAATAATGTTGACTGGGCCCAATACAAACAAACAAACAAAGCCACAATAGACTATCATAAATGTGGCTGCTCAAGGAGCATATGTGTGATGAGCTCTTGGGCCACTACAGTGCACTTTTTGGAGCAACTTGTATGAATGAATACACTAAAGACTGTGTTTCTTTCGGCTATATGAGGGGATGGGGAGGGGTGGGGTTAGTCTGTCTGAATTATCTGAGGTCTTTGCCATACTAGTAACCTTTACACCTATTTAATTTCCCATTAAAACCCCTATAAGCTTGATCAGAGACAGATAAACTCTATTTGACCAGTTTTTCGGACATTACTATGACAATAAATAATTTAAATAAACACTTTCTTTTTTCATTTTTTTGCTGTTTAATTGAATTTAAATTCAGATAGGGGAGAGATATTAAAGCTGATGCAGCTGTAAATCATATCAGTGTGAGATATAAAAGGAGATAACTCTAGCCACAAGCTGTACCAGACAGGAAGGACACAGGAGATAGTACATGTATGGGTAAGAGGAGCTTACACACATGGTCACTTCATGTCATTGAAAATGAAACACTGTGAAAACTAAATTCCTATATGCAGACGACCTTTGCGACGGATCAAACTGTCCAAAAAGGTGGTCTCTTATCACACACACATGTACGCATACACACACATACACACACATGCACCCATATGTAATCTCTTGTCCAACACAAGCCCCAATTCCAAAAAGACCACAAACATAAATTTTAGCATTGGTGAGGATTCATGGCCTTTTGTAAATTTTCTACGACTCACAGTATGGTTCAAATGGATTAACTTAAGACGCCCTGAAAAAAATACATCTGAAAATGTCGTCTGCTTACGTTGTCTGCTGAATCTTTTTCCAAACTTTTCAAAAATGATTTTACATACAGCATACATGTATTGGCATCTTAACCCTTGTTCTGCTGAGCCCGGATAATGTCTTACCTTTCAAACAATGAAGATCCAGATCAGATGGCTTCTGAAGAAGCCATCTGATCCCGATCTTCATTGTTTGTCATTCCGCTCATGAATTTGTTGCAATCATTTGCATCATTAAATCTGATTGGTTGATAATCAGTAGTGGGTGTGGCATATATAAATATTAAGCAGGTTAAGGGTTAATGCACGGCAGGGGTGGGGGTAGAGTCTAATGGAAGCCAAAACCGATAATGCATGAGAAGCTTTTTTCCTCGGTCAGACAAGGGCTGTGTACTGACACATTTTGCAGCCGGAATTGGCAACGTGTCACCACATTCTAGAGCCCGACCATTGGTCTGCATCTGCATTCAAAATTCGAACCCCGCCAGAGGACTGCCCATTTTACAGGACAAACGCTTAACATTGGGTGCGTTCTGTGCCTACATGACATCTTGAGCGGGGGATGTGGGAGGTGGGATTGACCTACTTCTCACATCCTCCGCGAAAGAAGTCACCCAACTCCCAATCGGCTAGCTGATAACTGTCAAGCAGACAGGAGTCAGCATATTGGCAGCCTAGGGAAAAGAGCAGTACCTACAACTAATCCCAGATGGCGAACTGGGGGTAGCCCCTATGTGCCCATGGCGCCTGGTTACCTTAAAAACAACCGTCAGTCAGTCAGTTAATGCACTAGTCATTTGTAACCACTGCCCTCTCACCTACGGGGATAGGCCGGAGGATAGCGGGGCTAATGTGTGGGGTAATTACCCTCTGTGTTCCCCCCGCAGTGCCGGGTTAATGCAGGGGTTTTGATATTAGGCAAATATACCCCCAGTGGAATGAACTATTATAAACAGCGGGGCTTTGACCTTCTGGAGGTCCCCCGCAGTGCAGGGCTTCTAGCAGGGCTGTGAAAAGTCATTGTCCCTGCTATCCCCGTAGGTGGGAGGGCAGTGGTTACAAATGACTGGTGCATAAGACGATGAAGGGAGTATTTTGTACCCAATCTCGACTAGCAGATGACATTCTTGAAGTCTTTTTTTTTACCTTTTTTTCGGAGAGAATCACATGAAATGTCAAGGCTAATTATCTCTGAAAAACAAAGAAAGGCTCCAGACTTTTCCATAGTGCTAAGAGTGTTAATGCCACAAGCCCAAAGTGCATGCTTTTTCACAAAATTCATTTTTATGCCCCCGGAATCTAAGATTCTGGGGGGCATATAGTTTTTGGTCTGTCCGTCTGTTTGTCCGTTTGTCTGTTTGTCCGTTTGTCCGTCTGCAAAAACTTTAACATTGGGCATAACTTTTGAATGGTAAGTGGTACAGCTTTCATACTTCACATGTGTATACCTTATCACAAGACCTTTCCAGTGGTACCATAATTTTTGATCTTGTGACCTTGAACTTGACCTTTGACCTATTTTTTTTTCAAAATTTAACATGCGCTGTCCGGGGGCATCAGTGTTTCACAAACACATCTTGTATTTTCAAACATTTACAAATGCACCTGTTATTTATTCAAAAAGAAGAATTCATGCAATAACTTGTAGTAAAATGTTTATCATTACCATATTTTTCTTAACTTTATCATTATTTTATTAAAAATTAAAGTCCCATAAAAATTTCATCTTTGACTGTAAAATGTAGGTGCATAAATAAATAACTGACAAAGTTGCTCTAAAAAGTTTCCGGTGGAAAAAATTACTACATTTTAGTTTGAGGAACAGCAGGATTTTTGTGTGTTTGTGTGTGTGTGGGGGGGGGGGGGGGTACTTTTGTATTATAAAACAGTTTACCTTTATTCTGATTGGCCCCCGCCCATTGGGGCTTGAAGAAATAAGAAACAGTGTTGATGGGGACGATAAACCTCAAATCAAACAAAAACAAAACCTTTATTCTTAAAAAAAAGACAAAGTAAGTATTGGAAGACCTAGACCCCTACGTATACCTGAATCCACCTCACTCTGACTCACTTAACCCATTTTGTATCTGAAACCCCAAAACTTGATACTGGCAGTATAAGTGCAGGCCGAGATCAGATACATGTACCGCAGAGGGCGGCATCTAATCAGCCCGCCTACACTGTTTGCAAAATGTTCAGCCATTTTTTTTTCAAATAAATTTTAAAGATTACACAACCCATCACCCATATTAAGTTTTGAAAAGGACAAAGGAAAAAGATTTCATTTGGTACAAAATGGGTTAGTACAGAGTGTACAGCCACCACCCATTAGGGCTTGAAGAAATGAATGGGCTGCATGATGCTTCCACGCAGAGCTGAATGTGACCGCACACGAGTACTGTTAAACCGCTTAGAGGATCTAAGCCTGCCCAGGCAAAGAGGTGCGAGTCAGACCGTCCATGCTTATAAACACTATTGTTTTTATTGGGTGACAGGGCTTGAGATGTCATTTCATCTCAATGTCGGGTGAAAGTCCCACAAAATTGGAAGCAACATCTCCAAAATGACCTTTATAGGTGTTGATGGGGACATTAAACATCAAATCAAACAAACAAACAAACAGAGAAAAGTGGGGTTTTACAATGATATGTATCAATTCCTTGCTCAAAAATATGCAGTCAAAGTGCTAACGCAAAATTTTCAGAAAGATACTGTTTTTACAGTCGTGAAAGAAGGTATTATACAGCATGAATGTGTTATTGATACTAGTAAGTCTGGAAGCCCCATTTGATGTAGAAAAAAGTGGGGTTTACAAGGTATACATAAGTATCATTATACTTGCCCTACACAACAAGTATGTCTGCAAAACTGTCATAAATTTACCATAAAAATCACAAAAATTTGGACAACTTGGGAACTTGCAGTTATTCTTCTAAAATTTAAACAGATTTGTTTCATGATCCAGCATTGAGTCCAAAAGGTGCAGACTGAATGACAAACAGTGTAGACCCTGATCAGAGGAACAGTCTAATCTTGGTCTGCAGGCCTGTCTGTCCCAATATGGTAATCAGAGAAAAAACGTGCGAGCTTCGGTAGCTCAGTCTGATGTTTGTCTGACTGGTGAACAGGAGGACGCAGGTTCGATACCTGCCAGGGTTGGCAACATTCTTTCGCGGAGATTGATCATGAAATCTTTTCTACAGTCATTCTCCCCCCTTCCACTGATTCAAGAAGGGCAGTTGTCAGTTTCTGGCCAAAGAATGTGCACTGAACTGTTTAACCTCTTACATATAATCATGCCCAGGAAAAGCTGACCGGCTCAAAAATGACCTAAAATATTGTTGACTGGGCCGTTAAACTCCATAACAAACAAATGTCAGTTGAGGAGTAAAGAAATTGCATTAACCCTTTGTCCTGCTGAGCCCGGATATGCCTTACCTATCAAACAATGTAGATCCAGATCAGATGGCTTCTGAAGAAGCCATCTGATCAAGATCTACATTGTTTGTCATTCAGATTATGAATTTGTTACAATAATTTGCATCAAAAAATCTGATTGGTTGATAAACAGTAGTGGGTGTGGCGTATTAAAATATTCAGCAGGACAAGGGTTAATTCATATCAGAGTGTCGTTCAAATAGCATGATTGGCGGAATCACTTGGCCCTTTAGACAATGTGAACTTGAAACGCCATGAAAAAAAAAAAAAAAGTCCAGAATAAAAAATATCAATATGCAAAATACCCTCATCTGAAGATCATAAACATAAAATTGACAAGATTTTATAGGTTGATGGGTTGAGGGTTTTTTGTTATTTCATCATGAAATGACATTTAATGGGTCTGTACGCATCATTATCTTCTTTGAAATCTACTCCGCTTATTAATTTTTATAAAACATCAAAATAAATAGTCACATTATTTATCATATTTCTATAATAAACACCAAGGACGATGTTCTGTGCTCCACTGAATTTGATGAGAAAGCTTTACTGACAACTGGTTTTTTCTTTTTGACGATTTATGATGAATTAGCTTTAATAATTTTTTCAAAAACCGAAATAATCTGCAGAAATTAATGCTAAGTCCTTAAACTGCCAATGAACACATTTGCAGACATCATTTTCAAATACATGTATTTGTGACTTATTCCTTAAGACGCTGAGAAAAACTACATCTGAAAATTTCATCTGCTTATGTCGTCTGCTGATTTTTTTTTGCAAACTTTTTAAAGCAAACAGTGTGGGCCCAGGTCAGACTGCTCCCATAGGAGCAGTCTGATCTGGGTCCACAATGTTTGCAAAAACTTACTTTTAAGGTAACCAGCAGACGGCAAAGCAGACGACAATTGTCGTTATTGGCATTTATGCGTTATTAGAGAAAATATAGATATATGTATAAGGCTTGACATTACATATGTACCCTCTGCTGAGCATACGATGCATACAAAAAATGTTAACCGAAGACATAGGTTGTGGGTACTGGTTAGAACTGCCAATGAGGTGGTTCTAATCAACATCTTCAACCTATGTTTTTAGTATATATAATCAAAAAATTTTCATCTGAAAAAATAACCCTTTTAGAGATATGAAATAATGCACTATCTATGTCTCACGGATGTGTTATTGTACCATTTTTATGTTGCAAAAAAAAGCATATAGTGATGACAATCACCTGCGTCTACCATTTTATGATGAAAAGATATGACTTGTTTTTTTGTGGTAATGATTGAAAAAAAGATTCTAGAGAATGTTTAATCAAGAAGAATATTAGATTTTCATATCAGATGTCAGGGGTCCGATGACAATTTAAGAGGATTCTCTGGCATAATTTGTAGCTTTACAATTTTTTTCCTGTCATAAAAAAATAATGAGGCATAAACTGAAATCTTCTTTCTAATTATAAAAATTCTGCTTTCCTGCTTTTTCTTCAAATATCTGTTTAACCCTTTATGTACCAAATGGAATCTTCCTCCTTATATATAGCAGGAGTACATTTCAAAATTTAGGGTAGTCAGGTTATATTTTCATCAAAATTTATTTGGAAAATGGCTGAACTTTCAGCAAACAGTGGAGGCCCTGATCAGATGCTGCATTCTGCGGCGTCTGATCTGGGCCTGCATTGTTTGCCAGGGTAACCGTTTTGGGGTTCCGGTACCGAGTGGGTTAAGCATACTCATATTTATATAAAAGATTAAAACAGCTGCTGTTACCAGAACAGGGCATTTGATCAGGGTCTACACTGTTTGCTTAAAATACAGGAATCCAAGATTAAAAGAAAACAGTCTAAGTCTTTCCCAACCTGTACACATTGGAGACAGGCAATCTGTCAGTCTTGTCAGTGCTTTGATTATATAGAATGTGTTTATCCAAGTGTTACAAGGTTCTTAACCTTAAGATGCCGAGAAAAACTTAAAATATCATCTGCTTATGTCATCTGCTGGATCTTTTGCAAACTTTCTAAAAAAAAATTGCGTACAAGCAAGCAGTGTGGACCCAGATTAGACTGTTCCTAGGAGAGGTCTGATCTGGGTCCACACTGTTTGCAAAAATGACTTTTAAAATAACTGGCAGATGACAAAACGTGATTGGCATCTTATGGGCTAACCCTTATTCCACTGAATGTATCAATCCCTACCACCAACCTTTGCAGGCAGTGTAGATCCTCTGGTCAGGATCTACACTGTTTGACATTCAGTTTGTGAATTTTCAAGAATAAAGTACATGAAGTAGAAATGCATCAACTTCAAACTTTAAATATAAGATCACAATATCATTACACAATTTCTTGGGAAGTTCCGTAACTTTAGCCACAATACTCTCAGAGTTATTGCCCTTTGAAAAACTTAAAAACATCCACATTTTTCGAGTTTTTTCTTAATATTTAAACTATTAATTTAAGTTATGGCCCTTTGAAAAACTTAAAAATTCTGCTTTTTTCGTCTTTTTTTTTTTCATCTTTATTTCAGAAACCGCTTTAGATATTCAAATGAAACTTACTGTAGTTATTGACAGTTGTCCTATAGTAATACCCTGTCTGTCCATCTATCCATGTTCATCTGTCCATCAACATTTTTTATGTTTTTAGCTCACTGTCACGTAGTGACTAGGTGAGCTTTTGGGATCACTTTTTGTCTGTCGTCCGTTGTGCGTGCGTCAGTGCGTCCGTGCGTGCGTAAACAATTTCTTCAAACGACATCTCCTCCTAAACCACTGATTGGATTTTGACCAAACTTCACAGGAATGATCCTTAGGTGGTCCCCTTTCAAAGTTGTTCAAATGATTCCGGTCCGTTGCACATCTAGGTCACAGGAGCCAAAAATAGATTGTTTTCACTGAAAACTTAAAAAATCTTCTTCTCTGAAACCACAAGGCCCAGGTCTTTGATATTTGGTATGAAACGTCATCTAGTGGACCCCTACCAAGATTGTTCAAATTATAGTGCTGGGGCACAAAATGCCCCCGCCCCTGGGCCCTTTGGTTTTACATAGGCTTATATATGGAAAATCTTTAAAAATCTTCTTCTCTGAAACCGCAAGGCCCAGGACTTTGATATGTGGTATGAAGCTTCATCCAATGGACCTCTACCAAGATTGTTCAAATTATATATAGCCCTTGGGCCAAAAATGCCCCCGCTCCATGGCCCTTTGGTTTTACATAGACTTATATAGGGAAAATCTTTAAAAATCTTCTTCTCTGAAACCACAAGGCCTAGGTCTTTGATATTTGGTATGAAGCTTCATCTAATGGACCTCTACCAAGATTGTTCAAATTATAGCCCTTGGGCCAAAAATGCCCCCGCTCCGGGGCCCTTTGGTTTTACATAGACTTATATAGGGAAAATCTTTAAAAATCTTCTTCTCTGAAACCACAAGACCTAGGTCTTTGATATTTGGTATGAAGCTTCATCCATAGGACCCCTACCAAGATTATCCAAATTATAGTGCTGGGGCACAAAATGCCCCCGCCCTGGGGCCCTTTGGTTTTACATAGGCTTATATATGGAAAATCTTTAAAAATCTTCTTCTCTGAAACAGCAAGGCCCAGGTCTTTGATATTTGGTATGAAGCTTCATCTAATGGACCTCTACCAAGATCGTTCAAATTATAGCCCTGGGGCCAAAAATGCCCCCGCTCCGGGGCCCTTTGGTTTTACATAGACTTATATAGGGAAAACCTTTAAAAATCTTCTTCTCTGAAACCACAAAGCCTAGGTCTTTGATATTTGGTATGAAGCGTCATCTAGTGGACCTCTATCAAGATTGTTCAAATAATAGCCCTGAGACCAAAAATGTCCCTGATCTGGGGCCCTTTGGTTATACATAGACTTTTATAGGGAAAATCTTTAAAAAGGCCTAGGTCTTTGATATTTGGTGTGAAATTTCATCTAGTGGACCTCTATCAAGATTGTTCAATTTATAGCCCTGGGGCCAAAAATGTCGCCGCCCTGAGACCCTTTGGTATTACATAGACTTATAGAGGGAAATCTTTAAAAATCTTCTCTGAAACTGCAAGGCCCATGTCTTTGATATTTGGTATGGAGCTTCATCTAGTGGACCTCTACCAAGATTGTTCAAATTATAGCCCTGGGGCCACAAATGTCCCCAGCCCAGGGCCCTTTGGTTTTACATAGACTTATATAGCCCTGATGCAAATTTGGTTTTGCATAGGCTTATGTATGGAATATCTTTAAAAAAATCTTCTTCTCTGAAGCCGCAAGGCCCAGGTCCTTGATATTTGGTGTGTAGCTTCATCTAGTGGACCTTTGCCAAGATTGTTCATATTATAGCCTTTGTTGATGTTTGGTATGAAGCTTCACCTTTAAGACCTCCCTCATAATTGCACATTAAAGCCCTGGGGCCAATAATGACCCTCCCTGGGGCCCACTTGTTACACTATGGATCAGGTGAGCGATCCAGGGCCATCATGGCCCTCTTGTTTTTTTTTTCCTTAATAACCTATAAACCTTCAAACGCATCAACTTCAAATCAACTTCAATCTAAAACGTAAGGTCGCAACAACATTACACACTTTCATGGCAACATCAAAATTTTCCAACTCCTCTGATAGCGCTGCGGAGGGTGGGGGTGGGGGTGGGGTGCTAGTCAGTTTCACTGATAGCTCTAGTTTAGAATCAAAACATACATTGCGAGTACTATATTATTTTACCCTGATTGAAAGATACATTATTTAGTGCAGTTAAAAAGCGCAGATACTACAGAGGGTATCTAGAGCCCTGATATTACCATACTGCCAGAGCCAAATCAGACTTATCATTATAATTATGCAATAATTAATCAATAAATTAATTTTATCAATTTGCAAGTGCTGGCTCACGGTCTTATCTGTATTTTTTAAGGAAATTTATAATGATATAAATGAGAAATAGATTTTTAAAAACCTGGCAGATTTTCACCTTACTATCAAGGAGACAAACCCCAGGTATGTGATAAGATAGTGAATGTTTGCTTAACATTACTAAAATAATTTCTTGTCATTAATAAATTTAGAAGAGGTACAGTTTATGCATTTTACTTACGTTTGCTTTAAATTTCAGAAAATTTCATTATTTTATAACTAACTGAGACTTTGTGTTGCTAATTAACCCTTTAAGCCCTACAGACAGGTCTACAACATTTGCTGTAAGCTTGGAAAGTTTTGTAAAACTTGTAACAAATAAAACAAGCTAACCCTAACCTATGTGGGCTAACCCTTAAGACGCGGAGAAAATCTACATCTGAAAATGCTGTCTGCTTAATGTTGTCTGCTGAATTTTTTTGCAAACTTTTTAAAAATATTTTTGGTCACAGGCAAGGCAAACAGTGTGGGCCCAGATCAGACTGCTCCCCCCCCAACACACACACACATATGCATACACACACATGCACCCACATGTAATTTCTTGTAAAACCAAGCCCCCATTCCACAAAGACTACAAACCAATAAATTTTAGTAATGGTGAGGATTCATGGCCTGTAAATTTTCTACTACTCAGTTGCAAAACAGTGTTACAAATATTTGTGAAGTTCAACTGGATTAACCCTTAACCCTTATCCTGCTGAATATTCAAATATGCCACACCCACTACTGATTATCAACCAATTAGATTACTTAATGCAAATTATTGCAACAAATTCACAATCTGAATGACAATGTAGATCCTGATCAGATGGCTTCTTCATAAGCCATCTGATCTGGATCTACATTGTTTTTAAGGTAAGGCATATCCGGGTTCAGCAGGACAAGGGTTAAGACGCCCTGAAAAACTACATCTGAAAATGTTGTCTGCTGAATCTTTTTGCAAACTTTTCAAAAATATTTTTACGTACAGCATATTGGCATCTTAATAAAGGGTTAAGATGATGAAGGGAGTATCTGGGTCCACACTTTTTGCAAAAAAAAAAAAAAAAATACTTTTAAGGTAACCGGCAGATGGCAAAGCAGACAACAATTGTCGTGATTGGCATTTTATGGGTTGGCATCACCCCTATGACATAGTGAATTCTTACATGAAGCAGCGTCTCCAAAATGACCTTTACAGTGTTGACGGGGACGTTAAACCTCAAATCAAACAAACAAAACAAAAACATGTCTCCAAAACTGTATATTTATGATGTTTCTCTGCATCAAATGTAGATTGTAGGTACTCATTAGAACTGCCTCAGTGAGGCTGTTCAAACAAGACTTCTAATAATAAATACTCTTGTAAAATAGATTGGGGTTTAATAAGGTATAAATTGCATGTGCCTTTTATTAATTTTCATTGATTTTATCTTTTTCTTTTTTTTTCAGAAAACAAAGCTCTAAAGAAAAACTGGACAAATAAATAAATTATCTTAGATTTATTTATTCATATTTACTTTAAAGGAGGGTCTTTAAACCCTGAACCATATATAAAATATGTCTTAATCTGTCAAAGAATTTCTTACTTAGATCTAATACTGTCTGATAGCATCTTTTGGTTTGTTAAGACTAAATGACTAACTGTAAAGGTCTACAATAGCTGTTAGATCTTGATAACTTCTTTATTCTGAGTAATTAATGTTCTTTTGTGTCATAAACCACTCAAAATGCTGCCCTATTCATGACTTATTGCTCTAAGCCTCTTTATGAAAATCCCTGTAGGGCGCCCCACTGGTTGAGCATGTGGTCACATGACCTACTACAACTCAATACTGGTATTTCCCATTCAGTGAGCACTCAGTGTATCCTTCAATACTTCAGATAGTAGTTGTGTCACAAAGTTTAGGAGTTAATATCCGATTTATTACCTCAGGTTTTCAAATTAAAATGGATTAATGGAGAGGTGAAAATGTGAATTCTTATGAAAAAATAAAAAAGAAAACTATGTTATGTTATTTAGACAAAAAAGAACAGGATAATGAATTTAGGGTTCTACTTTCCTAAATTCTGTATAATGCCTTGGATACTTCATTATTTATTCTCGATTCTGCCCTTTTGCATGGGGGGAATGATTTCTATCGTTGTAACAGACAAAATAGTGTTTGATTGGAGTGTATCAAATCCAAAGTAAGTGATGATTTTTTGTTCACCTGTCCATCTCATTCTTTTACCTGTATTTTTCATCCACCTGTCCATCTCAGGTGTATCATAATTTTAATATATTTTTTTTTGTGTAAAATGATTTCACTTTCATAAGTGGCAATCAAAAGTATTTGAATATAATGATCATGTTACCTTGAAATCATTTTTTAGTGTTGTTTGTAATATACATATACAGTGTTCTGTTTTAAAATTGTTAAAAAGTCTGTGTGTGTGATGAAGGGAAAATTTGGTTGTACAGGTTTTTTGGGTATTTGTTGTTTTGCATATTTCTGCCCCAAAACATTAATTGTGGGTACTTTTTAAGAACCGCCTCATTGAGGCTGTGAATTGCCTAAATTTCTGACTCCTTTAGCACCAACAGTTTATGTCTGGACCAAATGCTAAAATTGGAGATACACGACAACCTCTTTATAACACTATTAATGGGGTCCAAAGCAGAAACCGTGTTAGATACAAGATACAAGAAACTTTATTTAACGTCGGATATGAATATAACAAATAACATTAGCTGCATGAGCTATTTTCCGACAAACAACTGTGTTATATCCAAACAAAAAAGTGTAGATTATATAGAAAAATGACCATTTATGGTCATTTTTCTATATAATCTATACATTTTTGGGATCCATCTTGAAACCATGTTATATCCAACTGTGTTATACTGAACTGTGTTATAATGAGGTTGTGGTGTATGAATAATGCCATTTTACAGTATCTTCCGAGGCATTCCGATTTCAGACAGGTGTTGATTTTTACCTGAAAAGAAATAGAGAAAAATAAGAAAATCTACACCAAACGGATGGGTGGTCAGCCTAAAATTGAACACAGTCATCCCCTATATGGCAATGTCATTTATTATTGCTGAGCAGCTTTTAAAGTGCCATGGAATTTTTTAAACCACATAGCGATTGTATTCTTTTAACCCATTTAGTACAGGAAACCCCAAAATGGGTACCAGGGCAAACAGAGCAGACCCAGAATGTGGGTCTGATCAAGGCCTACACTGTTTGCAAACAGTCAAGCCAATTTCCAAACAAATTTTGAAGAAAACACATCCCGACGACCCTAAATTTTGAAATGGACCCTGCTATATATAAGTAGGAATATTCCATTTGGTACAAAAAGGGTTAAAGTGCCATGGAATTTTTTAAAACAGAATGATGGCAATTTTATGTTTTTAATTATTTTTCAGAGAAAATAGATATCATTGCAGTACAAGTGAATCAAGCTCTATTTTCTCTTGAAATTTACTCTTTTTGTACCAAATGGAAATTCTTCCAGGAGTCCGTTTCAAAATTTAGGGATGTCAGGTTGTGTTTTCTTCAAAATATATTTGAAAAATGGCTTAACTTTTCGCAAACAGCGTAGGGCCTGATCAGACGCCGCATTCTGCGGTGTCTGACCGTTTTGGCATTTCCGGTACTAAATGGGTTAAGTAAAAGTATTCATAAATGCTGTGATTGGCAGTATAAGTTTGTTTAAATTGTGGTTTTACCTCCCCGTTGACACTATTTAGGTCATTTTGGAGATGTGGCTTCCAATTTCGTGAGACTTTGCCTGACATTGAGATTAAATAACATTTTGAGCCCTGCTGCCCAGACAAACGAAAGGGACAGTCTGAATTTGCTTGGGCAGACTAAGACCCTCCTAGCAGTTTACCAGTACCCATGTTGGGTCAGTTTCAGCTCTGCATGGAAGCATCATGCATCCCAGTCCATTTCTCCAAGCCTTGATGGGTGGGGGCCGTTTAATTAAAATGTGCCAAATGTATTTGACTTCTTCAAGTCTGATCTGCTGTTTTTGCTTGTCTTTCACAGTCATTAAAATCCTGCGAACATACCTATACATGTCTGAATTATCAATATCCTTACATATAGAATTTTGGGCTTGAGAAAAGTATACAAAATTTTCCTTATTTTTGCTCATGAGCTAAATATGGCAGGAGTCCATTTCAAAATTTAGGGGTGACACCGTGACATGTTGTGTTTTCTTCTAAAATTAATCGGAAAATGGCTTAACTTTTTGCAAACAATCTAGGCCCTGATCAGATGCCACATTGTGTGGCATCTGATCTGGGTCTGTACTGTTTGCCAGTGCCGTTAGTGGGATAAACTACCTGAAGCCAGCACGCATAACCTGTACATCATATGATGTAAAGTAAATAATATATACCCTTGCAAATCCAACTTTCCTCTATGTGTGGGCTTCAATGGGTATTAATTGCATGGACTTGTACTATCATGATCCAAACCCAAGTCCAGATCATTTACACGGAAGAAGGACCACCCCAACACCAAGAAGTTTTGTTCAATAATTTTTGAAATTCATTGCTTAAAAAATGCTAATGTGTGTTAATAATTTGTGTCAATGTTTGTATTGTGGAATAGAACAATTTTCAAGCCCTTTATTACACAGATTCTCCACCTCAAATATTTGCGGATTGCACAAATTTCTTCCAATATTTGCTGGAAAGTGTGCACTTGGAGACACAAAATCTAGATGAAATTTTCAAGTGCTATCTTTATATTTGATCAGTGGCTACATTTATGATATTATTCCGATTTTCTCAGTACCCTTATTAGCGTAATAACCGTAATTGAAGTGAAAGTTTTGTCAATCCACAAAGTGGGCAAAAGGACTTCAACCTGAACAAATAAAAGAACTTCTCAAGGGCATGTGCATTTTTATCAATACTGAAAATTATGATCTGATAAAATTATTACCATGCTTTAAATCTGATTTCTGTTGTGGGGGGAAAGTGCATGAAAGGTGGCAGTCAGCATGAGAAGTCTGTTCATTGCAAAACCCAACATTGAGGGCACAGATTCACTCGTTTTGTACCAGAAACCACAAAACGGGTAATTGGCAAACAGTGCAGGCCCAGATCAGCCGTAGCAGAATGTGGCATCTGACCAGGGCCTACACTGTTTACAAAATGTTCAGCCATTTTCAAATAAATTTTGAAAAAAAACACAATCTGACCAATCTAAATTTTGAAATGGCCCCTGCTGTATATAAGGAGGAAGATTCTATTTGGTAGAAAAAGGGTTAAAACAAATGTCACCAAGTGACCAACTTAATTTAGTAACTGGCTGGATCCCATTTGTGTTTTCTCTGAAAAAAAAAAATAAAAAAGGTAGATAAATATTAAAGGTGATGATTCCCTCCAATACAAAATTGGTTAACGAAGTAAGTCGAAGTTGGAGATTCTTTGGAATATAACTTAACTTTTATTTAAATTTCTGACAAAACCTAGTAGTCATTATTAATGTCAAATTGATTTGACAGGAGCAAATGGAGGTTACATCAGTGCTTTCTCTGAATGAAAAAACCTTATAAAGCAGTGTGTGACATATTCAACTGGGAAAATTAAAACTTATGAACCATGTTTAATGTGCCTCATAAAACCCTACATGGCAGACTTAATTATCAGATGATTTAAAAAGGACACCATACAACATATTGGTAACTTAGGATCCTCCCATAACAGGAACCAACAGTGTAGTTCCAGATCATTGTTTGCTCAAACTGAAATGTTTTTACTGAACTTACAATAAATGAAGTTAACCAGATAAATGTAATGGATCAGCCCCAAACAAACTTCATGGCTCTATAGATAAGGCATTTTTTCATCCGAAAAGTACTGATATTTTTCTTATTTCTGCATGAAAACATTTGTGGGTATTCACTAGAAGCACCTCAGCGAGGCACTTTTAATGAGTAAAGCTGGAGGTGTGTGGCTGACGACTCAGATTGGTCGCGCCATGGTCTGCATTAAAGCTGGAGGTGTGTGGCTGACGACTCAGATTGGTCGCGCCATGGTCACTTTTAATGAGTACCCTCAACATACATTTATGTGCAGAAATATGAATAGTAATGTGTGGCTACCCACTCTTATCATGGACCGGTCCCATGGGAGATTCTATATGTTTGGGTTAAAAAAGACACGGAAATGTGAACAAATATACAATATTGGTAATTAAGTAACAAAATCTCATTTCGCCATCATTACCGTATAAATCTATTTTCGCTCCAGTGAATTTAAATGTTTTGATCATCACCTGTATTGCTTTAAATTTCAATGTTCGAGTTTAAACATTTTTTTTTCTGTTTAACCCATTTAGTATCAGAAACCAAAAAAGGGGTACTTGGAAACAGTGCAGGCCCAGATCAGACGCCGTATTCTGCGGCGTCTGATCAGGGCCTTCGCTGTTTGCATGTTCAGCCTGTTTCCAAATAAATTTTGAAGAAAACCCTAAATTTAGAACTAGACTCCTGCTACATGTATATATAAGGAGGAAGATTCTATTTGGTACAAAAAGTGTTAAAATGTCTTTGCATGATCAATTTTTGTTGACTGTGACACTGTTGAATTTTGACAAGATTGATTTTGTTGACGGGTTGTTAAACCTTTTCGTTGTCAAGTTGTGCAGATTCAGATCAGAAAGTATATATTTTTTGGAAAATATTGGCTATGCCAGTTGATATATGTCATAATGTGGGCTCAGAAGTCTGAAGTGGAATTCGGTACCAGTTTGTCCGATTGTCATAGAATAGTCCTAAACTTGAATTGTGTGCCTGCCAAGGTGCTAAGCTCACTCTACAAGATTTGTCAACCAAAAGGCTGAACCTTCTCCACACATACGTCATGTTCACAAGACTTGCCAACCAAGATGCAACATTCTGATGCTAAACAAACTGCCTGATTACTGTTAAAGCTTAGATCTACATGTACTTAGAAGATAGGCAGGTGGTAAATCAGTCATCAAGACATTCTAATTGCAATTAAATGCCATTTATTACAGAATTTTTTGTAAAGATTAGACTTGACACAGGATAACTTTAATTCTAAACCATTTTAGCTCTAGATAAGCAGGTGTGAAGAGGATAATAAGGGATATTGTGAGGCAGAACAACAGAAATAAGGAAAATCATTGGTGCAATATGCATCTGACTGATATTCAACATATTTGCATTATTTGCTGGCTCCCAGCTTGCACATTTTCAATATTGGAAAAACAGGTAACCATACCCAGAGCTCTCGGAAACGCAGGATTCTGCGTATTTTACGCCAACTTTTTGCCGTTGTACGCGTAAAATTCACTACCATCGATTCTTATGTACGCATGTTTTTATTGCGACACGGGTCCAAAATTACAGAAGCGGTAATATCAGAAGCTAATTTAGGCCGCTTACGCAATACCAGTAAAACATCAAATGTGGCGCCGCTTTTTGTGTTGAAAGCACAGGTGCCAGAGTTACGGCAAAGACGATATAATTGATGAATTACCAATGTCATGTATTTTCGCGACCACGCAATCATACTTTTTATCGCTCGGTCAAAGAGTGTTTCGATGTTTACTGGTGGCGCAAATGTCTGTAATTCTTCAAAATGTAATCATTTTAACAATTACAGGAAGTCAGACTTAGTTAGGATGCTTGCCCTACGTATTTGATCACAAAATTATGAGCTAGTGTCACGTACATGAAAGCATAAACATGGCTGTATAGATCGAATTTGGGTTTACAATATATCTGTTGTTATCCTAACAAAACATGATTTTTATGATATATGGCATTATTTGGCTAGAAGTGTGAGAATAAATCGGAGCAACTGCATGTTTTTTTGTTTTTTTTTGGGTGGGGGGGGGGGGGGGGGGGGAGAGTGGGTTTTACTGGGGTATACATTATTTTCCTAATATTTCTACAAAACATCAGATTGTGGCTGCTTCTTACACATATCAGTGAAATAGTTCTAACTAATACCCACAATCTACACATCAGTTATTCATATGGATGTGAAGCCTGATAATAAGAAATTTTTGTTTATGTTCTATGCGCAATCAAGATCAGAACTCCAACTTTTTATATGGGAATCCAACTTTTTACCTGTGAATCCAACTTTTTACAAGGAAGGATTCCTGGAATCCTGTTTTCAAAATCCTAGTGAGAGCTCTGCATACCCCCCTGACCTTTTTAAGGTCAGGGGGGTCTGGTTACCTGTTTTTCTAACACTGATAACCTTCAGACTAGGAACCAGCAGATAATGCAAATAAGGTGAAATAGTTCCTTATAAGCAGTGATTTGGGATACCTTGGGGGTTAACTCTATAGGGCATAGGACAAGACTGGCTCTGCTTTGTCTGTTCTTGGTCTACGCGGCTTGCCAGGAGTCCTCTTGTGGGATGCAACCCACAGAATCTGGGTTAATGGCATTATTAGCATAATTCATAACATTATGGAGATAGGAAATAAATCTTTCAACCCATTTTGTACTAAATGGAATCTTCCCCCTTATGTATAAAAACAATCCATTTTGAAATTTAGGGGTTTCAGATTAAGTTATTTATCAAAATTTATTTGGTATTTGCAAACAGTGACTGAGGACCCTGATCAAGGTTACACTGCTTGCCTGTGACATGTTCAGTTTCTCCAGTATGAAATGGGTCAATATTGATTAATTGAGATTTACAGAACTGGATTAAACTGCCATAATTCCAAATAAAGTGGCATATTATGATAGAGTAATTTGCAGCAATTTTTCAATAGTTTATGACAGATATTGATGTCTGGTGCAATACCATAATTATTTCAAATACTGAAGATAGCACTTACACAGCCTCATAAGCCAGGGGTTGTGGGTTCGATTCTGGACTCCTCCAGACTTTCGGATGAGTATTTAAACCGAGGTCCAGTCTCTATAGGTTGGATGTAAACTAAAAAACATGCATCACTGACAAAAATTATACCGGTAGTCTAGATATGGAGGAGATACATTGTGGGTACATGTACCTTACTCAGGACCTCAGGAGGACAATATTAATAGTTTGCAAAGGGACACCCTTAACAAAATGCTCCGGGATAACACACTACAAATGTTATGTGACAGGAGCTTGAATGAGTTTTGACCTGAAAAACAAAAATAAGTCTTCACCTTTGGTGTCTCTGATGGGAGCTGTTGGTTAATTGTATTGATTCCTGATCATTGCCTTCACTTTTATTTTCCATTGGGTTGAGGTTAATCTACTCACCTCATAAACCAGGGGTTGTGTCTCATTACCATATGACCATTGTTGTTTTTTCTTTGTGTTGACATTTTACATCCCAATCAACACTTTTTAAGTCAATTTGGATACATTGCTTCCAATTTTGTTGCACTTTTACTTGACATTGAGATGAAATGACATCTCAAGCCGTACCACCCAAAGAAACCGCTTGGGTTCAAGGGACAGTCTGACTTGCATCACTTTCCCTGGGCAGGCTTAGACACTAGGCCTTCTAAGCGGTTTACCAGGTAAGTTTGGCCAGCTTCAGTCTATTTCTCCAGCCTACTGGGGCTAAAGTTGTTGGTGGGACATTTAACTCAACTCAAAAAGTATTCCATAAGAATATTTTTCCCTAATATGATATGGTTTTGTATTTCATTTTGCTGAGCAGTGTTTGAACTTCTATATTTTAGCAAACAAACATATTGAGTTAAAGTCACTTGTGTAAACAAAATCTGGTGTGATAGGAAATTAACAATAGCCATCAAAATGTTAATATAAATATTTGTGCAAAAATGTACAATGATTACCAAGCTGTTCTTGTATTTAATCTTTGCTGAATTGAATTTGTCAGTTACGTACCAGACAGAGAGGGCTTTTGGGTATTGTACCATTTATACAGTAACAGTTTTCGGTCGGTGAATTTATTCACAAGACCTTAGGAATCGTCCGATGACACTTTTCAGCTTCCTTCTATTCAAATGCTTTTGAAGTTATAGTGGTCGGCGGTTGTCTACGACTTATTACTACTTATATCCCTCCGCCCACTGTGTAGTCTTTGCAGTTATATCTGAGGTCTGAAAGCCTTGGCGTAGAATTGTTTGATTTGGGATACACCTATGATTTTATGTATTTATGAATACATTAACACAAACAGTTTGATATATTTACGATATTAAAATTTTCTGGCGGATGAATACAATCGGTTGGAGGTCAAGATTGTTGTGTTTCGGTACGGAAAAGTAAGGAAAAAAAATACAGTAACATTCTTTTCTATCTCGAATAATTTTTGCGGGTTTGATATTCGTACATGCTTTTTATACTGGATAATGCATATAAACTTAGTCGAGTCCAAGTTGTATGATTGCAGTAGGCATATCTATAAAATGAGTCAATGACTGCAGAAGTCAAACAAATCAAAGCTCTAGATAACAGGACAATGAGTAGAAATAATTTCGCATTTGATCTTTCTTTATTTATAATATAATATTCTGCCACACCCTCTCGTGAAGAACGAAGATTACGTGCATTTGATCATTTTTCAGTTTTCTATACTATAGATCTAATTTTCCAAAAACATATTTGTTGTGGGTATTTGTTAGAATCGGCGTGGGGGTGGGGAGGTGGTGCAATTCTAACGATTATCATATAAATAGACTGCATCAGTCCGTTTTTGTTCGTGGTAGATACTGCATTTTGTCTTTGATGCAAGAAGACCCCTGTCGGGTGACACGTCAAATGACATTCCTGGTCTATGAATGCCATTGTAGCATTTCTGATTCGATTGCCAGCAAATAAAATTATGGCGTCCGAACATGCCCCACAGTGATGGTCGCCACTAAGTGCACCATTAACTGCAGCCCCCATGTGCAGGAGAACCACCCAGGTTAACGACCCCAACCCTAATTAGCTATACAGGATAATATGTATGCACCTGCAAGTAATGGTCAAATGTTACGGATATATATGCATTAAATATCCTTATTATCTGGAGCTTTATATTCGGTTACAGCTACACCAGCCTCTTGTTTTGTCTGCTGATAACAATAATAGGCGATAATTGAAGATCAAGTAACAAGTAAATGAAGTGATGGCTGCCTGCTCTCATTATCCCCAGTCCGTGTAAGAAGATAGATATTTTTAATGCCCCTGTCCTTTAAACTAGAGGCATATTAAATAATCCTCTGCATTCGCTGATTTAACCTTTAACCACAACCTTTGTCTTGGAGCAGAAATAAAAACAAATAATGTATACCCCAGTAAACCCCAGTTTTCCCTATATAAAGTATACGGTTTAGGGGGTGTTCCTTAAACGGACTTGTTCACATGATGAATGTAAAGAGCACCCCTGTCATCCCGCTTACTACAAAGAAAAATAGTGTCTACAGGGTATACATTATTATTACAAAGATTGTGGGTACTCGTTAGAACATTTTTATTGAGACAGTTCTAACGAGCACCTTCAATCGATGTATGAAGAGAGAAAAATAATATTAATAGAAAAAAACCTCGGGTTAAGAGCTGTTAAAAGAATGCGCCTGCTATGTATGTTATGTGTAAGCGCTATAATATAACGTTTCCTTACAAAATCAAAGCACTGAGAGTACCGGTGGGTCGATCGTCTCTGAGTGTAGGTTGGGAAAATAGTCCTAAACTGAGAATCGGAATGTTCGTTTACGTTTAAGCAAGCACAGTAGATCTGATCAGACATCGCGTTATGTGGCGTCTGATTATGTAGATTCTGCTTGCCAATGTCCAAGTGCATAAGCACAGTCCACCCGCCCCCGCCAAACGGGGCTTGAATAAATAGATGGGCTGCATGATGCTTCCACGTAGAGCTGAAACCGACCACACACGAGTACTAGTAAACCGCTTAGAGCATCTAAGCCTGCCCATACAAAGCGGTGCGAGTCGGACCATCCATGCTCATAAACCCTATTGGTTTCAATTTGCGACAGGGCTTGAGATATCATTTCATCTCAGTATCGGGTAAAAGTCCCATAAAATTGGAATTATCGTCGCCAAATGACATATACAATGTTGACGGGGACGTTAAACCTCAAATCAAACAAACAAACGAGCACAGTCCATAATTTTCTTCTTTTGCTGCGCTCCGACATCTTAGGAATGCCAGTTCAGGATCAACGGCAATCAGATGGTCAGTGATAGTCAAGCAGAAAATAGCAAGCAACAGATTCTCTGTTTTATAACGTAGACTGTGGGCACCCGTTAAATCGCTTCATTATAAGAAAAGTATTAGGCAATTTTTTGTCTGAAAAAAAAAAAATATGGTAGCATTTTCCGTCAAATTATTTACATGTACTTGTCATTTGTTAATGTGATTAATTATTTCCCTTCTGTATATCGATTCATCTTTCTGAATTTCGAGTATTTCACTGCTAATGCTATACCTCATATGCAACACAATCTGTGCTGAATATTTCATGTCGCAGCTGCAAACAGTGTAGATCCATCGATCAGCATCTACAATGTTTATCATAGTTTCTCCTCTCTCTTTTCTCCTCGCTCAGTCCCACCACTGCATCCCAGATCCTGAATAACAGTGATCTGTAATAGAGCCCCCTCAGCGATATGTTTAAACAATAACAAACAATCATTTCACCGGTTAATGCAGGTCCGCACACAGTTGGGAAGGTGTAAACGCAGCGCCTCCCCGCTTTTGGAAATTATCTCAGATTCATGCAGTTTTGTATCTTCTGCAAAATACCTGAAATTCGCACCGTCAACCGCCCCTTTTCAGAGTTTGCGTACAGGCCTGAATCATGTTCAAAACTGTTGCTACATACATATGTCGAACAGTGCCCACCCTGATAAGAAGCAATCTACTGTCTATCCGATCTAGGTCTACGCTGTATATCTAATAACGGTACCACATAAAAAGTCGGAGCTACTCATTTTTGCTCTTAAACATTTCAGGGTTCTCAACAGAAGTGCAAAAAGTCTATGTTTACTCGACTTGGCATACTTTATTAATGAAATGTTCCGTAAGACGTCACGTGACAGCGTGTTACCTGAGCAACCTGGCATTCTTATACTTCAAATGCCACAGTGTAGTCCCTGTACAACCTACTGAGCAGACGCCACATTCCGCGGCGTCTGCTCTGGGTATTCGGTGTTCACACGATTCCTGTCAAGACTCTATAGATAGCTCTGACCCATATGTTGCATCGATAAAAATAGCGCAACGTTTCAAGTTCTATTAATATTGGTTTTCCAAAATCAGTGATGGTCACGTGAACAACTGCATGAATTCCATTTGCCATTTAGTAAATTTGTGTCGATCGTACACGATCCAAAGCACGTTAATTTACGCCTGTAGGGTACTGGTAAACAGTGTAAGTCCGGATCAAACATGTAAAGTGTTTCAAATGCAGCTTTTGTAATTCACCGACTTTGAGGCTTCTCAAGCCTTTGATTAACAAAAGTGAAGCAAATGGAAGTGTGTGTTTGTTTAGTTATCAATATACATATTGGTGCAGCTTGTTACTACTTTGATCCACCCCTATTTATTCCTTGTTGCAACCGATTGCCCCAGTATAATACAGTGAAATCCGCTATTAAGACCACCTAACATTAAGACTAATTCTGCTTTGTTTGTTTGATTTGAGGTTTAACATCCCCTCCAACACTGTAAAGGTCATTTTGGAGACATTGCTTCCAGTTTTGTGGGACTTTTACCCAACCTTGAGATTGAATGACATCTCATGCCCTGTCGCCCAATGAAACCAATAGGGTTTATAAGCATGGACGGTCTGACTCGCACTGCTTTGCCTGGGCAGGTTCAGATCCTCTAAGCGGTTTACCAGTACTCGTGTGCGGGTCGGATTTAGCTCTGCCTGGAAGCATCATGCAGCCCATATATTTCTTCAAGCTCTGATGGGCGGGGGCGGCAATTCATCTTTAAAAAACTTATTAAGAAGGGTGCAGTTACTGAGACTGTCTTCATGTTTTCTGCACACAATGTCCTCTGGTCAGGGACCACCTTTGGGACTGTTCAAAAGTGGTCTATAACGTCTATTATTCAATTAAAACTCGGGCCACACAGCCTTTAAAACTCGGGTGTCATAAGAGCATATCATCTGTCAAGCTGGCAGTTCAGGTGAAATACCAAGCCTTGTTTTATTCGAACAATTGTCTGCTGTAAGCTATGGTTAACCCTTATCTTGCTGTTCAAGACAACCCCTATATTTGCAAACAGTGTAGATCCAGATCAGATGGCTTTCTAAAAGATGGCCGCCTGAAGTTTGATTAGACCATCATATCAATTGCCACAAGTTCAGCATCTCCATGTGACGTCTGCTTCTGTTGCGTAAGTGCTAAAAGCCACTTTACTCCAGAATTGGTTTGTCCGTTTAGAGTTCCCGATCACACAAGATGCTAATGCATCATCTTAGACCAGACGATTTTCATGATATCTGACCGATTTTGTAATTACCATGTTGTAGTTGAACTTCCTGTAAGTAGCCTATACCGGTTTCTTTTATTGCTGGTTTTTAGCCAATAAAAACAAGTTTTTTGTGAAGTAGAGTAACTCTAGATGAGTCCATTTCACTTTCCAATCAACCAGCTAGGATCATCTTGCAGTTTTATTTGTGTTTGGTATTAAAGAAATCAAGAAATCATAACAGGGTATTGCTCTGCCATCACAAACAGTTTAGAAACAGATCAGATGGCTTCTGATGAAGCCATCTGATTAGTATCTACACTGTTTAATATTCAGTTAATGAATTTTGTAGGATTAAATTTAATCAAGTAATCAGTGATTGGTTGAAGGTCAGAAATGTTTGTGGCTAAATTAATATATTCAGTAGGACTAGGGTTCAGAAGTACTACACAACTGTAGTCTTGAAATCTTATTGCAAATCTGTGTTCCATTTTTTTACCAGCAACCTTATTTTATGTAAATTCAGGTATTTTGAAAATTTTATGGTGCTTTAAAGATAAATAGAATAATTGTCTGTCTCCACAGAGTAATTTTGTTTAGGCTATGTTGTAACTGGTTTCTGCTTTTTGTGAATTACACCATTTAATTGCAGGGTAAATGGAACATTTTATTACAAAAAAAAAAAATCCTGCTGAAGTAAATAATTTAGCCACACCCCAATTTCTGACTAGCGCTTATCAGATTGCTTAACCCTTATCTTGCTGTTCACGACAACCACTATCTTTGCAAACAGTGTAGATCCAGATCAGATGGCCTCTGAAGAAGCCATCTGATCAGGATCTACACTGTTTGACATTCAGTTTATGAATTTGTAGGAATAAATTACATCAAGCAGTCTGATTGGTTCAAAGTCAGAGATGGGTGTGGCTAAAATGAATATTCAGCAAGAGAAGGGTTGATATAATGTATTTGTTCAAGACAGTGTAGGTCAATCTGATCTGGATCTATCCTGTTTGTAAAGGAAGAGTTTGTTGTGTACAGCAGGATTAGGGCTAACAAACACAGCGGGAAGTTATCCCTCTGTCATCCTCTTTATTTCTCATGTATCATTGAACTATCATATGAGTGGCCTGAAAGAGCTATGAATAAGTTGAGTGAGTGTTTGATTTTACGTCCCACCAACAGCTAAGGTCATACGGAGATGGGACCTCGGTTTAACCTTTAGCATGCTGTAGGCGCATTCGTGCGCCCGTGAAAATGTAATGGCGCCACGCTGTAGGCGCATTCGTGCGCCGAAATTGACTGGTGTGCTTGGTGCGACTCATAGAAAAGGAGGAACTCTCGTTTTTCGGTGGGGTTTGGCATTTCGGTATCAAATAACATCCGGGCATCGATGAAAAAAAAAACTTGCCGCTTCGATGTTTTTGGATGGATTTTCTTCAGGTTTTCTGGGTAAGGATGCAATTTTTTTTAGGAAATCGCTACTTTTTGACGAACTTGATCTAATCGAGCCCAAAATACGCTCTGAAAGGGTGTTTTAAACGATTTTTCGACTCAGTCAGCTGAGTGACAGTAGGCTACTTTCGTTTTCCATATGCTTTGAATGGTGGAGAAATCAAGAAAAATACGGGTTTTTGTGTGTTAAAAGTTGCTGAAAATGGTAGTATTTGATAAAAACAATTCAGTGGGTATCGATAAAAAAATTAATTCAGCAGGGTAAAGGTTAAAGACTCATGCGAAAGTCTAGAGAAGCCCGGGATCGATCCTGCGACCCCTGGTTTACAAGGCGAGTAGCTTAACCATTACACCATGGATTCTATGAATAAGGTCAAGCAATCATATGAGTGGCCTGAAAGAGCTATGAATTAGGTCAAGCAATCATATGAGTGATTCAGGTGACTACTCTCATTGTAGATCTGCATCAAAAGTGGAGCAAAATGAAGATAATAAAACAAAATAGATTAAAATTATGAACATTCATCATTTTTTTTTGTTTTGCATCATCAAAATATTTATATGTACTTACAGTTGTTCACATGATATATCCTAGTGTTAACACTATGATAGGGAGAGATAAACTTGTGGATTGTTAGTGATATGGGCAGATAACACCTGTTACTATTTATAGATATTAGGATAGCATTTAAGGGAGTGATGACAATCCCTGTTATGAAGGCCTGATAAACTGAGATAAGTCTTTGGTTATCAGGATTGGAGTAGGAGTTTATTTTTGGCTATTATTTTTACTTATTATTAATTATCATAGACAAATTATTAATGTAATAAGTGAAAAATACACTTGCCAGTTGTTTAAAGCTTTATCCTGATGCCACGCATTTACATTTCAACCAATCAGATTGATATAATTTACTCATTTAAATTTATAAAGTTTATGTCAACAATGTAGATCCAGATTCTAAAGAAGCCATCTGATCTGGATCTACACTGTTTGTTGTGAACGGGTTACCAGCTTGTTAGTAGTGTCTAATATTGGTATTTTTGTTTAAAAAATAGTAGCTTTTGCATTTACAAATGCTGCTCAAATTTTATTTAGCCAAAATAATGGTATATTTACTATATTCTGTTATGTAAAGTATAATAACATTGTTAGTTTTAAACAACTGAAATGAAATGTATATCTATTTCAATCTTTAACCCATTTTGCAATGAATTGAATTTTTCACCTTATATATAGCAGAAGTCCTTTTTGTCGTGCCAGTGATATAGGAGTCTGGGTTTAAGTCCGTTCGTTTGTCCGTCAGTAAAGCCTTCAACATTTGCAACCACCCCAACTTTCACCCTATTGTAAGAGTCCATTTTCTCGAGACCTATAAGAGCTTCATTAATTATACGAAATAATTATCGAACGATGCCAGATAGAGTTGCATCATTGATCGTGTAAGGTTGAGTTATTTTTGCAAATTTATTTAGAAAATGGCTGAAACCTCCCTATCACATCACGTGAACAAGTCCGTGAAATGAACACCCCCTTACACCCCACTTTATATAGAGAAAACAGGGGTTTACGGGGGTCTACATTATTTTCCTTATTTCTGCTCCTAGACATAGGTTGTGGGTACTCGTTAGAACCGCCTCAGTGAGGCGGTTCTAACGAGCACCCACAACCTATGTTTTGAGTATTAATAAGGATAATATCACAAATTTTCATCAGAAAATTGACCGTTTTGGAGATGTGAAAAAAATGCCCTATGTCACACGGGTGTGTTATCGTAATGTTATCTACATTGGTACACCTACATTGCTTATAATGCATGTCATTAATACATGTATAGCTGTTTGACGAAATTGACTGATCATAATGTCTATACCTTTGAGGCATTTTTCACCTGCACAATACCTGATTGTTATCTGAAAGGTACATGTCCCCCATTAATGTCAGTCAACCTTCATTAATACATCAGAAGACAGAAAAGGTAATAATTTATGATGAAGACAAGACAGTATCCACAAATGCTGGTTCCATTTATAGCAGCTAATGAGGATAATATGAGATCATTTTCTTTCATGTTTGAATCATATATTGTGGGTTCTTGTTTGAATCGTTTCCATCACATCAAGTACCAACAATGTTTTGATACGAAATAAGAAAAATTATCTGCAAATTATCCTTTGTTACTTCTTCTTCGTAAAACAGCTGCTTAAGGGGAATGGGAACACTTGGCAGATTTTTCTACCATTTTTCAAAGGGAGACAACTTTCGGGGACTTCCTGTTCGCTTTTCTATAAGTCCTGTCCCACTGAAAAAGGGGTCTACTTAGGAGCAAATTCTTTCCTTTAAGAGTTGACCCCAATTGACATGGGAGACAAAAATACTTTTGCAGGAGTTACCTCCCCTGCAGGTGTATCCATTCACCTTAAGGCTTCACACAATGGCATGACCACACTGAAAGTATGCTCATTTTGAGGGGGTGGGGATTTGGTTTTATATTCTGTAGAAAGCCGTTAAATTTAACCCTTGTTCTGCTGAGCCCGGATATGCCTAATTTTCCAAACAATGAAGATCCAGATCAGATGGCTTCTGATGAAGCCATCTGATCAGGATCTACATTGTTTGCCATTCAGATTGTGAATTTGTTGCAATAATTTGCATCAAGTAATCTGATTGGTTGATAATCAGTAGTGGGTGTGGCAGATATGAATATTCAGCAGGACAAGGGTTAAAATGAATTTACACAACTTAGGGTTGGGGTGTTGGTGGCTGACCTCTATTCTTGCCATTTCCTTATGCCCAGTCCAAGTCACATTAACCCTTATCTTGCTGAATATTCATATATGCCACACCCTATACCAATTATCAACCAATCAGATTACTTGATGCAAATTATTGCAACAAATTCACAATCTGAATGGCAAACAATGTAGATCCTGATCAGATGGCTTCGTCAGAAGCCATCTGATCTGGATCTTCATTGTTTGGAAAATAAGGCATATCCGGGCTCAGCAGGACAAGGGTTAAATATTGTATTTGTTTGTGGTAATGATGACTGGTGTTTGAAATAAATTATTAATAAATAAGTTTCCTTCCGCCATTCAAGTGTTCTGCAAAGACACCACTTCCACCTGTATACAATTTCGAAAAGCATAAAGCGGAATAAAAAATGGCTGTAAAAATAATTGTAAATAAAAAATAGATTTTAGATTATTAAAAGTCAATATCAGTTCTGGTTTTCTGAATGCAGATTAATTATCTAAAAAGCCTGTACCAGGTGACACAAAGCCGGCACATCATGTTTATTTCACAGTGTGTTGATGTTGATTTATCGATAATCTTAACCTTACGCTGACAAACGTGCAACTAATAGCAGGGAACCAGCCGGGAGTTGAAATTCTAATCTGGCATCTTGCACATCAAAGCAGACCTAATTAGGAAAAACTCAGGTAAAAGGTGTGCTTGATTGGAAACTTGAAATGTGAGAATCTAAGGTTGGCAATTAGTGAGACCAAATATGCTTCTGTTCTTGGGTCTCATTTTTTCCTGGAAAATTGATGGTGAATTTTTTAAGGGTGTTCGATACACCTGATCATTATGTGACATGTTTTATTCACATGCTTTTGCTTACCTACTCCTAGGTTTTAGTACCCCAAAAATGCAGGTATGGACATTTTAGTCTTTCCAGAACAACAGCTCTGTTTATTTTCATTTGTCAAAATGAACTTCAATAAATCTCAGGTTCACACTGATAAGCCTCACATATGCCTAAGCATATGGCAACACAAAAAATCAGTTTTGCAATCAGTGCAGGCCCAGATCAGACGCCGCAGAACGCGGCGTCTGATTAGGGCCTGCACTGTTTGCCAATTGCCCGTTTTGGGGTTTCTGGTACAAAATGAACAGATGTGTATACCTTTATTAGGATGAACATTTCAGTCTGGTACTGCACTGTCTAATTTTAAACCTCTAGCATGCTTGGCTGCTTGGCTGTAAAATTCTCTGAATAAATCAGAATTAATTACAACTTCATGCCATTATTTCTATACCAGCCATATATTTGATCAATTGGTCTGCTCAGTCTGAGCAACTATTTGGGAGTTATACGCAGGAGTATACCTACAGACCTGCTGTCTCTAAATAAGAGTCAACTCTGGTAAAGTAAAGAATGTGCTCCTGACAGAGCAATTTTTTCCTTTAACCCTTATCTTGCTGAATATTCATTTAAGCCACACCCATTTCTGTCTATCAACCAATCAAATTACTTGATTTAATTTATTGCTACAAATTCATAAACTGAATGCCAAACATTGTAGATCCTCATCAGATGGCTTCTTCAGAAGCCATCTGATCTGGATCTACACTGTTTCAGGTGTGTAAAATTCCACTCACCCGCTCGCATTTGCGAGTAAGTTTTAAGGCAGGGCGAGTAAGTTTTTCCAAACTGACCTTATTTTTTCTTCATTTTTAGCACCTAAATGAAAAGTTTAGACAATAAGGGCGAGTAAGTTTGAGGGAAATTTTACACCTCTGTGTTTGCAAAGATAGGGGTTGTCGTGAACAGCAAGATAAGGGTTAAAAGTTGACCCCTCTTGATGATAGAGAGGAAAATGTTTCTGCCAGAGTTACAGCCCTTGAAACAGTATGATAATTCGGGAGTAATGAAACACTTGTTCTCTTGTTTCTTGCAAAGCTTTTAAACGCTTCAGATGCTAATCATGCCCAGCAGATGCTATTTTCGAAGTTTTTTTTTTTCTCTCATTTTCCAGTGAAAATAATGCTGAAGATTTAATGTGAATCATTTGCAGCAGAATGATGATTCACATGAAATGTTCACTTATTTTCACTGAACAAAAAATTAGGTTGTCTGCTTTAGAAGTTTCTGTGGTGCTTGGAGGTTACATTTGTTTTGTTTGAATTCAGGTTTAACATGCCTATCAAGAATATTTAGGTCGTTTTGCAGAAGTTGCTTCCAATTTTGTGGGACTTTTATCCAACATCAAGATGAAATGACAAAGTCCCGCAATGAAAAAAAAAAAAAAAATAGGGTTTATATGCATGTAGGCTCTGTCAACACTTTGCCAGGGCAGAAGCGGTTTACTAGTATTCATGTACTGTTGGTTTCAGCTCTGCATAGAAGCAACATGTAGCCCAATATACTTCTCCAAGCCCCGATGGGCGGGGGCCCAGAAGGTTAGATTTATTTTGGAAATAATGCCAAATGATATCAACATGGTAACTGGAATTTGGGTCTGGGTCCTCTATGTTTTGTTTTTCGGTGTGGAGGGGGTCAATGTAATGTCAGAGTTGCAGACTTTCTTTCTCAAGAATTAGACCTTTGTCAAAGGTGTTCTAAGAAAAGACTGGGAGATTAACTTGCCCTGTGTTTACTCTTCTCTTGCTGAATATTCATCTAAACCAGACCCATTACTGTCTATCAACCAATCAAATTACTTGATGTAATTTTTTTTGCTGCAAATTCATAAACTTATTGCCAAACAGTGTAGATCCAGATCAGATGGCTTCTTCAGAAGCCATCTGATCTGGATCTACACTGTTTACAAAGATAGGGGTTGTCGTGAACAGCAAGATAAGGGTTAATAATAGTCAGGGAATTATGTTCTCATTGTAAAAAAGTTTCAAAGGGGATTATGTCCACCTTGTGAAAAACATGAAGGGGATTTTGTCAACCTATGCAAAAATGAGCAGAGGGGATTTTGTCTGGAGGGGATATTGTCTTGATACCCTGCCATGCAGTGTATTTACCAGAACTGTGGAAAGTCCATTTTATTTTGTCAACGGTTAATTGCATTGACAAAATTAAAGACTTTCTCTAATAGCACCATAAAGTTGGAATTAGGGTGTAATATAGCTAAATTTGGTCTCCAAATTGCTCCTTAAATAAGGGATCAAGAGTGTATTTGAATGTTAAACTCTAATGCCTCATGCTGTTAAACAAATGTCTTAAGTCAGTTTCGTTTGTGTTTATTTCTTATTTGGCCTATGGTTTAAGAGCCCTTTAGTCAACAATAGCCACCATAAATGGAATTTAACACATTTGCGGAAAATATAGAATTTTAGATTCTCCTTTGATTAGCAGGGGGATAATTTAACAGCTTGAAAGCATGGTAATTTGTCTGGCATAGCAAAAAACATTCACACCTATCTGCTGTATAAGGTGTGAATTTATTTAGGAAGTCAAATTAAGGCCAGTTTCGATTTCAATGTGAAAGTTTTTATTTGTTGAAATTTCCACCTAAAAGAATGTCTAGATTATTTGGGAGATTTTTGACTTGGTTGAAAAGCTGATTTTTCACAGCTTGAATGGTGACATATATGTAGGATCAGTCATTAATGTGAAAAGAACTTCTGATTATTAAATGGTTATTTTTTAAGCACTGGTCAAACCAGCAGATGACATTCTGATTATTTTTCAAAGAAAAATCAGGGTTGACATTTCATATGAATCATCTGCCAAGATTCCCCTGAATTGTTCATGATTAACAAATGATGTCTGAAAATGTCATCTGCACAGTTGTGTTCAATGCTTTAAGTGTTAGATGTACATAGCATAAATGTAGGTACTTAATGATATCAAGTACCCACAACATATTTCAAACAAGAAATAAGGACATTGTGCTTTCCTGTGGCAGTGTAGATATTTTGTAGCCACAATATGAAATTTCTAGCATAAGATTTTCAACATTCCCAATTTGATGGTAAAAAGCAAAAAAAAAAGGTCAGTTACTCCTGTAACCATGGGTTTGTTAGTGTGAAGTTTGATGGCCCATTCAAAACTATCAAGATCATCCTGAGCTGATCAATTTTTAGTATAGTGCAGTGCACATTCTTTCACCAGAAACTGACAGTTTTGTTTCTTGAAGAGAATGACCATAGAAGTGATCTATGGAAGAATGTTTCCAGACTCAGCAAAGCATCAGATAAGGTAAGTATTTTGTGATAATTGAATGATAGTTTTTGTCAATTCTCCATGAAAACCTATCCTTCAGTTATCACAAAATACCAACCTTGTCTGTTAATTGCTATGACCCGGTTGGGGTCCAACCCTGCAACCTCCTCCTGATCACATGGGACTGAAACACCAGGGCTGGCAGTTTCCATAGGTATACTAGTTTTTATGATTTAACAATATTAGAAGTTTATGAGTACTGAACATAAACCTGATTTCCATAGTGCCTGTCATTATTCTTAATTAAGAACTGTTAAGCTTTTGGTACAAATATTCTTAATTAACAATCGTTAAGCCTTTGGTACAAAGTACAACACTTATTTCAACTACAAAAAGATTTATTCCAGTTCTTGTCTTTGAAATAATGCCAAGGCTTGTAAATATTATAAATCATATTCAAAAAGATCTTGGAGCTTAAAGCATTCTGGATTAATTTATTACACATAACTTTTGTCATAGAAAGTTTGATCCCTAGTTTTGCAAAAGCAGCTTAGTTATGAACCCATTTTTTCTGCCACTGCCACTGTCTGACAAACACTGCAAGCCCAGATCAAATGCTGCAGAATAAGGCATCTGATAGGGCCTTCATGCAATTTGTTAATCCTGATCTTGCTGTTCACGACAACCCCTATCTTTACAAACAGTGTAGATCCTGATCAGATGGCTTCTGAAGAAGCCATCTGATCAGGATCTACACTGTTTGGCATTCAGTTTATGAATTTGTAGCAATAAATAACAACAAGTAATTTGATTGGTTGATAGACAGAAATGGGTGTGGCTTAAATGAATATTCAGCGAGATAAGGGTTAAGTTATGTTCTAAATAAATTTCTAAAAAAAAATTCAACCTCAGACACCCCTAAATAACTTAAAAGGCCAAAGATTCCATTATGGATTAACTGGGTAATACATTAAAATACCGCCATTAAGACCACCTAAAATTAAGACTACGGTAAATATGCTTATTAAAGCTTGAGAAGATTTCAGATATTCTGGTGTCTGCTTCTGAGAGACCACCTTTAGGACTGTATCAAAAGTGGTCTTAAAAACTTCAACAGTCCCAAAGATGGTCTTAATATAGGAATTTTACTGTAATACCACAAGTATGGTTTTATCCCAGAGGATTTGATCGTTAAATATTCTAATCTGGGGTTTGTAGTTTTATCTCCTTGAATTCCGCCCAGCCCATGGCCTTATTTAGCAATAATCTGTTTTATAAACATCATAGGGAATTTGTGAGAGGCATGGTTAAATTCTGGTTAATCTGGCTATTTTTCTTTGTCATGTAATAAAAGTGGGGATGAATAGCTTTTGAAATCTTTCAGAAAAAGTCCTTGCAATGTCCTTTGAATGCTATTTGTCATATTGTTTATTCTGTTGAATAAAAATTTTCATCAATTTTGTTTTTCTTATGACAGTAATATGTTTTTATTTGTGTTTTGGCTGGCATATTTGTTTTTTTATTGCTGCTGTCTGTGTACAATTTTTTTTTGGTACTCTAAGGCACCTCTCATTGTCGGCCTGACAGAGTGCTATAGGCGACTGTAGTTGACAGTATGGTACCGGCTCTTAACCCTGTAAATTAAGTTTCACAAGCTGTCGCTGCATGGTTATTTAACCATGCTCTATCTGTTATTTACCGCTGATTTGAGGTTTCAGATTGAAAGTAGAAAAAAAAAAAAAAAATGTATTTTGAAAGTTTGTGAAAAACATTTTCGTGATCTTGCCCATCCAAAATGGTGTTGAGGACTAAAAGAAGGATATGTTTTATAGGAAAAATCAGAAAAAAACATTTCAAAAAGCTATCTGCTGTAAAAATACCCAGCATGCAGAGAGTTAAAAATGTCTGTTCATTTAGTGAATGACTTTTCTCAATGGTCTTTTGTTTTACCTGTCAAACTGAACCTGAATGTTTTTGTTTTAACAAGTCATTTTGAGAAATTCTATCTTACTGATAGCCCCATTTGTCCAAAATTGATCTAGACCTGATTTCTTTATCTAAAAGAAATATCATTTTTTGACAAATTTGACATTTTAGTGGTATTTGGAATGAATTATGCTTGGCTGAATATGATAGTAATCATTTCTACTACATTATCCACCAAATTTGATAGAAATCTGGTGATTTGTACAAGTTTTGACGAGATTATGAAAGATAGGATTCTGGGGGGTGCAGACATGGGTAGGATATGAAAGATATTTTAAGAGATTTGATTCTGTTTTGATGAATTTGTATAATACCTGCTACATTAGATTGTTTCAGAGTGTGAACTTGTAAAGATATCATGATCCAAATATGAACATTTATAGAAATTTGACACATTGAATATGACACAGCTAAGAAAAAAAAAAGGTTTAACCCATTTTTTACATGCAACCCATAAAAGGGACACAAATCAGACATCTGATCAGGATAAATTTTAACCATTTTCTAATTAAATTTCTAGAAATAATGACCAGACACCCCTAAATTTCGAGATGGACACCTGCTATTTATAAGGCACAGGACAAAATGGGTTAAAACGTTTTTGTAAGTGGATGATGAGGTGACACAAGGGTACTGAAATAAAAGAAATTTCAACCATTTTAAGTGAATGGATACCCTTGAAACATTTTGGCTCCATTTTCGCCATTCAGGGAAAGTACAGGAAAAACTAATAATTGTTGTCACTTTTTGGTTAACCCGCACTTTTTGGTTAATTCAGTGCCAAGAAAAACAGCGATCCACACTGTTTGCAAACAGTGACTTTTAAAGTAACCAGAGACCAGTGATTTTAAGCTTCACTGTACAGTATTGAAAGCGAAGACAGCAAAGACCCTGATCAGATGCCACATTTTGTGTTTCATTTTGTGGTTTTCAATCTGAAATGGATTGAAGTTTTTCTAAAAGATCAAAAACTGGTGATATTGGAAAGTATCAACGACCTGTGCATTGTCAGTCACAGCAGCAGATATAAAATAAAAGTACCCTGGCAAACAGTGCAGGCCCAGATCAGATGCCGCAGAATGTGGCGTCTGATCAGGGCCTCCACTATTTGCATAAAGTTCAGTCATTTTCCAAATAAAATTTGAAGAAAACACAACCTGACACCCCTGGATTTTGAAATGGACCACTGCTATATATAAGGAGGAAGATTCCATTTGGTACAAAAGGGCTGGAGCCGAGCGGTGGTCTCCCCATTCACCGACAAGGGGGAATGGGGGTACCACTGAGCGGCTACGGTGTAGTGCCAGCATGGATTCGTTCCCTGGGACCCCACCAGCTGACGACTCGCGACACGGGGAATCGGGAAATCAATCAATTTGGTACAAAAAGGGTTAAAGAAAAGGTGAAACTGCAGGGGTTCGGGGTGAGGATTAGGCTGCTGGGACATCAATAGATACATGTACATTCATATTGAAAATTCAAATCTGTTTGAGACTTTGCAGAAAATTTACTGACTCATATCAAATAACATAGACATACACATGTCAAGTTCACGCCACCACGCTTCAGAGAATAAAGAAATTTCTTACACGCCAATAATTGTATTACAATTCTCTATTTTCTACCTGTCAACTTCTGCGTACATTATTTGACGAGGACAAGTAAAGCGGAAATAAACCACACAATCCGCGGATGCTAAACAGCGAAAGCATCAGACCATAATTGCTGTTATTGGAATGGTTGTGCCTAAGTAAACAGTTGAGACCCTGATTAGACTGCTCTTAAAAGGAGCAGTCTTAACTTTTTCCCAGTTATGTTCCAACACATCAAAACAGATACTAGATATCCCTGTCTTATGCAGAAATGGATAATAATATCTGGTTTATTAGAGAAATTTTGGTATTGATGTAAAATATTTGCAATTAAGTTCCATCATTTATTAATAAAAGTGTGATTTAGGTGAGTATGAATATGATGCGTGAAATAATTTACCATCTTACATGCATTATATTTCAACTGCAGATGTTTGTGAAAAATTTCACTTAAAAGCCTTTTGGTATTTTTGAAGATTGTTGATAGGTGACTGAGAAATACTTAACCCATTTTGTACCGAAAACCACAAAACGGGTACCCTGCCAAACAGTGTATGCGCAGATCAGACGCCGCAGAATGTGGCGTCTGATCAGGGCCTACACTGTTTGCAAAAGGTTCAGCTATTTTCCAAATACATTTTGAAATCCCAAAATTATGAAATGGACTCCTGCTGTATATATAAGGAGGAAAATTCCATTTGGTACAAAAAGGGTTAATGGTATGGTATAATAGTGATTTTATGTTCTTGCAAAGATAATCAAAAGCTCTTGATGTGCATTATTTTATGCAGCAATTAGCGCAATTGTGCATTAACTCCCAAAATATGATGGAATGTCAGTGTGAAGTTACTTAACTGAGCAAGTTTTAGTTTTGATGGATGTATTTTAATTTCGGAAGTGGCTTCTGGTTGTCAGCCACCATTAACCAATCTTACACTGAAAGACTCTAAACAAGACAGTCGGGCCCAGATCAGCGCCATTTTATAAATCATTTTCTAAAATAACGCAACCAGACACCCTGGGTCCCCGCCGATTGGTGCTTTGAGAAATAGATTGGGCTGCATTGTGCATCCATGCGGAGCTGAAGCCAATTGCGCATGAGTACCGATAAATCGCTTAGAGGGTCTAAGCCCGCCCAGGCAAAGTGGCTCTAGTTGGACCATCCATGCATATGAACCGTATTGGTTTCAGTGGGCAGCAAGGCTTGAGACATCATTTCATGTCAAGGTCAGGTAAAAGTCTCAGAAAATTGGAAGCAACATCTCCTATGGTGTTGACTGGGATCAAAAGAACAAATCAGCCAGAAATTGGACTCTAGCTTTTTATTCAGGTTGAAGAAAATCAGGAAGATTTTTACTACTAAGAAAAATTCGGCCCCCGCCCATCGGGGCTTGAAGAAAAAGATGGGCTGCATGATGCTTCCACGCAGAGCTGAATACAACCGCACACGAGTACTGGTAAACCGTTCAGAGGATCTAAGCCTGCCCAGGCAAAGCGTTGCGAGTTGGACCGTCCATCCCTATAAACCTTATTGGTTTCATTGGACGACAACTCAATGTCGGGTGAAAGTCCCACAAAATTGGAAGCAACGTCTCCAAAATGACCTATACAGTGTTGACGGGGACGTTAAACCTTAAACAAACAAACTAAGAAAAGTTATCCGAATGCTGTAGAAGATTCTATTCAGACTTAGACTGGTTTTGCCGTGCTACAGGACACAGGAGATGTAAATTCCAGTCCATTTGAACTAAACACCCATGTGACTGACAAGTCAATCATTCTCCTATAAAAAAAAAAATAATTTCACTCTGTGTGACAATTATTCATTTTCAATCCGGAAAGCACACAAGCTACTGCTAATCCTGCAAAATAGTCAATAGACTTCAGGAAGGTACGGTATTTACCGTAAATATTCGGACACTTCAACTCCTTACCATACTTATTCTAAAATTTGAATAAGTACAATTTACTACCCGATGTTGTGTCTAAGAATAGCGGGATGAGTTGCAAGCAGTGTAGACCCTGATGAGACGCCGCATTATGCGGCGTCTCATCTGGGTCTACACTGTTTGCTCAGGCCTGTCTTTCCGAACACATAGTGTCAATATGGTAGGATTTTAAAAAAATTTAATCGGATTACTGAAAACTGCTGCAGTTTAATGAAATTTACTGACTTTTTTGATGATTTCTTTTATCCAGAAAGAACAGGCAAACACAGAAATGAGATGATGTGTAGCAACTGAATAAATCATTGAGAGCTACATCATGTCAAAATTGCCTTTTACAAATTGATATCTTTGATCATTTGAAGAGGATCCCTCACTGGGACCAGACTCCCTCAGGAACATCTTCGGGGCTGGGGGGTGTGGTGTGCGGAGGGTCTGCTAGTATTTTCTTAGTGTTCACTAGGCTCCCACTTCTGCCCGATCAGTCTCGTCCTAAATATTTGGGATGATAAATTAAAAGTTGTGTAGTTGACAGCTGCCGTTCGCCCCGCCCATTGGGGCTTTGAGAACTAGATCGGCTGCATGGTGCTTCCACCCAGAGCTGAAACTGACCAAACACAAGTACTGGTAAACCACTTAGAAGGATTACGCCTGCCCAGGCGAAGTGGTGTGAGTCAGAACGTCCGATGCATTTCAGCTTGAGATGTCATTTCATCTCAGTGTCGGGTAAAAGTCCCACGAAATGGTTAGAAACATCTCCAAAAATGACCTAAATGGTGCTGAGGGGGACGTTAAACCTCAATTCAAACAAACAATTGACAGCTGCGGAACACTGATGTGAAAATTACACAGGTTAGAGCAAGTAAATAATACAATATCAAAATCACAGGTATAATAAAAATATCTTGATCAGCATATTGATAGTTTAGTTAAAATTTAATCTACAAGATATTGTCGTTGCTGTTGGCAATTTTTTTTTTTTAAAGCCGGGTGTTAGTGAGGTACGGTAGTGTTGTGTTTCTTTCCTTACGTTTCAATTATTACAATTGCTGCCGGCAAGAAGGTTTCTATAGAAACCAATAAAGAAGTGTCACCGCTGTTTACATTACTTATTGATGTCTCGCATCATCTTTTGTGGTTGATGCAATTTGAGAAAAAAGGGATTCTGACCTTTAATGTAGAAACCAATTAAGGTTCTGGTCTTAGCTATCAGTTGTTAAATTATATTATGAGATATGATATTTGAAGATGTTATAAACAGGCTTTGTCCTCTTTTATTAAAGTTTAATTGTACATATAAAATATTCAGTTTAAACTGATGGCCAGTCGGTTAATGCTCTCAATGCGCCATCCAATGCTGTTAAGGTCACGGCCAGTCTGTGAGGGCTCCAGGGCGATTACTTTGTACACATCAGGACAACAAGTCTGTGATAAACTCCACTACACATAGAGAAAACTGGGTTTACGGGATAAATCCCACTACACATAGAGAAAACTGGGTTAACGGGGTAAACATTATTCTTCTTATTTCTGCTTCAAGACATAGGCAGTTCTAACGAGCATTATTAATTGACTATCCTGTATTGATCTGTATTATCACCAGGTCAACCAATATTAACTGAGGTAAAGTGAGGTCAAAAAATCAATAATCATGTTATTATAATTGTATCAATTATTAAAATTGTTATTAACTTAGTAATTTTGTATTGACCCAGTTACAGGTCCTTGGTCAGCTGCATTAGCCCTCTGCCTTCGGCCTCTGGCCAATGCAGTAGACCTCGGACCTGTACCTGGGCCAATACTAAATTACTTGATTAATAACATTATATTACAGCCTATGTTCTGTGCATTTGTAACATAAAAATCACAAATTTCCATCAGAAAACTGACCGTTTTTGAGATATGAAAGAATGCACTAAGCAACACAAATATATTATTGTAATGTATAGGCGACTACCATAATAATCCTAAGTATTGGGACAGACAGGCCAAAGCAAACAGCGCAGACCCAAATCAGACTGCTCCTGATGGAGCAGTCTGATTAGGGTCTTCACTGTTTGCCAATCGTTGAGCATCTTTTCGACACCTTGCTGGATAGTGAAACAAATTTATTAATACAATGTTCAAGTCCATTTCTCAAGAACTTTAATCACTGGGAGATTTTGTTTCTGTTCTGTTCTTATTTCTGAAAGAGTGAGTGAGTGTTTCAGTTTTACGTCCCACCAACATCTAAGGTCATATGGAGACGAGACCTCGGTTTAAAGACTCATCCGAAAGTCTGATTTCTGAAAGAAAATAAGGCTTTGATATTCCTGCTGGGCAGTGAGATGATTCACCAAATATCAAATCTAATTTTTTTTCTTTGAAACTATGGGAAAAAAAGATTGTCATCATTCTGCTCTTAAATTTTCCACAGCAGTTTAAAGGTTTAGGCCTTTCTTACCCTGCTCTTTTTCTGCTTGTCACTAAATAATTCAATAAAGCATAAAACCAATTGGTTTTGCCTTGCAATTCACTGTTTTTATGTCCATCCCTGTAAATTGAACATAAAGGTTTTATGTTTACCCATAAAAGGCAGTTTAGAACTAATGTAGGCAGCTCTCCTGTGAAACATGGTTAACATCACACAGCTCATCAAAGAACCTGTAAATGACCTATCATTAGGATAACACATCTATGTGAGATAACTCATCCATGTGAGATAAATGTGTCTTTAATACTTCTTAACCCTTGTCCTGCTGAGCCCGGATATGCCTTATCTTTCAAACAATGCAGATCCAGATCGGAAGCCATCTGATCTGGATCTTCAGTGTTTCTTCAGCTCATGATTTTTTTGCAATAATTTGCATCAAGTAAACGATTGGTTGATATTCAGTAGTGGGTGTGGCATATATAAATATACAGCAGGTAAAGGGTTAAAATCACCTACTTTTTATATTCTGCTGCTTAGATTGTGGGTGCTTTTTAGAACTGCCTCATGGATCTAACAAGTCTCCACAATCTATGCTGCTGAACAAAAATCAGAAATAAACACAACTTTTTAGCTCACCAGAGCACCAAGTGCTCATAGTGAGGTATTGTGATTGGACAATGTTTGTCCTGATCAGACGCCATATTCTGCAGTGTCTGATCTGGGCCTTTAGGGGTTTCCAGCATACAATAGTAATGTATAAGCCGGCTCAGGAAAGTTGGCAATCTCAATATGACCTAAATATTGATGACTAGGGCATTAAACTCCAAACGAATAAATTCATATTTTATATAACGAGGCTCAATTTTTGAGACAAAACATTGGTTTTTAGTATGTTTCTTGTTTAAAATGTGTTTTATGTGTCATGATCATTAATTTTGTGACAATAAATTGTGGATCACCAGGTTCTAATGGTTCTTAATTGATCTCTCTATACATCATGGCTGTGTGTTTGTAAGAAAATTGTAGAAATGTAATGAATGCTATGCATCATGGTGACAGACAAGGATTGGCAACCCAGATCACAATCCGTTTATAAATGTGACATCAAACCTTATCCTGCTGAATAAATTAATTTAGCCACACCCATTTCTGTCAATCAATCAATCAAATTATTCCTTCAATTCACAACCTAATGAGCACCTTGATGCATGTTTAACTAAAGCAAAAAATAAGAGAAATGTCCGAAAGTTTCTTTAGAAAAAGTCTTTCTTTGCTGTTAAAGATAGTGCCATCTCACATGGAGGTAAATTATCCTAAATTAACGTTTATCCTACTGAGTAGATTAATTTAGCCTCACCCATTTCTGACAATCAACCAATCTTACAGTAAGACTACTTGATAACATAATGTAACAGTTCAATTCACATTTGCAGAATGGCAAACAATGTAGATCCTGATCAGATAGTTTCTAAAGAAGCCATCTGATCAGGATCTACACTGTTTGCAAAGGTATGTGTTGTCTGTTTAGCAGGATAAGGGTTAAACATGCTACTTACATTCCTTGTCATCTTCAGTCAACTTGAGCATGAGCATGAATTAGGATGAAAGATATGACAGCTGAGGTTAAAATGTGCACTTGAACTAATGGTTTGTTTTATTTTGTTAAAACAACTTCATGTTAAGGAATGACACACTTAATTTCCTACATTTGAACATAAAAAATGCAACAAAAAACTGCACACTTAAAAAAGGAATATTACATGACAACAGTCACACCAGACTGACAATAACAGTGTAGATTCAGATCAGATGGCTTCTGAGGAAGCTATCTGATCAGTATCTACTCTGTTTGTTGTGCAGTGTGTGAATTAAATGAATATATTATAATTAGTATTTTGATTGCTTGGTAGTCAAAAATTGGTGACTCATTTAATTTATTCAGCAGGATAAGGTTTAAACTGTGTTATTTTCAAAACTGTGTTATTTCCAAAACTGTGTAGTAAGGAAAAGTGTTATATACTAGTATGAGGGTCCCTGCATATAAACCCTATTTCATCTTAGTGTCTGGTTAAAGTCCCACAGAATGTGAAGCAATGTCTTCAAAATGACCTAAATAGTTTTGACGGGGATGTAAAACCTCAGTCTCAACAAAACAAATGAGCAGGGTCCTATCTGCTTGTATGGCAGTTAGTGCATTTGGCAGCAGTGCAGGGATTATCTGAGAAACAAAGTGCAGTTGTACAAGAATTGACAGATATTCCTGATAAAGCCATAATCAGCCTCCACAATGCACATTCCTTTTCTCTGAGAACTGTAATTGCTCTTAATTGTCTGTGAAAACAAGGTCCAGGAATTTTATGTGTTGCTCAGAATTATGTGTAAATGGGCTGTAAAACCCCTGAGATATGTGAGGATGACATTTATGATAATGATGGATCCCCCCACTCCCTACCCATCAGGGCTTGGAGAAATAGACTGGGCTGCATGATGCTTGAACTGAAATGGACCACACACGTACTGGTAAACCGCTTAGAGGGTCTAGGCCATCACAGGCAGTGGTGCGAGTCTGACCATTCCTCAATCCTGCATATTAAACCCTTTTGGTTTGTTTGGGTCTCAGGGCTTGATGTCATTTCATTTTGATGTCAGGTAAAAGTCCCACAAAATTGGAAGCAACATCTCCAAAATCACCTAAATAGTGTTGATAGGGATGTAAAATCTCAGTTCAAACAAACAAGACATTAGTGATTATTCTGATCAGATTATCCCTCCGCCCCTGTATCCCCCTCTGTATTGAGTGGTTAGTCTTCATCTGTGCAGTTGTGGGTGTGAGCCTAAGATAGATCACAACATTGCCATAATGCCCATTATGCATATTTTGCAGGTCTCATTGTGCCTATCACCTAAATAATGAACATTTTTCATTGCATAGTTAGGGGCTACTCTTGATGGAAAGGATTTGCTCCCGACCTCAGTTTCAGACCCTCCCACTGTTATCCTTCCCCAGTCCCCTGCCTAGCCACCTCCCAACCAAATACACATACCCTAAAACAGTCCCAACTCATAATTGTCTTTTAATATAGGGAAATTTTCCTTTATTACAAGTTTATTACAAGTTTTTTTAGAAACTTTAATATAATAATTAGGCAGATGTATTCAGCAATATCCCCTTATTATCCTTCCCCAGTCCCCTGCCTAGCCACTCCTATCCAAATACACATACCGTATTCGCCCTAATTACCGCACCGTGCGCTTAGGTTTTTCAAAATCGTGTCATAAAATCATGGTGAAAAATCTACCTAATTAGCGCACACTTGATACGAAAACAACAGCTTCCAAGATGATGCATAATGATATTTAATGGGACGGGAAAGATACTTAAGCACTGCCTTCACTGTTAGAAGAAATAATGGTAAGTTTTTTATAGATTTACTATGAGAGCTTCAAGGGGAGATTACTGTACAGTGTGTGCTTATGCATTTCTTTTTCAAAAATAGCTCTGGTGTGCGCTTATAGGAGCATGTGCGGTAATTAGGGCGAATACGGTACCCTAAAACAGTTCCAACTGCATAATTGTCTTTTTATATAAAGAAATTTTCCTTCAGAAACTTAAATATTATAATTAGCCAGATGTACTAAACAATGTAGGAAGGTTACATATATTTTGAAGGAAAACAATCTGTTTGCATGACATGTTGTATGTAATTCTGATGTTTGTGTTTTGACAAAGCATGACCCCGTCACAATGATGTACCAAAACTATTAGAGCTTTGGGTGGTACATTAACCCTTTTTGTACCAAATGGAATTGTCCTCCTTATATATAGCATGAGTCCATTTAAAAATTTAGGGGTTTCTGGTTGTGTTTTCTTCAAAATTTATTCGAGAAATGGCTCAACTTTTTGCAAATAGTGTAGGCCCTGATCAGACGCCGCGTTCTGCGGCATCTGATCTGGGCCTGCACTGTTTACCAAGGTACCCCTTCAGGGGTTTCTGGTACTGAAATGGGTTAAAGATATAGCTTTTTGCAAAAATTTCATACATAACTGACAGACAATTGGGTAATTAGATGGATTTCTTTAAAGAAACAACAATATGACCAAAAGGTTACTGTTTGGAATTTTGTCATAGTTCATGAAAAGAAACCATTTTATTTCTAGCCAATTTAAGTAGTAATTGGGGAATATTAGTATTCAGTCGAGCTGTCAACTATTGCGTGTTTAAAGGCAGTAACGATTATGATTTGCGCAGATTCTTAAATGTAGCGGGTGGATACGTGTCGAAGGTCGGAAATTTAGTATTGCTTGAGTAATGTCATACCATGTGTATGAGATGTTTTGTTGTCTGTATGGATCAGATTCAGACACAGACACAAGGGTTTTTGGTAGGAAAATAAAAATCCAAAAAAATCGGACACCTTGAGGACTTGCTGTAATTCTCCAAAAAATGTCAACAAATTTGTTTCACGATCATGCAAGGAGTCAAAAAGGTGCAAATGGAATCACAGTGTAGACCCTGATCAGACTGCTCCTTCAGAAGCAGTCTGATCATGGTCTGCACTGTTTGCATAGGTCTATTTTCTCAATACTTAGGATCATTATGGTATTTGGGTGGCACTTAGCAGAGCATTTTGCATACACATGCTGACGGACAGTAGTGTTCACAAGTGTTGATTGTGTTGAGGTTTTACATCTCAGTCAACACTATTTAGGTCATTTTGGAGACATTGCTTTCGATTTTGTGGGACTTTTACTGAGATGAAATGTCAGCTAGGGTTTATGGAACAGTCTTTCTTGCACACCAGACAAGGAAATCCGTGATTTTACCCTGGGATAGAAATTTATGTTCTGACCCTGGTGTTCCGACCCCAAATCAAATATAATCGCGTGTTTGATAAATGCACTGGTTGATTACAACCTCATGAGCGGCGGCATCATGCATGACGTCTCTAAACATTCCTGTTATGTCATCACCAGGGCCCAAGCTAGCCCAAAAAATTTGGGAGAAGTGACTTCTCCCTCCTGGGAAAATAGGGAGAAGTTTGCTGGGTCTAGGGAGAAGTGGGTGCGGTTTAACGCCGAACAACAACAATGTAATGAGTTCTCCTGTAAACCCCTATTTGGAGTGTGTGTTTTATAGGGGTATCAATCAATTCCACTATTGAGACCACCTGAAATGAAGACTAATTCTGCTTTAAAAAGCTTATTTGGTTGGCTGCAGTTATTCTTTCTGTTTTCTGCATACAGTGACCCCTGATCAGAGACCACTTTTGGGACTGTTCAAAAGTGGTCTTAAAGACCACTTTTGAACTGTCCCAAAGGTGGTCTTAATATAGTAATTTTACTGTATTTGGGCAAGCTGTAACTTTTGTTATATCCAACCATGTTATAGGAGGTTTTAGGATTTCCGTTTATGACGTCATTCTTGCGCATGCGCAAAGTACTGGCCGTCAATTGAAACGGCCATCGCTATTCAAATGTATTGGCGGAACTTAAAATGCTAACAATATTCAGACATTTTGAGAGAAAATATACCCGTTTTCATCGAAATAATGCCTCGAGAAGGAAAGAATGATATTTCGCTTTTATTACCGAAATTCATTTATCCTAAATCCGTTTTTAATTGACGAAAATCTTTTCGTGAATGACCCAGGTCAATGGCTTGAGATACCGTTATTCACGAAAGGTTACTTACAAAAGAAGGTTTACGTAACTTTCGTTTCTATCTATCTATCTGTCTGTCTGTCTGTCTGTCTGTCTGTCTATCTGTCTATCTATCTATCTATCTATCTATCTATCTATCTATCTATCTATCTATCTATCTATCTATCTATCTATCTATCTATCTATCTAATCTGATCTGTCCAACGAGCTGTCTACATGTGCAATTTAAATGTCCATACTGACAGTCGAAATAAACTAATGCGTGGACTGACGGAGGGGTGTTGAGTCAATGTTGGTTCGACGTCATGCCGTCGACACCCACTCCAACTCGTTTCATTGTCACTTGACCGTTGGCGTGAGAGAGAGAGAGAGAGAGAGAGAGAGAGAGAGAGAGAGAGAGAGAGAGGTTTGACTGACAAACTGACAGTAGACAGACAGGCGACACACAAACCGACTGACCGAATGGCTGACTAAAATACGAACGGACGGACTGTTAGACAGACAAATAAACATACTGACAGTCGAAAAATAAACCCAATGAGTGGACTTACAGACGGGCGTCGAGTCAACGTTGGCTCGACGTCATGCCGTCGACAACCACTACTACTCACTTCAATGTCACGTGACCGTTGAGATGAGAGAGCGGTTTCCCTGTATCCAAGAAGCCCATAACATAACCCTTTTTGTACCGAATGGAATCTTCCTCCTTATATATAGCAGGAGTCATTTTCAAAATTTAGGGGTGTCAGGTTGTTTTCTTCAAAATTTATTTGGAAAATGACCGAACTTTTTGCAAACTGTCGGTCCTGATCAGACGCCGCGTTCTGCGGCGTCTGATCTGGGCCTGCACTGTTTGTCACTTTTGGGGTTTCCGGGACCAAATGGGTCAATGTAGACCTAAGGGCTGGGCAGGTTGAACCAATCTACAAATCTACCAGATTTTTCTGTAAAATCTTGCACTTGCGAAGGAGTGTTTCATTCTTATGCACTGAAAGAGTGTTCTACGTTTGTTTTGAATTTGATGTTCCAATCCCACTGAATCTTGATGGGTCCGAGCACTGGGCAAATGACATTTTATTAAGCAGCACCGTATTATCGCCAACGCAACTTTCTGACGTTTCATCCGCGTTGCAATGTCAAATTCAGTGCATCGCTTTGAAGTTGGTTTGATGTAGACACGACGTTGTTGACACGCTACATGTCGGTTGAACGTGGCGTCATTTAACGACAAACTGTAATTTACATTTGCCTGCGCTCGCTAGTTATTGGAGAGAGAGAGAGAGAGAGAGAGAGAGAGAGAGAGAGAGAGAGAGAGAGAGAGAGAGAGAGAGAGAGAGAGAGAGTGGGTGACCCTGTTGGGTCGTATGTACAATATATCATTTTCGTATTGCGAAATTTTACAGCTTCCAGCATTTCGGTGTTTCTCCCTTTATCTTACATGAGAATTCGCCAAAAGTTTAAAAGAATTCCACTGTTTTACGCTGTAATTAACGCTTTATCTGTCCCACTGCCTTTGAAGCAATACGACAGATGACGGCCAGGGCTTTTCCCGTTCTATTTTTAGAACCGGAAGTACGTCACGAAAAAAGCTCCTATAATGAAGAGGTTTCTATGTAATAGATCAGTTCACTAAGTACCTGTCACAATTGTATTTGAAACAAGGGGGAACAACCTCGCTAGATGAAAATCAGTTGTTATTTTTTATGAATTTGGATAATTACTGAGTAACTGAATATTTACCGGCAAGTAATAATTATTTTCACTTACAAAATAAAAAATTGCTACCTACTTTTGTTGTTGTCCATAAAAAAAATGAAAACGATTGATGGATGCAAAAGTAATGTACAAACAAATCAATGGCAAATAAACCATCTATATTTAAAATTTATTAAATCCTAATGCAGTGTCAATGTTACCGGTAAGATTAATTTTATTTCTGCATACAACAGTACTTAACAAAGTACGTCCGCACCCGGACTTTGGCACGAGCTAACGGTACAAATATACCTGTATAAGTTACATAATCTTGTGTATTCTTAATTGGCTCTTAATGCAATAAAAACTTTGTGCAATCAACCGAGATAGATTTATGACAGTACATGACTAATAAGCGTGTTGCAAGTGGCTCGAGCTGCATGAGCTAACGGTTAGAATTAAATTACATAACAGTACCAAACTGCAACTGGGACGAAGTGCAGAATAAACAGTTAGCTTTGTTCAGTGCAATTACTGAGATTTCTGACACTAGTGGATCGAAGGATTATCGTCACCTTGTCAGTTTACCGTTACTGTTCACAAGGAAGACACAAAAAACGGGCGAAATTTCAGGGCGAAGTTTTTTTCGCTTTCATCGCCAAAGTCGGCGAAGTGAGCCCCAACAGGGCGACTTCTTCGCCCGAGTCGCCCTCTAGCTTGAGCCCTGATCACAAAATGGCGGATGTCAGTAACCGAAGTGACAGCACCATTAAAAATTCACAATAGAAATGGAAGGGATGCAAGAAAAAGAGTCCAATATGGGTGTGAGGGGTGGATAGAAAAATCCGTCCCTCGGGACACTGTCCGGCATCACTTGGCAGGCCTCGTGATGCCGGACAGTGTCCCAAGGGACAGATTTTTCCATCCACCCCTCACACCCATATAGGATTCTTGTAGTCTCACACCACTTTCCTGGACAGGCTTAGAGTTCTGAGGTTTGCCAGCACTCAGGTTCGGCCGGTTTCAACTTTGTTGGAAGCACATAAGTAGAAGTTGTAGTACTCTGTAAAGGGGTTATGAATTAAAGGTGTGAAAAAAAAATGGAAGTGCACCACAAGGGGTCCAAAGCAGAAATCATGTTAGTTAAACAACATATCCAAACAAAAATGTATAGATTATGTAGACAATGACCATTTATTGTCATTTTTCTATATAATCTATGCATGTTTGGGATCCATCAGGCTTGAAACCATGTTTTATTCAAATTCAGTTTATTATATCACTATTTATCGCCATTTTAAGAAGTTCAAATGAAATTTAAATAAAAAACATAGGCGCCATGGAGATTATACACCAGTAACCATGTGTTGTTCCATTTGTGGTCATAATCTTTCGTCACACCCTATTTGCATGGTGCGATGCAGGAGTCCAAATTTCTCTGTTCATTTTTGTCCGTTCATCAATCCGTCAACATTTGCGACTACCTAAACGTTCACCCAAATGGTCAAGTTTACATTATAGGCACGACATATGATGTTGTCCGTGTACATGGCTGTGTTAACATGATAAGAGATAGAAATTGTATGTAAACACAACAACTGGCAAAGAAAATGTCTTCTAAACTACATTTCTGTGTGTGGTTCTGAATATAATAGGTCCTGTGTGCATCACAGTCAATGACGACTTTGTCCAGTTGCACCTGTTGAATGACAATAATACATCTTTGACAAAACTGTTTTGCTTCTTGATCAAAGCCACTACAGTTTTGTAATATCACTACTGTTTTGTAATATATACATGTGATGTCAAGTCCGGTTTTTCTGGTATAAATAAGAATTTGTCGTCTGCCGAGGGTTGATAATATTTTATGGAGATAAATATAGAAAAACCAGAGAATTAAACAAGTTATCTAGCATTTTCGAGCTACGGAAATCCAGTTTTGTTGATCAAAGCTTTATTGAAACTTCTAGTGCCAAGAGCATCAAAACTAAAAATCTTTTAAATCCCATGACTGTTTTCAATTGTTACTTAAGTAGTTTGGTGTGAATTTTAGGGTGAGAAAAATCAAGATAACCCTGACTGGTGTGTCACTAAGCAGACATAGCTAAATCCTTCAAAGACAAATTTGAATTTGAAAATGCCAGTTTGTTTTCATCTTAATACCTTTTAAATTGGATATCAAAGGTTTAAGATAAAATAAACTTGCAAAGATTTGTTGGTTTCCAATAAAAAAGATATTGGAAAATCCTTGTCTATTTTTTTGGGGTCACCAATTTTATTTGAAAGGGGTACAACTTGTGTAATTTCCTGCAAATTCTTTGTTTTTATATAACCGACATATGCCTAGCATTCCAGTTTTGCAGTAAAGTTATAGGTCCGGTCATTCTTCTACCTTATAGTTTAAATTCAAGTTATTTTGGGGTTCCATCTTCCATCAACCATCCATATAAACTGTGCTTTTATGTCTGAAATGTGTTATAAAGAGGAAATCAAGTATAATGACATAGATAACAAATATCTTACACCACAAGTTCACAACCTCTTTACATTAACACTGTTGTCCCCTTTTAGGCGTCCAGATTTAAAAAAACATGTTATAAAAACATGCACTCACTGTATATTTTTGGGTGTTATGATGGGCAGTGTTATATGAGAGAGGTTTATTTGTTTCTGGAAGGTGTTCGGCTATGCAGTATACTAACTACAGTAAAATTCCTTTATAAGACCACCTTTGGGACTGTTCAAAAGTGGTCTTTAAGACCACTTTTGAACAGTCCCAAAGATGGTCCGGGACCAGGGTCACTGTCTGCAGAAAACACGAAGACAACATAACTGCACCCATCTAAATAAGCTTTCTAAAGCAGAATTAGTCTTAATTTTAGGTGGTCTTAATAGCGGGATTTTACTGTATAATTATGTCAATGTTCTTTTCCTTTCTATTTTCATGTGCTGCTTTTCCTGTTGTCTTCATTAGGTAAGTTAACTTTTTTACATTGACCATGATACCACAAGCTGTATAGCAAGCCACTCACAGTCCGACTTTTATGGTAGACAGGGAGTGTGTTGTATGATGCCAAGAAAAAATGCATCTGAAAGTGTTGTCTGCTTATGTCGTTTTGTAACCTTGGGTCATTTTGATAAACTGATGGGTTATGGTACACAGACAATTTTTGGTAACCTCTGCCAGCTTTTCATTTTGAACTTTTAAACTTTGTGTCACTCAATGGGTGTAACTTTATCAAAATTGAATTGTGGCTTTTTAACCCTTGTCCTGCTAATCCCGGATATGCCTTTTCTTTGAAACAATGTAGATCCAGATCAGATGGCTTCTGAAGAAGCCATCTGATCAGGATCTACATTGTTTGCCATTCAGGTTGTGAATTTGTTGTTATAATTTGCATCAAGTAATCTGATTGGTTGATAATCGGTAGCAGGTGTGGCAGATATGAATATTCAGCAGGACAAGGGTTAAACTTTGTGTTGCTCAATGGGTGTAACTTTATCAAAATTGAATTGTGGCTTTTTAATCTGCAACATCTGTTAATAGGTCCTAGAAACCTCTTCATTACTTTCCAGTCCATGACCAGCACCTCTTCAGTGTTGAAAACAGAAAAACTTGACCTCACTCTTCAGTGATGAAAATAAGGAAGTCAAAATCTTCACATTGAAGAGGTTTGACACAGTAAATAAATACAGAAGTGACCCTCAAGTTAGTCTTTGAAAACATTTGCCTTCTGCTGTTGTTTCATGCATGGGAGCTGTGGGTTAATTGTATTGATTCCTGATCATTGCCTCCACATCACCAAAACATACCTTTATAATTATGACCCCAATGAACCCCACATTTATATTGTAAAACTGGGGTTTACAGGGTTAAACCTTATTTTTCTTATTTCTGCTCTAAAATATAGATTGTGGGTACTCGTTAGAACCACCTCGATGAGGCGGTTCTAACGTGTACCCACAATCTATATTTTGAGCAGAAATAAGAAAGATATCCCATTTTTTCATCTCAAAGTTTTCATTAACCCGAGATCTGTGGCTGTTGTGACCTACCGCCAAATCAGAAAATAAAAAAGGCTTTTAGAACATCAGAGAAGGCTCAGATTAAATTTTCATTTGTTTCGGCGATAAACGTTGCAATGTATTTGTATAGGCGTGTTTTCGTAATGACTTCTATTTTGAAACCTTTTCTGTTAGATCAAACAACTTGGGCAATTGTAAGCAAAAATGTCCTCATCAAAAATCTCAGTTTGGTTAGATTATACCCTTGATCTTCAAAAAATGCTTTTAGAATGTTTTGCAACTGGATTCCGTGTTTTCCAGAAAACTAGCTCTTTGTAGATATAAAAGACTCCTTTTTCTTTTTTAAAATTGATTGATTGATTTGATTGATTTGAGGTTTAACGTCCCCGTCAACACTGTAAAGGTCATTTTGGAGACGTTGCTTCCAATTTTGTGGGACTTTTACCCGACGTTGAGATGAAATGACAACTCAAGCCCTGCCGCCCAATGAAACCAATAGGGTTTATAAGCATGGACAGTTCCAACGCGCACCGCTTTGCTTGGGCAGGCTTAGATCCTCTAAGCGGTTTACCAGTAATTGTGTGCGGGTTGGTTTCAGCTTCTTTTTTAAAACATCATGGTTTCTAAACTATCTGCAAAGAAAATAAACTTGTATTTCTGTTTTGACAGGCAAAGACATAATTTCATTTAAATAGCATTTTTTTACCATCTTTTCAGAAGCACTTCTGTTTTCTTTACCCTGGTGATTTGTTTGCTAACTGTCAGAGGTTTCTGGCAAATGATTTAGTAGAAATTTTCTGCAAATTAATTTCTAAACTTGTGTTTCATGTTCAGATGGCAGTCAGCGAAATTGGATGCAAATTGCAGGAGTTATGATGGATTTACCATACAGTGCACTCACTGGATTGCAAAAGTTTTGAAATAATCATATTTTGGCATTCCTATTTATGTTGTATTACTGTGCCAAAGTCTGAATAACCTGTTTTGTGGTGTTAATTGCCATGTAATTGTCTGTGAAGAATCGGTTGCTGTGCCTGGAATTTTGTTAACCCATTGTATACTAGTGGACTTTTCCATTGCTATATGTTCGACAAGTCCATTTGTCATATAAGGGGTGTCAGGCCTATTTTTTCATTTTTATTTTATTCTATTTTTGACGGAAAAAATGTTAGCAATTAGTGCAGACCCTGATCAGATGCCACATCCTGTGGCATCTGATCTGGGCCTGCACTGTTTGCCAAGGTACCCCTTTAGGGGTTTCCCCACATGCAATGGGTTAAATTGGCAAGAGACAAGATTTATGTCACTGGAAATTGAAATTTCTTCTCTTCCAAATTTAATCAAAGCACTGAAAGCACCAAATGGTTGATTGTCTGAGTCTAGGCTGGCAAAATGGTTCCAAACAGGAACTTAGATAGCTAAATTCTTCTTCTTTAAAGCAAACAGATCTGGACATTGTTCAGCGCATGTGCAAAGCCCATGTTTCACAGATAACCTTCTTTACACAGCACTCTGAGGTCACAACGACAAGACTAACATGGCTCAGTCACATGGAGATTGGCAATATAACTTACCATACTTATCCTAAATATTTTTGGACACCACAACTCCTTAAAATTCGAATAAGTACAATTTACTACCTGATGTTGTGTCTAAGAATAGGAGGATGAGTGACAGACAGTGTAGACATTGCTGTGATTGTTTCAAACTCCTAGTAGCAGTCTGATGAGGGTCCACACTGTTTGCCTGTATGTAAAAATAGGTTTGAAAAGTTTGCAAGATATTCGTTTGAGTTGCAGTTTCACATTCCCATCAAAACTATTTATGTTGCTTCTGATTTTGGGAGACTTTTACCTGACATTGAGATGAAATGACATCTCAAGCCCTACCACCGAAAGAAACCGCTACCAGGGTGCAGTTTGAAGAAGGCAGAATGATGACATTAGGGTTAATAAATATTAGGGTTGAACTATAGGCTTAATCACACAGCATGTCTGCCAAAGTTCATTAAGATTGAGCACATCCTTGTGTTTTGTCCCTGATTAATGTTCAATAAGATCAATCTTTTTCTGCAATAAACTATTGTAAACCCAGATAAAGCAGACAGTCTTGATGGTTCATTATAAAATCTTGTCAAAACATCTCCTATTATCTGAGTTCAGATGTCTCCGTTCTTGATTAAGGAGTCAGTATAGTTTAAAATCTCATGATCTTGTCAAAAAATTTTAGCTACACTGTGCAAAATTAGTACTGGAAGAACAAGAACTGGGTGTGGCAAAATTTTTTAATTTATTCAACAGGACAAAAGTTCATAATCTATCATCAAGGATCAAGCAGGTCAGCTACCCTTTCTGCCAATAGGCAAAACCAGTATTAACCCTTGTCCTGCTGAATATTTATATATGCCACACCCACTACTGATTAACAACCAATCAGATTACTTGATGCAAATTATTGCAACAAATTCATAATCTGAATGGCAAACAATGTAGATCCTGATCAGATGGCTTCGTCAGAAGCCATCTGATCTGGATCTACATTGTTTCAAAGATAAGGCATATCCGGGATTAGCAAGACAAGGGTTAATTGCAACATGCAAAGTGTTCTGAGATCATTATTTTCAGAAAAAAAAGCGGCGTCAAGCATTATCAGGACTTGGAAAATTCTTTAAAATTTCACTCACTCTGCATGACAATATTTCTGCAGATGTTGTGATTGGCTGGGTTTAAGGGCCAAATACACGGCAGTTTAGGGGCCAAATACATATGCATGATCCTTTCACGTAGAGCTGAATCCGGCCCGCACACGAGTATTGGTAAACTGCTTAGAGGATCTAAGCCTGTGCGAGGCGGACCGTCCATGCTAATAAACCCTATTGATTTCATTGGGCGACAGGGCTTGAGATGTCATTTCATCTCAATGTCGGGTAAAAGTCCCACAAAATTGGAAGCAACGTCTCCAAAATAACCTATACAGTGTTGACGTGGACGTTAAACCTCAAATCAAACAAAACAAAAACATATGCAAAAGAAACAAAAAACATAAGATACCAGTGAAGCAGAAGCGGCCATCTGAACATAGGAACATATTGATTACCAGCTTCTACTACAGAATGATTTGATTTACCAGATCTGTTGATTTACTTTCCACTGTAATAATCCCAAGATAGCTATTTCCCCCTGTCTTTTCCTAGTTTAATTTCTAGAGTTTTGTCAGACTGATAGAGTAGATTGACAAATACAAACACAACTTGTAGCTCAACTTAAAATTTGTATTTGTCTTTGAAATGTGATTCAGTGTTTTTCAAAAGCTAATAATGACTAGCTTAGAAGTGTTTGAAACACTACAGTTATCCTTTGAGTAAAAGCGAATAGTCTTACAGCATAGTAGTCTTTCACACCAGAAACACGAGCCACATCAAATTGATTCAGATCAAATTGATCCAGATCAGATTGCATTTACACACAAAAAAATGATTCATGTTCTAAGCATAGCCCAAGATAAGAGGAAAGAGAGAGGGGGGAGCGGGTATCCACATTTCTGCACAATAACATATGTTGTGGGTATTCATTAGAAGCATCTTGCTTCTAATGAATACCCACAAATTATGTTTTCATGCATAATAAGAAAAATATCAGTAATTTTTGGATGAAAAAAGCGCCTCCATTGGAGCTATGCAGATCTACTGGGTCCCAATCAATCAATTGATACAAGACATAAAAGGACATTGGCAAGCAGTGATTACATGTAGATCAGCAACCCAGCTTGAAAATAGAGACCACACACACCACAGAGTAGACCTGGGTAGGCTACAATCCAGTTTTCTTGATGAAGTTATCAGTTTTCCCTCCTCAGGGTTCAAATGGTAACAGGTAGACTAATGATTATGTCAATTAGCGGACAGGTGTAACAATTATGACTGACAGGTGCTCTCTACTACATGTATGATATTGCACCTTGTCCATTTCCTCAAGCTACTGCATGTTTCTGGATCTTTGATCTGCTGTTTGGTTATAGATAAACATTTGTTTTATTTTAGCAAATGAGCCCCGCCAAGCGAATTTGGGTCTTCGAGCATTCCGTCATGACAAGTTTTAACTGCGCATGCCCAGCCATTCAGAGGGGCCAGGGATATGGCTTTCTGTTTGAAGGTTCCTCTTGATTCACTGCTCGCCTGAACCTTCACTGCTCGCATAGGCGATAAGTACCAAAATCGCTTGATGCGGCTCAAATGATGGCTCTTTTGTCATATTTTCTGATTATGATTCATATGGCATCAGAAACCTATTTTGTACCCCCTTTATCTATAGCAGGAGTCTATTTATGGGTGGTAGGTTGAATTATTTTTAGAAATTGGCTGAACTTTTTGGCCCCTATTTTGATTTGGGCCTTTTCTGTTTACCAATAATTGCCCTTATAAAATACATGACTTTTTGTGTTTGTGACAACAACAACCTTTGAGTTCCAGCTTTGTTTCCTCAAATACCTGAAGACCAGTTGCTAGAAATGATAAATGATTGACTTGACAAGTGCAATGAACAATATGTTTCCAGATGAAATACTAGCTGATAATAAAACAGTTATAGTTGATGTTCCTAGCAGAAACCACTGCTTTGATATTTTTATTACTGCAGACTCTCACCTGAAGTAGGCAAAAACAATCTAATTTCCAGGTGATTTATTGTAGCAATTATTTTGGATAAATGGTCAGAAAAAAACACCTGATAGTGAGGAAAGAAATACTGAATATAGTGGTTCTACAGAATGCCATGCAATATAGGTACCAAACTGATTAAGATCTTGCCTGACATTTCTGTTTGTTTGATTTGAGGTTTAACGTCCCCGACAACACTGTAAAAGTCATTTTGGAGATGTTGCTTCCAATTTTGTGGGACTTTTACCCGACATTGAGATGAAATGATATCTCAAGCCCTGCCGCCCAATGAAACCAATAGAGTTTATAAGCATGGACGGGCCGACTCGCATTGCTTTGCCTGGGCAGGCTTAGATCCTCTAAGCAGTTTACCAGTACTCGTGTGCGGGTCAGTTTCAGCTCTGCATGGAAGCATCATGCAGCCCATATATTTCTTCAAGCCCCGATGGGTGGGGGCCGAGGATAAATGGTCAGAAAAACACTTAATAGTGAGGAAAGAAATACAGTATACAGTGGTTCCACAGAATGCCATGCAATATAGGTACCCAGCACACTTCAGGAAACTGATTAAGATCTTGCCTGACATGCATGTATACTGTAAAGTAGCAATATTTATGTAAAAAGATAATCTGATTATCTTGTCTGTTGATGAATCAGCATGAGATTTAGATAAGATATTTGATGGCACCAGTCTTGTTACTACAGTACTTATTCTAACTGAAACAGTAATATTACTTACTGAAACAGTAGCTGATCTGGATGAGAAGTTAGACATTGCAGTCTGGTTGTGTAAAAATGTCTGGGGGAAAAAATGTCTGGCAGGTTTGGCTTTTCTGATATGATCAACTCAAAGGTCTGCAATACATGTGGATAATTGGTTCCAGACTCAAGAATCCTTGTCAAAGACCTGATGGTGGGTGGAACTTTCTTAATTCTTATTCTGCTGAACATGACAACCCCTACCTTTGCAAACAGCGTAGATCCAGATCAGAAGGCTTCTGAAGAAGATCAACACTGTTATTTGTGAATTGAACAAATACATTATACTAAGTGATTTAAATGGTTGATAATAAGGGATTTGTTTGTTTGATTTGATGTTTAACGTCCCCATCAACACTGTAAAGGTCATTTTGGAGACATTGCTTCCAATTTTGTGGGACTTTTACCGGACATTGAGATGAAATGACATCTCAAGCCCTGTCGCCCAATGAAACCAATAGGGTTTATTAGGATGGACAGGCTTAGATCCTCTAAGCGGTTTACCAGTACTAGTGTGCGAGCTGTAGGTGGAAGCATCATGCAGCCCATATATTTCTTCAAGCCTCTATGGGCGGGGGCGTGTTGATAATAAGCGATGGGTGTGGCTAAATCAGTCTGTTCAGCAGGATAAGGGCTGAAGACCCCTAATTACCCAATACCAAATGCCACACACAAATGATCTGTATCTTTTTCCATTGCATGGATTCATATTATGTGATTTAACAACCTTTAAATCACTGAAAATTCTAGAGTAGAAGAAAATCTAACTTGTTTTTCAGAGAAAATAAGATCTGACATTTCAGCAGACAAATCACAATCAATGAAAAGACTTATTTTCTCTAAAAAAATAAAGGAAATTACATGTGCCTCATAAATACTGTCTGCTGTTTTGATTGGTGCTTTAACCCTCATCCTGCTGCATAGTTAATTTGGCCACACCCTTTTCTGACTTTGAACCAATCAAATTACTTGATGTGTAATTTATTCCTGCAAATTCACAAACTGGATGTCAAACAGTGTAGAGCCTGATCAGATGGCTTCTTCAGAAGCCATCTGATCTGGATCTACACTGTTTGCAAAGGTAGGGCTTGTTGTGAACAGTGGGATAAGGATTAAGATTAACCTGTGAAATTAAGATTAACCTGTGAAATTTTCTTTTGATGCTGATTCAAGATTACGGCATACTTTTATTCCTAGACAGATCTATCAAATGTTTGTATGGACAACTTTGCCAACAAAAATATGTACCAGTACCTTACTTTGAAAGGGCACCTGTTTCACATAGACCAAATTATCCAATTACAGACCAATTAGGAAGCTCAGCTCTCAGGGGAGAAAAGTTCCCAATTATACCCAATAAATTCCACCTTTGATCTAATGCTAAATAGATTGAGACCTCATTGACAGCTGATGCCTACAGTTCTTTATTAGTGATCTACATGAAAATAAGTGAATTTCAGAATTTTGATTGTCAGTCAATTCTACTGACCTTCACTACTGTTTGCCATGCCAGTGAAGTTTAGCGCATGCACAAAGAGCTTGTGCCATGCACCAGTGAAATAAAGGACCTGCAGGTTTCTAAAACAAAAGTACTCATAGTCCATATTCAGTCTAAGTGCAAGTTCAGAACCATTCTTCCAGTCTACACTCAGAGACAATTGACCCACCAGTCCTGTCAGTACTTTGATAAGAACTACAGTGAATCTTGGGTAACTGGAACATGAATGACTTGTCTACCATAGGAAGAATGATGACTAATTCAAACTTGTTCTGGTGTCTTCCCATAGCTCCAGATATACATTTTCTGTTAAAATTCAGACACCTTGAGGACTTGCTGTAATTCTCCTGAAATTGTAACAAATTTGTTTCCTAGTCTCAGAAAGGCGCCGAGGGAATGGCAAACAGTGTAGACCCTGATCAGACTGCTCCTGAAGGAGCAGTCTAATCTTGGTCTGCACTGTTTGCTTATCTGGATTGAATACTTTGGATCATTACGGTACTCAGTAAAATTAAGGAGGGTTTCCTCATATTTAGCTTGAAAAACATGTTGTGTGTACTCATTAGAATCACCTCACTGATGAATACACAAAAATTCTTTCATTTGAGAGAAAATCGAAAATATATCATGCCATCCCAATTATGCCTCATGGCCTTGCACTATGATTAACCTTGGCCCCAGCCCATCCGGGCTTGGAGAAATAGATTGGGCTGCATGAACTGAAACTGGCCACACATGAGTACTGGTACATATAACTTGCTTAGAAGGCCTAAGCCTGCCCAGGCAAAGTGGTGCGAGTTGGCCCGTCCATGCATGTAAACCCTATTGGTCATGTGAGACGCCAAGTTCTGCAACGGAAGGTCAGGTGGTTTTTCTCCGGGTACTCCGGTTTTCGCCCACCTCTGATTAACAATTGGCTCGATATGAGTGAAATAATCTTGAAAGGGCCGTAAAACCAAAACTAAAAAAAAAAAAAAAACCCTATTGGTTTCATTGGGCGGCAGGTATTTAGTAAATGTCGGGTAAAAGTCCCACAAAATCGGAAGCAACATCTCCAAAATGACATAAATAGTGTTGATAGGGATGTTAAACCTCAACTCAAAATAAACAAACAAACTGTGTAGATCCTGATTAGATGGCTGATCTGGATCTGCTCTGTTGGAAAGGTAGAGGTTGTTCCTCAGACTGGGTAGAATGATGCAGATGCAAACTGTGTAGATCCTGATTAGATGGCTGATCTGGATCTGCTCTGTTGGAAAGGTAGAGGTTGTTCCTCAGACTGGGTAGAATGATGCAGATGCACTGCGATCAGAAAACACTTGAATGCCACAAAAATTCTCCTTCAAATACTTCTTCATTACTGCTATCAGGACCCCAGCAGATGACTAAGGTTATGTAATTGTGCTTAATCTAGCTTACTGTGAAATCTAATTAAGCATGCATAGATTTGCATGATTATGAATTAAGGAGTCTGACATTGCATATTGAGGTTGCTTCTAACATCTCTTGAATGTCTCCTTCAGCATTGCTCATGATTTGTGTGGTCATTATGAAATTCATCATCACGAAAACAAGCCTATATGATTTTGACCCCCTTGAACCCCACTTTTATATAGTGAAACAGGGGTTTTACAGGGGTATACCTTGTTTTTCTTATTTCTGCTCTTAAATATAGATTGTGGGTACTCCTTAGAACTGCCTCAATGAGACAGTTCTAACGAGTACCCACAATCTATATTTTGAGCAGAAATAAGATATCGAGGCAATTCTATTGGGTACCTTTGAGCAGAAATAAGAAAAATATCACAATTCATTCATCTTAAATTTTTTGTGTTTTCTATGGTAAAGTTTACAATGTATTTGTATCTAGGTGTGTTTTCGTAATGTGACCACACATGTACAATTCTTTTAATCATACAACTCACTTTCGGGGTCAGCTGTTTATCAATCAAGCCGAAATTACTAAATGAAGATTCCAGTATTGTTGCTAAAGTCCATGTGACTATCACATGTGTTGGTTTAGGCAAACAACATATATAGACACAGATCAGAATCAGGGTCTACAGTTTGCTTAGAAGACGGGCATATAAGGGTTAAACAAAACAGTCAATGCCGACACTCAAAAGACCATTGACCCACCAGTCCTGTCAGTGCTTTGATAAATTTTGCACAATTTCAATGATGTGTTATAATATGAGCCCCGCCAAGCGAATTTGTGTATTCGAGCATTCCGTTATGACAAATTTTAACTGCGCATGCCCAGCCATTCAGAGGGGCCTGGGATATGGCTTTCTGTCTGAAGGTTCCTCTTCATTCACTGCTTGTATGAGCGAGCAGCGAAGGTTTTGGCGAGACTGCGCGGATGCGCAGGCTCGTCTGAACCTTCGCTGCTCGCATAGGCGATAAGTACCAAAATCGCTTGACGGGGCCCATATTTTACTTATTTCGCCAGAATATAAGAAAAATATAGTCTCTTATTCACAGATTTGGACTAGACAAGAATGTTTTTTTGGCCTTTAATTTCTCATTTTGTATACACTTGTTGAACTGAAGGGTATATGATAACTGTTTGAATGTTCAGTTATGAAAAGCTTCATTCTTAATGCTGAAATAGGGTCTTTTCTAGATGTATCAAGACAATCTTTTTAAGTCAACAAACTTGAAGAGAGAAAATATTTCATAACAATCGCTGTTTCAAGCAGGGGAACTCCTTTGGTCTATAAGTTAGTCCTCCTTATCGGAAAAATGAATATGGTTTAAATGCTGAATATGGTTTAAAACCTAACTGTACGAGTCCACTGAGGCATAAAACCAAATGTGTTCGTTTTGAATGGGTCATTTGATTGGATCAGGATCGCACGTAGTGGGTCATCATAGTTTATTTGCCGGTCTGGAATGAAGGCCATTGTAGTAGGTTCAAAGTGAATGACATCATTCAGTGATGGGCAGTATTTAAGTGGTTCATAATGTTGTTGTGGATGGATCAGTGGTGTGAAACCAAGAACTGTGATGTGGACACATCTAGCTGATATTGGCTTAGTTTGATGTCCACATCACAGTCTGTAGAGGGACAATATTTGTGAACCACAATCCAAACAAAAATGTACTGATTATATAGAAAAATGACCATCATAAATGGTCATTTTTCTGTATAATCAGTACATTTTTAGGGTCCCTCTTTTAACTGTCCTGTATCTAGAACTATATTAGAATGACGAGTCTTACAAAGAGATTTATGTGTACTCCCCCACACTCCACCCCCACCCTACACACCACCCATGGGAAAAGGGGGAGACAACCAGGACTGCAGTTTTCTGTTGTGTAAACTGAGGCCTTAATGAGTAGGTCCTTATACACTTTAGTCCCTCTTAGTACTCTATACCCATTATAACCCAGTTTTGGTTATAATACAGCCAGGGCTTGCCTCCCATATTGTCATTTTACCATGATTTCTGTATAAAAATATTCCTGTATATGATGGTTCACTTATAACACAGTCCTGTTCTATGCATCCCAAATATAGTGTTATAAAGGGACTGCCCTGTAATTGATAAGTGAAACAAAAAATCTTTCTCAATCAAAACCACAATTTCTGTCAATTTCATATCAATTTAATTAATCAGGTGGAAATTGAACTAAAGGCAGCATGACACACTGGCGTTGCCAGAACCTATCTGTTTATATGCATATCCCTTGAAAGGACGAGCTTTTGTTAAGTTTGACAACACATGGTCAAGCAAGGGATGTATTCTAGCAGAAGAAGAGACTTTGGCTTTTACACTGCTCCAACGATTTTATGAACTCTCATTTTCCACGCTGCTACATCTGATCAACAGGGTCATCAATCAAAAATAACAATTTATTAACAAAATGAGAAAAAATATCAGAGGATAAAAGAACAACTTACAAGGCGGAGAATGAGGATACTAAATTGAATCATTTTTTTTTCTCAACAGGGGACCTATTTCGGCTGCCATCTCATTCTTTGCTGATGCTTATACTCACGGTTTTGTATCACTCTGCTACTTTTCTGATTACTGTAATGATCCTATGTATTGGGACAGACAAGCCTATGGAAACAATGTAGACCCAGATCAGACTGCTCATTAAGACAAATCACATGTAACGTCAAGCCTTGTTTTCCGTCATCTGGTCATGATTGCTACTTGAAATCATTTATAACATGAAAATATATAAGAACTCTTTGCCATATCCCTGCATCTCTTTCTTCAGCATATATAAATCATACTGGCACAAAAATCAAATGCTATTAATTTAATTTCAGACAAAATTTGACGTTGATGGATTAACGGCTTTATAAAAATTGTCAATGAAAATCATTTCCACATAAATAGCAATAATTCTGACAGAAGTTACTGATCACAATGCTTTCTGTCTGTGTTTTACACCAGTTTTAATGTCTCCTGCAAGAATTGCATAGTCCTAAACTGTGATAATCAAATTCAAATATTGTTGCATATTTCAGTGCTGTGGATAAACAGTGGATGCAAGGACATATGTATAAATGTCTCCCATAAGATGCCAAACACGACAATGATCGTCTATTTCATCATCTGCTGGTTGCTTTAAAAAGTCATTTTTGCAAACAGTGTAGACCCAGGTCAGACTGCTCCCATAGGAGCAGTCTGATCTGGGTCCACACTGTTTGTCTGTTTACAAAAATATTTTTAAAAAATTTGCAAGAATATTCAGCAGACAACATAACCAGACAACATTTTCAGATGAAGCTTTTCTTGACATCTTAAAGGACTGATAGACTCGCGAGACACTAAGTTTTGTAATGGAATGGTCAGGTGGTTGAAGGGAGAGAATGACCATAGAAAGTATTTCATGATCAGATACGAATGAATGCTGCTAAAACGATGCGCTTGGTCCCGATGATGGGTGTTTTTATTGTTTGTATTGGAGTTTAACGCCTCGTTCAACACTTTTTAGGTCATTTTTGAGCCAGTCAATTTACCTATCCACACTTTTCCTGGGGAGGCTTATACGTAAGCAGTTAACCAGTACAGTGCACATTCTTTCGCCAGAAACTGACAACTACCCTTTTTGAATCAGCAGAAGGGACAGAATTACCGTAGAAAAGATTTCATGATCAATCTCCACGAAAGAATGTTGCCGACCCCGGCAGGTATCGAACCCGCATCCTCCTGATCACCAGTCAGACGCGCATCTGTGTGAGCTACTGAGGCTGGCCCCAATGATGGGTGTAAATGTGTAGGTGTGTGTACACTATACATCTGTGGCTGCACATGTGTGTGCTTGAATGTGTGTGTGTAATATTTGATATCAAATAATCACAAAGAGGCTGCCAAAATTATCTCTGTTGCAAACCTATCAGTTTATCACAAAATTTGTGTCCCTTTTAACACATATTTTTGTCACCCAAATGAGGAAATGATAATGATTCTGTTTCAAACTGTGATAATTTCTCTGTTCTGCTCAGTTACCAAACTTTTCTTTATTAACCTGGGTCAGACTGACCAACTATAGCTGATGTTACCAGTTGCTGTTGTTAACTCTTGACACGTTTACAGGTCACAGCCCTCAAATAGAAAGCAACCAACACTTTAACCAATTTTACTTATTTAAAATTTTGAAAAGTTGCCAAAGGTGAAAAGTAGTATGTAGCTTCAATATCATACACCTCAACCTCTTTTCATTCCACTGTTCTGGATATGAAATGGTTTAAACATGGATCCGAAAAATGTATAAAAATATAGAAAGATTCATAACCATAATTGGTCATTTTTCTATATATATTTTTGTTTGGATACAACATATTTGCCCAACTAACACAGTTCCTGCTTTAGAGCCCTACAAATAGTGTTATAAAAGAGGTTGTGGTAGACACTGAATAAGTGTTGTCAAAAGTCAACATAGCTTTCCTGTTCAAAACAAATCTCTTTAACCTAAACTCTACTTAATGGGACTGGGTAAAACTGCTATAGCAAATATTCATGTATCTTGAAAAGATAATACATATACTTAAATTAAATTCCAGTGTCTCTAAAATTTTAAAGCTATCACCTACACCTAAAAGTATTAACAGTGAATGTCTGATTATGGAACCTTGCCTAATACCCTTATCAGTATGTTAGAAGGGTGAGACATTAAATTCCCATTTATAACAAGGAGATATAAATTGTTTGTCTTGAGGACACACATAAACTTGAGGAAGTGGGACATGATACTGAAAACAAGGTCGATATCAATAATGGTTAAACCAATGGTCAACACACATTCAACAATTTTAAGCTTAAAATTCCATTAAATACTCATAAAATAACTTTCATTTAAACTTTTGTATAAATCAGGTAAGAGTATATCTAATCAGCGGTGCCACCAATTCTAATGTTAAAAACTGACCATACTTCAGCATGACTTTGTGACCATAAAGGATAAATGCAATTGAACAGCAATTAACTCTTATCATGCTGTTCACGACAATCCCTATCTTTGGAAACAGTGTAGATCTGAAGAAGCCATCTGATCAGGATCTACACTGTTTGGCATTCAGTTTATGAATTTGTAGTAATAAATTACATCAAGTAATTTGATTGGTTGATAGACAGAAATGGGTGTGGCTTACATGAATATTCAGCAAGAGAAGGGTTAAGCTGAAATAATTGCTGTACAAATCCTAAAAATTTGGACAGCTTGAGGACTGGCAGTAATTCTCCTTAAATTTCAACAAAAAGCAAGAGTCCAAAATGTGCACACAGAATTGCAAACAGTGTAGACCCTGATCCTTTGAGAGCAGTCTGATCTGTCTGCACTGTTTGCTAAATAGGCCTGTATGTCCCTTCAATAACCCATTGCCTGCGAGAAACCCCTAAAGGGGTACCTTGGCAAACAGTGCAGCCCAGATCAGACGCCGTAAAATGCGGCGTCTGATCAGGGCCTCCACTGTTTGCTTAAAGTTCAGCCATTTTCCAAATCCGTTTTGAAGAAAACAAAACCTGTCATCCCTAATTTTTGAAAAGGACTCCAGCTACATATAAGGAGGAAGATCCCATTTGGTACAAAAAGGGTTGAGGTATATTGCTAAAATTCATATTCAGTTTGGAGTCTCCTAAAAATGCTAAAATGCTTATAACTGTGTGAACGTCATTTTGAAAAAAAAAAAAAAAAAAAAAAATCAGAGAAAATCATGCCCCCCAGTGGAATTCGTTCCAAGGCGGTTCTTCTGTCACAATTTATTCTTGTTATGGTTTGTCTTCGAGAGTGTGTACCGCTTATATTTTTTGTTATGGATAGCCAATTGGCCATTTTGTGGGAAAGTGACTGTCCTTTTGGCTTTCCGCTATTGATGTTTCCAATAGGGTCTAGTTGTTTCATGTTTGCGCTTTTTAGCTCACCAGAGCCGAAGGCTCCGGGGGAGCTTATAGGATAGGCATTTGTCCGTCGTCGTCGTCGTCGGCGTCGTCGTCGTCGTCGTCGTCGTCGTCTGCGTCGTCGTCAACACTTTCAAACGACATCTCCTCTGAAGCCACTGGGCCGATTGAGTCCAAATTTCATCTGTAGCATCCTTGGGCTGGGGGATTGAAAGTTTGTGTTTTTTTATGAAAATTGGCCCATTAGTTTGGTTGCTATAGCAACTTATAGCTCCCATAGACTTATAATGGGGAAAATTGAAAAATGGCATTAACTGCCAAGCCTTTGCAGATATTGGAACAAAACTTTCATAGAAATGTTCCTTAAGCAATCTAGTATCTACCATATGATTTTAGGCCTACTGCTCAATTTTAATGGTTGCCATGGAAACCAAAATGCAAAAAATAGAAAAAAAAATACTTAAAAATCATCTCCTCAGAAACCGTATGCTCTATGAGGCTGAAAGTTTATGGAAATATTCACCATATTTGCCTTTACAGGTTTTGTGTTTTTTATGAACTTCGGCTCTTTAGTTTGGTTGCTATGGCAACTTAGATTTTCCATAGACTTATAATGGGAAAAATTGAAAAATGGCATTAACTACAAAGCCTTTGCAGATATTTTGACAAAACTTTCATAGAAATGTTCCTTTAGTAAACTTCTCTCAGCCATATGCTGTTATGTCAGCCTGGGGGTCCAGTAGGTTGTGCCGGGGCCATGCCCCGCCCCCAGTACTTCATAAAATGACTTATATCTCAGAAACCTTACAGATCCCCACCCCTAAACCATATATATTCTTGTTCCTATTGATAAGACGCATTCAGTGACACCAACCTGGAGGTCCTCCGGGATGTGCCGAGGCCATGCCCCACCCCCTCCACTTCATAAAAGGCCCAATATCTCGGAAACCATTCAGATCCCCACCCCTGAACCCTATATACTCTTGTTCCTTATGATAAGACGCATTCAGTGACATCAAACTGGGGGTCCCCCGGGATGCGCCGGGGCCATGTCCCGCCCCTCCATTTCATAAAAGGCCCAATATCTCGGAAACCTTACAGATCCCCACCCCTAAACCATATATATTCTTGCTCCTTATGATAAGACGCATTCATTGACCCCAAATTGGGGGTCTTCCGGGGTGCGCCGGAGCCATGCCCCACCCCTTCACTTCACAAAAGGCCATATATCTCAGAAACTGTTCAGATCCCCACCCCTAAACCATATATGTTCTTGTTCATTATGATGAGACACATTCAGTGACACCAACCTGGGGGTCCCCAGGGATGTGCTGGGGCCATGCCCCACCCCCTCCATTTCATAATATCACAATATCTCGGAAACCTTACTGATCCCCACCCCTAAACCATATATATTCTTGTACCTTATGATAAGACTCTTTCATTGACACCAACCTGGGGGTCTCCCTGGGCCTTGCCCCACCCCTGCACTTCACAAAAGGCCTTATATCTCAGAAACTGTTCAGAGCCCCACCCCTAAACTATATATATTCATCTTCCTTATGATAAGGCACATTCATTGACACCAGCTTGTGAGTCCCCGGGGCATGCCCGGGCCTTGCTCCACGGCTTGACTTCATTAAAAGCCACATATCTCAGAAATAGTTCAGATCCCCACCCCTAAACCATATATATTCTTGTTCCTTATGATAAGTCTCATTCAGTCACACCAACTTGGGGGTCTCTTTGTGCTGAGGCAATGTGCCCCGCCCTTCCACTTCATAAAAGGCCATATATTTCAGAAACCATTAAATCCCCACCCCATATTCATATATGTTCTTGTTCCTTATTATTAGCACACCTACTGTAGGGGTGTCCGCAGGGGCCAGTCCTCTCCTTTCCACTTCATGAAAGGATATCTTGGAAACCGTTCAGATTCCCTCCACTAAACCATATATATACTTGGTCCTTATGATGAGACACATTTAGGGACAACAATCTTGGGCTTTCCTGGGAACGACAGGGCATGCTCCAACCCCTCCACTTATATCTCCAGCCATGCAGATCCCCACTGCTAAACCATATATATTCTTGTTCTTTGTGATAAGACACATTTAGTGATACCAACCAGGGCTCCATTGGGTCCATGCCCTACCCCCTCTACTTCATAAAAGGCCTAATGTTTCATATACTGAGTCCACATGGATGCTCATTTGGATATGGGGGTTCATTTGGCAGATTAAAATGACATCATGTTAAAATACATGGCTGCAATTTGGCAGTGCCCACCTGAGCTCTGGTGAGCATAGTGGCCCATGGGCCTCTTGTTTCCCTTTGGTGTCTCTGACGGGAGCTGTGGGTTAATTGTATCGATTCCAGATCATTGCCTTCACTTCTATTTGTTTGTTTGTTTGTATTCGAGTTCTATTTTGATATTTCATGTGAATCATCTACTTGACAATTGATGTCAATGTAAATTATCAAGCTTGTTTTACTCTGAAAAATGTGGAAATAAATGCCATCTGCTTTGCAATTCTGTTTTTTGTCTTAACCCTTATCTTGCTGAATAGTCATTTAAGCCACACCCATTTCTGTCTATCAACCAATCAAATTACTTGTAATTTATTGCTACAAATTCATAAACCGAATGTAAAATAGTTGAGATCCTGATCAGAAGCCATCTGATCTGGATCTGCACTGTTTGCAAAGATAGGGGTTGTCATGAACAGCAAGATAAGGGTTAAATGAAGGGTCCTTATCTTAAGACAAAGTATCTTCTTTAATCTGCTAGACAACTGCACTAATTTTTGGTCAAAAATAAATTCATATGTCAATATTTTCAAAAGCAAACACATTCTGACAACAATTTGCAAACTCATCTGTTGATATTAGCTTAAATTTCTTAAATCTCTGGACAAATCACAATTTCAACATTAGCAGTCTAAAAATTTATGTATTTAGCCCATTACAACTTTGTCTGAATCCTTCAATAATAGCTAATCCATCTATGGTGTTTACTTTATCAACATTGAAATACTCTGAAACATCTCGAAACCTCTTGAAACCAATTTTAGAAACTGTTTTTTTAAAATACCAAAGATTTTAGGAAAATTGTGTACTGAAAATTGTATATTATATGGAATTAAATTTACTCTAAAGATTTAAATCATGAATAAAACTTCTGATGACATTTAAAATGAAACCTTAAAAAATCTTACAAGTGCAATTAACACTGGTGAACTATTTTAAAAATTTCAAGGATCAAATTATCCATGTTCCTTTCCAAAGTACTCAAAAGACATCTACGCTCATAAATTTTGCAATTTAGAAAATCATATTCAACACCCATCACTTGTTGGATATTAAACAGTGGTATAAAATCCATCAGCAGTTCATAAAAATTTATTTACAACCCCATAATAGGGCAAGATGCCCTTTTCACAGGTAAAGCGTGTAAGATTGTGAAAAGACGAAATTTATACTTGAACCTTGTTTGTTGTTACACATCGATGGTTTGAAGTTAAACTACTTGCTTCAGTGAATTATCGCCAATTTGTGAAATCACATTATTTTCAGTAATTATGCTTTTGCTCCACCTCATAAGCAGTGGATTGATACACCTTAAAACATTTAAAGGAAATGGTTCATAGAAACACACACAAAAAAAACAGCATAATGAAAATTGAAATTGTGGCAGCCCTAATCACCGGGCAGACCTGCACCCGTGTGACTGAGCCACTAAGGCCGGCTCCCAACTTGCGTTTTAACACATAAATGCTGATCACGACAATCGTCGTCTGCTTTGTTGTCTGCTGGTTACCTTTAAAGACATTTTTTTTTGCAAACAGTGTTGGCCCTATAGGAACAGTCTGATCTGGACTGTGTGCAAAAATATTTCTAAAAAAGTTTTGCAGATAACATTAAGCAGACAACATTTTCGTCCCTGAGTTTCTGAAGTGTAGTTTTTCATGTTAAAATTCGGGCACTTCTATTCTTGTCTACAGGCCTAAAAAATCATAGCACTGAGAGTACTGGTGGGTCGAATGGGGACATAGTCTATTTCGTTTAGCTCTTAAATTTCACTATTGTAAGCAAACCCTGTAGATCCTGATCAGACACTGCATATTTTGGCATCTGACACTTATATTCCTGTACTGTCGGCAAACAGTTTAGACCCTGATCAGATGCCACATTCTGCAGCATCTGATCTGGGTCTACACTGTTTGCCAAGCCCAACCCATGATTCCAGCCAAGATTCTTACCTCACTGCAGTAAAATTAATGCTGCTATTTACTATAAATAAGTTTGATGGATTTCCTGCAAATCAATGATAGTCACATGGGCTCCAGCATTAACCCTTGTTCTGCTGAGCCCGGATATGCCTTTTCTTTGAAACGATGTAGATCCAGATCAGATGGCTTCTGAAGAAGCCATCTGATCAGGATCTACATTGTTTGTTATTCAGATTGTGAATTTGTTGTAATAATTTGCTACAGGTAATCTGATTGGTTGATAATCGGTAGTGGGTGTGGCATATATGAATATTCAGCAGGACAAGGATTAATAGAGGTTTTGTCCTTATAACTTTGGGTTGATTGATAAACAACTGACTCAAAAATTGATGTGGAGCTGGACAACTTTCTCTCAGGTCACCTGAAATAGAGAAAGCCAGTTCTGATGTTTTTTTTCTCCAGGTACTTAAGCCTGTGTCCACCTCACATAAATTGAACCAAGTCAATCTATAATCTGAAAAAAAATATCTTCCATTATCTTCCATTAATGTGACAGGTGAAGCTCTGGACTGATACATTGAGTAATGATTCTTAATAGATGTAATTAGTTAAAAGCTCCTTTTTTGATCAATAATTCATTATTTCATATCTTTCCACATGTCACAAGTTTGTAAAAAATATCCATTTCACTGACTCGGAAAATTTATTATTAATTAATAAGCTATTCTGGAGTCTGTTGAACCCAGTTTGGACAGTAAAACCAAAACTGTGTCACAAACAGTGCAGTACCTAATCAGACATAGCAGATATAGCAGATTGTGGTGTCTGATCAGAGCCTTTACTTTTTGTATAACCTTCAACCAGTTTCTATATAAATGACTAAAAAATGATCAAAATGATCAAAATGATCTTCTATGGAAACTCTATCGAGGACAAAATGGGTTTTAAAAAAAAGGAAGCCAGAGTCAATTTTTTTGTTTAGGGAGATGGGTCTAATAATGCTTTTGCTATCCCTAGAGCCATGGGATTAATAGCATTATATGTACCAAATGCAAAAGCTCCTCGCATTTGTTTTCAGTAAAAATGTCAGCATATTTGCCTTATTACATGATCAAAGTTTTACTGACACATAAACTAACAACATCGTTAGTTTTAAACAACTGGAGCCAGTTGTTCAAAACTAACGACGCCGTTAGTTAACATATCATTAAAACTTTGACAATTTATTATTGCAAATATGCTAATATTTTTGCTGTAAAAATGTGAGCAGCTTTTGCAAAAGCAAAAGCTGCTCACATTTTTTCAGCAAAAATACCAAAATTTTAGATATTGAACTGGCTTGAACAGTTAACAATATGACCACTAACGAGCTTGTTAAGCTAACGATGCTTTGAACAACTGGCCCCAGGACTCTTGATGAGGATAAACCTTCAGGAAAGGCAACTCTTTCAAAACACTTGCATTTTAGTTCACTACCTTTAAGGCAAAAAAATGATTGCTGATAAGAATTAATCATGGTCACTGACCATTTGTCCTGACAAAATCAGATTGATCTGATGGCTCTTATTGAAGGGAAATGACAGCCACAAAACAACATTTTATTGATAAAAAAAAACAACAAAAAAAAAAACCAATTACAGTGTTCGCCCTTAGTTTATCCCACATGCTCATATAAGCGCACATCTAAGCTATTTTTGGAAAGAAAATGCACAAGTGTACACTTTACAGTGAGTGACCTCCCCAAGATCAAATGCCTCCGTGGCCTAGTGGTTAAGAGCGCTGACTCTTGATCATTAGGTCTCTCACTGCTGTGGTTCGAGCCTCGCTCCGGTCACATGTGAGACACCAAGTTCTGCAACGGAAGGTCAGGTGTTTTTTTTGGGGGGTTTTCGCCCACCTCTTATTATCGAACGGCTCGATATTAGTGAAATAATCTTGAAAGGGCCGTAAAACCAAAACCAAACCAAGATTAAATATTGAGTTTTGGTACATTTTTGATCCAGATGTGGTGAACTCATCTCAATCTGTAATGTGTCCTATCTAAATTTTTTTTCGTATCGAGTGTGCAGTTATCAGATAGATGTTTTCACCACAACTTTTGTTACAATTCTGTAAAAGAAAACAAAATGAACAAAACAACAATGACCCATTATATGGCTCTAGAGAATGGGGAGTATAAGGGTTAATTTTCCTAAGTCCTCTTCAGAAACCTGGAAGTTTTCCTTTTTACTCCAGCAATGACCCGTTGTGTATAAAACTGGGCCAGTCAACTCTTCCAGTTTATAGGGCTTGCCAAAATCCTTTGAGGCTTTTTGTTCGCTACTGTCCACTGCCATTAGCCATAATTGTATCTTGACCAAACAGAGTTAGGAAATATGCTTCGTAACAAAATTACAAGAGATAATGTTACTTACAAGAGTGTGAACGCTTTTTGTGTTCGAACTGGGCAGCTGTCTCTTATAGCTATTATTCGTATGATCAATAGCCGAGTACAAAACTCAGTGACCTCACAAATAGGGAAAATAATGAGGCTGGGTGATGTTTTAGAAAAATAAATAATGGCCACGTTAACCCATTTTGTAATGGAAACCCCAAAATGGGTAACTGGCAAACAATGCAGATGACACTTAGCCATTTTCCAAATTTTGAAAAGAGCATAAACTGACATAATATATAAGGTGGGAGATTTCATTCAGTAGAAAATGGGTTAAGTATGGTCAAGGTCTACACTGAAGGAGCAATCTGATCAGGGTCTACACTGAAGGAGCAGTCTGATCAGGGTCTACACTGTTTGCCATTCTGTCTGTACCTTTTGGACTCCTTGCTGGATTGTGTAACAAATTTGTTAAAATTTTAGGAGAATTACTGCAAGTCCTCAAGGTGTCCGAATGTTTAGGATTTTTGCTGTAGGAATACAATATTTTTTGTATTTTGTCAATTGACATGCAATGTCATTACTTCTTCTCTAAAGAACAAGAAGATCTGTTGATTGGGGCTGCTGGCCATGGAAGCCCACAAATGAAAAGTTTTTGGTGGAAATTACAGTGAAGTTCCAGTATTAAGACCTGCTAAAATTAAGACCATTTCGTTTTCCCACCAAATAGTTTCAGTTTTTTTTGTTTTGTTTTTTTTCCATAACCAATGCCCTGTAGTAAGAGCCACCTTTGGGACTGTTCTAAAGTGGTCTTAAAGACCACTTTTGAACAGTTCCAAAGGTTGTCTTGAGTAGAACTTTTGCTGGGCATATTTTCTACAAGCCTCATGGTTTATGGGAAAGGTAGGGTGATGTTGCTATTTCATTAGTTACATCAAACCACCAAGGTATCATGTTAAAAAAAATAACATTTGAGGAGAATGAAAGTGATATATTGTATCCCACATAAACAAACGGACAATGAGCATCATCAATCAACATTAATCTGCAGAAGCACTATTCAAGATGGCCTATTGAAAAGGAAGTCAAGTTGACCGCCTATACGTGGACGACTTTTTAAAGGACTCCTTAAGAACGGCTGAATGAAGTCGTGCTTTTGAAACTGGTGGGACTGACAACAATTGATCAAGCTGCCGCTGTGTAGAAACCAATTGTTCGGTCTAGTCCAGGTGATTTCTTGAGAGCTGTTTAACAATACCGCTGTATAAATTAAACCACACAATGAATTACCCCACCCACTAAGATAAATACATGTATGGGTAGCTAATTTACAGTTTGGGTTCAAGGTTGAGGTGTTCAGCTGTTCATTGTAGTGTTTGCTTTTTTGCTTTGTCAAATACGTGTTTATTTGTAACTTTCTTTGTTCGGGAAATCTCCTTAACCCATTTTGTACTTGAAACCCCAAAACTGGTACCCTGGCAAACAGTGCAGGCCCAGATCAGACGCCGCACTGTTTGCTAACATAATTTTCTGTCAGAAATAGAATAAAAACGAAAAAGCAAAAGTCTGACACTTATATGCTGAAGTAATTGTCTTGGTCATAAATATTAAAATGCCAATTAGACAAATTTAATGCTCATATATATTGAGCATAAAAGTTCTACAACCTTAATCACTGACCCGTGCAAGAGTACTGGTAAACCGCTTAGATGATCTGAGCCTTCCCAGGCAATGTGGTGCGAGTCGGCCCGTCCATGCTTATAAACCCCATTGGTTTCATTGGGCGGCAGGGCTTGAGATGTCATTTCATCTCAATGTCGGGTAAAATCACACAAAATGGGAAGCAACGTCTCCAAAATGACCTTTACAATGTTGACAGGGACGTTAAACTCCAAATCAAACAAACATAATCAGCATAAAAGCTGGAGGTGTGTGGCTGACGACTCAGATTGGTCGCGCCATGGTCTTGCTCATTGTGACTCATAGCGAATAATTCCTAACTAGTTTCTGCCTAATAGTAGGCTTTCATCAGAGGATGTGTGCGCTTGTCACAGATTTGTGACGAGCTGTGCGATTTTCGCTCTTTATATACCCTCTGGGTCACCCATGGTTACCCATCATTATGTATGTAGACCGGCCCTTTTGGGGGCTGGTGGGCAATTTTTGCCTTTGTGAAGACTGTCACCGGCCCTTTGGGGGCCGGTTGACGTTATTTCCATTTCGTTGTTATGGAGAGAACGTCGTCACCGGCCCCTGGGGGCCGGTGACGTCATAATCCATTGTTATTAATGGGCACAAGACGTTCACCGGCCCCTATGGGGCCGGGCGACGTTTTCCTTTACTATTTTGGTTAGGGTTGTGGCATTAGTTGGTCCGTTTGGGGCCGCTTTGTTTTATCGGTAGCCTAAATACATGTATTTATATGTATCGTATGTATTTTATTGTCGGCACCGGTACCGATTTTTGGACAGTCTTTGAAAGGGAATACATTTTCGCTGTTTATTTACAGGCTTTGTGGGGTTACTGAAGTGAGGCGCATTTGCAATTTATTGTTAATTTATGTTAATTGACGGGTGGGATGGGGGAGAGAATGTTAGTATAACACACACACCTCCAGCTTTAATGCACCCCTTCTTCGCTCGGAGACGGATGCGCCGGGTCAGCGTTCCATGGGAGAAGTCCAACACAGACCAACAGCGACATGTCAGTTAGCTCAAGCCTGAGCAATCTGACCCTGACGTCTGCGTCAGCCAGTTCGTCGCGAATTACGGTTGTTCCCAAAGAGAAGAGTTCCAAGAAGAGGACCAGGGAGAACACTTCGGAAGAGGAGCCGTCTAAGAAGGAAGACGCTAAAGTTACCGGCACAGATCCAACCGGCCTATAAAGAAGCCACAAGAATCCTATCGAGGCTTATCAAGAAGGTTCGAATGACGGAACACCAGCGCGACACCCGAAAAAACGGGATACGCCGGTGGCAAACCATTTCAACCTCCTTGACCATGCCCTCGAACAAATGATATTTCAAATTATTGAAATCTTACCATCAGACCCTGATGACCATAGGAGTACAAACCCCGAATAATCAAGGAATTGTACTGGATCTATCAGCTACACACTCTCCGACCGGTCGGGACTTATGTTCAGGGATAGAGACAGGAAATTTCAGCCATGCACCTTTCACAAACATAATCAGCATATTCCACTAACCTTTTTCAAGGTAGCTTCTTTAATCTTGAAATTATTTAATCTTTTTGTTTTTTTTTTCAATGGGACCAAATCTCTACCCTTAAAAGTACCAACAGCACTGTAGCGATGACATTTTCATATTTCTATGGCCCCCACCATGGAAAGGGCAAAGCTACCATCAGTCTGTCTGTCTTTATCCGTGTCCGAGATGGCGTTATCAATTCACAATTAAGTTTTTCCCAGATGGCCTTATCAATTTGCATTTTAAGTTTTATATATCCACCAGGCAGGAGCATCTGTGTCAATTGGATATATTTCTATTTTTTTGTCGCAATTATTTTTAGAAAAAAAAATCAGGCTGGACATAATTTATCTAGTGACTCATCTGCTGAGATTCTGCTATGAAGACCACCTAAAATTAAGACAAATTGTGGTCTTTATATAGGAATTTTACTGTCTATGGCGGTATGCCTCTCATGAACAGTTTCACCACTGTGGCTTCCTGAAAATTTCCTGAAATTAATGAGACTTGTATTGAATTTTAAAGTCATCAAGTCAAAATCAAATTGTTTGAGGCAAATTCTTTCTACCACCAAAGCATGTGAGCTAATATTTGACAAAGACGATACAAACAGTCGTATGTTTTCTGATGAAATTGTCTGGGTAATGTTATAGAGTTTACTGTGCCTGGTGGAGACGTGAATCTAAATGAAATTACGGGAAATTGTATTTAAAATTGCTTTTGAATCCGATTGGTGTTCGTATTACTGTTTGTATTGCACAATTGGGGATACAGTTTTAAGAGCAATTCACGTTGCTTGATGGCTCTTGATTTAGTTTGCAACTCTCATTGCACAGCAGTCGAAAAATGTAATGTCAACAGAGGTTTAACCCTTTTTTTACCAGATGGAATCTTCCTCTTATAAATAGCAGGAGTCTATTTCAAAATTAAGGGGTGTCATGTTGTGTTTTCTTCAAAATTTATTTGGAAAAAGGCTTAAATTTTTGCAAACAGTGTAGGCCCTGATCAGACGCCGCGTTCTGTGGTGTCTGATCTGGGCCTGCACTGTTTGCCAAGGTAACCCTTTAGGGGTCTCCCGCATACAACGGGTTAAGTGCGAATCATGATTATCTAAGACAACTATTGAAAAGGATTTTTTTTTAATTTTTTCAGAGAAAATAAGACTTGACATTACACATGTCAGTCGTTTGCTTCATGTGAAATGTCAAGCCTTTTTTCCCTGAAATATAAGAAAGAAAAAAGAAAAAAGATTTTCATCTAGCCGGTCCTCTCTGGTGCATTACCTGCTAGTGTGCTTGTAGGGTTAAAGTTATTTAAGATTTTATCCATTTTTAGGCTGATTGTTTATCAATCAATCCAAAGTTACTAGGCACAGATGCCTACAGCGCTGATAGACACATGACTACCAGTGTTTTTTAGGAAATCCAAATAACAGTTATTTATAGAAAATAGGTTTGCTTGTTTGTTTGATTTGAGGTTTAACGTCCCCGTCAACATTGTAAAGGTCATTTTGGAGACGTTGCTTCCAATTTTGTGGGACTTTTACCCAACATTGAGATGAAATGACATCTCAATCTCAAGCCCTGTCGCCCATTATAGAAAATAGGCATGTTATTCTTATCGATGTGAGATGAGAGTTGCGTAAGAGGGTTATCTATAGAGTCTGGATTGGAATCATGTGTTGGGTGTCGGGGTTTTGAGTCAGGTCAGGGTTTACTCTGTATGCTTACAGTACAGGAATTTAAAGGTAAAACAAAACAACATTAGTGTTAGTCTCTGCTTGGGACCATTTTCCCAACCTACACTCAGAGACAGTCAACCCACCAGTGTTGTCAGTGCTTTGATTTACAATGTGAGTGAGTGTTTGAGTTTTACATCCCACCAACAGCTAAGGTCATATGGAGACGGGACCTCGGTTTTAAAGACTCATCTGAAAGTCTGGAGAAGCCCGGGATCGATCCTGCGATCCCTGGTAGCTTAACCACTGCACCACAGAGGCTTCTATGATTTACAATGTACCTGTTCAACCCATTGTATACTGATGGACTCTTCCATTGCTTTATGTTGGACAAGTCCATTTGTCATTTATAGGGTGTCAGGCCTATTTTTTATGTCACCAGTAGCGATAGGGGGGACATATTGTTTTTGCCCTGTCTGTTTGTTTGTTGGTTTGTTTGTACGTGGATAACTAACATTGGTCATAACTTTTGAACCATTTGAGATAGAGCATTCATATTTGGCATGTAGACATGTTTCTTGTGACAAGAGCTTCTCATTCATGCAAAAAATTTTGACCTGTGACCTTGACCTTGATGTGTGACCAACTTTGAAAAAAAAGGCCTTGCCCGGGGACATGTTCATGTTTCACAAACACATCTTTCTTGTTTGTTTTTGTTTTTGGAAAACTCTGAAAGCACTAAAACTGTGCAGACCCTGATTAGACGCCATGATTTGTGGCAGCTTAGATATGGACCTGCTATTTTTGCCAGGTTACCCGTTTAGGGGTTTCCCACCTGAAATGGGTTAATATCATAGGTGTGATCAGACATTGTCTTGAAACTATTTAATTTCAAAGGGATTTGTGTGCTTAGATGGCCTTGGTTTGTCATTTATTCCAAAATCTGTTTGCACGTAGAAACATTTGTATTCCCGTTTCACTGTTTACTTTAGATTAAATCCTAAATCTGTCTTAGATATTGACACCTTTCAAACTTTGATGTCAAATTTAAACTCTCATTTATATGTTTTAAATAACGATTGTAATGAAATGTGCATATTTATTGAATCAAGCATTTATATCAGATTAAACAAGTGAAGAAAATGTTGTGTTGTGTTCAGGTCAGTATTTTTGGGAAAGCAAAATTCAAAATTTATTAAGTAACATACATATTACATTCCTTTACATGTATGTTAATTATTTCTTCTCCAAACATAGATTTTAGCATTTCTGATGAGAGTTCACAATTGTTTGGATCAGACCTAAGAAAAAATACTGAATACCCCTGTACACCCCACTTTGCATGGACTTGTTTACATGATGGGTAAAAGTTACATGTGGAACTGTCCAGTATGGTGGCATTATTAAATTACCAGGGCGACTAACCTTGTTCCAGAAAGATAATGATTTTGATAGATAGAACTGTAGTTTTGTTGTGCCTCAAGCTGATTGGTTAATGGACTGTGTAGACCGGTCTGCAGACCTGATTACCCTGCTCATTGAAGCTCAGAAATTCATTCCAGTGTTAAATTGAATGTCCGACATTGTTTCTTCCCATCTTTCCAGTGGCTGCTTGGTTTTGTTTCCTGAACAGCCATGACCATAAGAATAGTATGATGTTTGAAAATATGCTTACCAGCATGTACATCCAGCAAAGCTAACATTTGTGCAGGCTGATCAGTCTTCACTGGCAGCTGTTTGGATAGTCCTTGACCCAGAGCATCTTGAAGTGAACAGACCAAGTTGTATACTGGTCAAACAAAACTTCAGGCTGATCAAACATGTCAGAAGAGACAGTTTGGCTAATTGCAGCTCATATGGAACAGATATGTGGGGTAGATACTTTTGATCACTGGGTGGCTAGGTTTCTGAAAAATGCATTCTGTCAAACTGTGTGGATATGAAAGCAGTGATTTGTTAGAGTATGATCAAACATGAGTCTTTTGAGTGATCAAAAAAGTTGAAAGCTATAGTTAGACAGAAAAAGGAAAGAAAGGAAGATCATGGTAAAGCAATAGCATAGAGGGACAGACACGTTCAGACAAACAATGCAGATTGTTGCCAAATCCATCCTGAGATGAGTGAAGTTACCAGGCTTCACCATATAAAGTGGATGTGCAGGCTGATCTGAAACTTTGTTGGTCATCAGACAGTTTTTCCTAGGGTTTTTGTCTTGTGCTGACATGTAACTCAGAATCATAATCTACTGTAAAAATCCTAAACATTCGGACACCTTCCGGACTTGCTGCATTTGTCCTTAAATTTTAACCAATCTGTTTTGTGATCCAGCAAGGAGTCCTAAAGGTGCATACAGAATGGCAAACAGTGTAGACCCTGTTCAGACTACTCCAGTTTTCCTAGACTTATATGTCCTAATACTTAGGATTATTACAGTATATCATATCTGAATCTTCACTGAGTGCATATGAATCTCTCTTTCATATTTGATAATTATATATGATTGATTTGGTGTCTGTGGTTTGATTAAGTATTCTGCTTTAAAAAAAGTAGTTCCAGATTCTGATCTTCATTTAATAAGAAACAGACTCAAACACTTGATAGAATTTGATCTGCTGCACTTATACGCCTCATAAATTCTAAGAGTTATTCCCCTTTAGATTCTGTGATCAAAGCTTGGAAGAAAATTTGATAATGTTTTATAGGGTTCTTATTAACTTCAATTATCTTACATTATTTTAAGTAGCTATGTTCAGTTTACAAAGCTGGTGTTTTCTTTGAAATTTCAGACATGATAATCTTGAAAATAGCTTTCAGAACTAGACTCAACTTTCAGACTTTGTCTCTGATGGCAGTACTTCAACCATATCCTGCTGAACATGACAGACCCTTACCTTTGCAAACAGTATACAACCAGATCAGATGGCTTCATCTTCAGAAGCCATCTGATCAGGATCTACATTATTTATCACTCTGTTTTGAATTGAAAAGAATACATAAAATTAAGAAAAGTCAGAAATAGTTGTGGCTAAATTAATTTATTCAGCAGTTACGAATATAAGGGTAAAGGTAATTAGATAGGTCCACCTTATATTTTCTCACAGGGGAAGTAACTTTAATTTGGTGACTTCTTGATTGCCTTCCTTTAAACCAAGTTAAGGAGACTAAGCATTTGCTCTCCTAAAGTAGACTCTTTTTGCTGAGGATGACGCATTTCGGAAGAGTTGCCTCCCATTGAGAACCAGCACGGCAATACAGTATTTACCCCAAATATTGGGACAGACAAGTTTGTTCTAAAATTTGGCAATTTACTGCTTGATGTTGTGTTTAAAATAGCTGGATGAGTGGCAAACAGTGTATACCCTGATGAGACACTGCATTGTCTGCAGTGTCTCATCTGGGTTAACACTGTTTGCTATTAAAGGCCTGTCTGTTCGAATACATACCGTAAATACAGTAGCCTTCATTTCTGTTAGCAGGATTTCTTGTGTTGTATTTAGTATTCTGGAAGGCAACTCAGATATTTGTCCCTCCATGTTTTGATTACTGGGCACACAATATGCCTCTTTGTTTGCATTCCTTGATGGCCACTTCCTGTCACAAATGGACTGTGTCAACAATTTATTTATAATATGAACACAATCAGAAGGGCAATTTGCCTGTACCAGTCTGCTGCATGCTGCTAATTTTCCTAATGTAAATTGTCAGATCTGTTCCATTGAATTCTTATTTAGTCAATTGTCTCATCTGCATGTTCCAAGTAATTCCTCATGGTTTGTATAGGGTGCACTTGTTTGATATACTGGAACAGAAAATGGCACAGAAATGAACAGGTCTAGGACAGGATTGTATTGACAGAATGATTTAGATAGAATTCATTACTGGTATTTATTTTTTTGGCCAAAAAATCAATTCATGCAAGAATGTAATGCAAGAGAAATGCTGCTAAGGGAAAATAAATATGCTTCTGATGCAAAATAGAAGTACAAATTGATCTACATTTTTCATACCGTATTTGCTGTATGTATTCGGACAGACAGCCCATCTATTTCTTCAAGCCCCGATGGGCGGGGGCTAACTTTGCTAAGATATCTCTTAATTACATTGTTATTGATGGTTCATAGAACTGCATAAAACATTAGTCAGGTCGGGGAGGCGTTTCCAATGAATACCCACAACATTTGTTTTTATGGATATCCTTCAGTTATCACAAAATACAGTAAAATTCTTATATTAAGACCACCTTTGGGACTGTTCAAAAGTGGTCTTAAAGACCACTTTTGAACAGTCCCAAAGGTGGTCCATGACCAGAGGACTGTGTGTGTAGAACACATAAAGACAGAGTAACTGCACCCTTGTAACAAGCCTTTTAAAGCAGATTAATCAGTCTTAATTTTAGGTGGTCTTAATAGCAGATTTTCACTGTATTTACCTCATTTCTTCCTATGCTGCCAGTGACTCTGTCTTTGTGAACCTCATGTCAATGGAACAAGTCAGAATCATGCCCAGATTTATGAGTTAGCTTAAGAGCTGACAAATTGTTATGGCAATCAGGCATAAATGGTGAAAATGAATGTAGCTGAAAAAATGATTTATGGATTAGACAGGGCAAAAATTAAGAGCTCCTCAGAGATTGTGTTACTTGCTTTTTCAGATCCATTGAAAAGACGGTATTGATCGAAAGGAACCAAACAGTAGTATTCAAGTTAACTGAAATAAGTCTTCATTATTTCTTTAAACAAAGTCAGTTTAATTGAGATAAAGCAGCTAATTTAAAAGCTTTTGAAATGCTTTTAGTCCAAAGAAATATTCTTCTTTGTCAGGAAATATATAAAGTTAGTTAATGTTCGTGAATAAAACATGATCATCAAAATGATGTTAGTGGTTATCTTTCATTTTGGAAGCCCACCTTTAAATATGGTTCCATCATTTGTCAGTCAACCCAATGTTACTAAGCACAGAGGCTCTTCAATGCTGATGTCCAAGTGACTATCAATGGTTTTGCAGGAAATCCAGGCAACCATTATTTATAGAAAATAGCTGTGCTTTTATCGCTGTTAGGTCAGGTGTTGAGTGAGAGGTTTATCTATAGAATCTGGACTGGAATCAAGGATTGGGTATGACAGTCACAAAAGACCCAGATCAGATGCCTTAGAATGTGGTTCTGATCAGAGCTTAAACTGTAAAAAGTAAAAATTACAGGAATTTAAGGATTAAATGAAACAGCCTATTTCTCCATTCACAACCTTTTGTCACATCCTACACACAGAGACAGTCGACAGACTAGTGCTGTCAATTCTTTGATTTCAAAATCATAGTATTTCATGCAAGTTGTCTCCATAGCAAATAGAAGCAACGTCTCCAAAATGACCTTTACAGTGTTGACGGGGACGTTAAACCTCAAATCAACCAACCAACCAACCATAGCAAATAGTCTCATATGGAGACAATTTGCATGAGCTGTTTAGTTCTATTTTCTGAAAAAAAAAATAAGAAAAATAAAAACAACTTGACGTCTGCTGAATTAGCCCTGAGAGTAATAATGAATTGAATGAAAAAATAGAAACAAATGCAACAGAAAGTATTAAAGAGGCAGCCAGAACTAGATCTGAGTCATTTGAATTCATTTCGTCACTCACAGCTGATCACAGATTGCTTTTACCATCTCAATTTCCTGTCCAAGATTTTTTCGTAACAATTTGCCAAAACTAGACTGAATTTATTGTCAGTCTAGTTCCTGCATCATTTCTTCAATATCATTCCATTTCTGGTATCAAAGCCTCAAATCATACAATTCTGTCATATCATGACTGCGTATTCATATAAAATACCAGACAAGCAGGCTTGAGGTACTGACAATAATAGTCTCATGTCTTAGAGTCACTAATTACGAGGGAAGACAATATGATTTGGCGATTTCTCTCGTGCTGCTAAAGAAACCTGATTCCTACATGATCAATATTCTTGTAATAGACATTGAGAAATATATATCTTGCAGGCACTTGTTGTTGTCCCCGGCAAACTACAGTATGAAATTGATTTTTGCCATGGGATTAAAGACGGAGACCATGTGAGTCTGGTCTCGATGGTAATGAAGTATTCATTGTCGTAAGCGGTGATTATTGTTTTCGTTTAATATGAATCATAACCAAATGTATTTGATGAAGGAAAAGATGAAAGGCTTTCTCAAAACGATTAATTGAATGAGCTGAACTGAAGAGAGCTGGACTTACAGATTCTGATCATCAGAACCATCCAGTTCTTGCAGTAACATGCTGTAACAGCTCTATATATGGTGGAGTAACCAGGATAATTAACCCTTTTTTGTGCCAAATGGAATCTTCCACCTTATATGGCAGGAGTCCATTTCAAAATGTAGGGTTTTCAGGTTGTTTTCCCCAAAATTTATTCGAAAAATGGTTGAACGTATTGCACGTCTAATTCAGCAGACAACTGTTGATATTTTTCTTATTTTTCATTTATATTTAGCGTGATAGTAGTAGATCATAGGGCTAGAGTTTTAAATACCATTGTGCTGGTTCGTTCGTTTGTCTTTCCATCACAGGTCAAAGTTTTTGCACATGTGATTTTTGACCAGAAGTAAATTTTGACTAGTTCCAAGTCAATATTCACTTCATTGCTTAAAACAGTTCAGGCAACAATTCACTTCAACTTTAAAGTTTCTTTCCTGCACCCCAACCGACACACTCTGTGGCAAGTTTAAGTATCAAGACACAAGAAAGAAGCAGTATTTCACATGGGTATACTAGACACTCTGAGGATCTAAGCCTGCCCAGGCAAAGCGGTACGAGTCAGACCATCCATGGTTATAAACCCTATTGGTTTCATTGGGCGACAGGGCTTGAGATGTCATTTCATCTCCATGTCTGGTAAAAGTCCCACAAAATTTGAAGCAACATCTCTAAAATGACCTATACAGGGTGGACGGGGACGTTAAACCTCAAATCAAACAAAGGTGCCATATTGCTCACTGATTACAGCAAAATGCAAAATGGCACACATGATTTTGCAATCTCTAAAAGACTGATCCTTCCTCTTTTAATCTCTGCACTTCTAGAAGCTTTAGCATATTATGCTAATTACAAGCTCAGAAAACCGAACAAACTGCACAATGGTTTGGAAAACACAAAAGATATTATAAAATCAATCTTTCAAGAATGCTGCCACAATACTGAGATGAGCAATTTAAAGTTTGATTTTCCCCTAATGTTTACATACAAAACATATTATTAGGTATAAATCAGCAACATTGAATCATGCAAAGCATTAGGAGATGGAAATGCTCTAATTTCAACTTTTAACCATAGCTTCTGTAAAAGCAGTGGAATTAGATAGTTTTATTACTTGAACTGAAAGTTTGGCTTTTTCAAACTCAGGCATACAATCAGAACAATTTGACAACTTGCCTCAGTCAGACATGTCAATTTTCTATTCAAAATGGAACAGACTGGACCAGTTATCGCATAGAGGATATTTGACTTTTCCACTGAATACCAAAAGATGTATTTTCATGAGTGGCGAAGCCACGACTGAAATTACGTCTTTTGGTGTTCATGAATGAAATAAGAAATGATCTTACACTGCAGCGCCTACACTGTTTGCCAAAGTACCCCTTTAGAGGTTTCCTGCATACAATGGATTGAGAGGCAAATTCTTTCTCCCTAATGTGGTTTTGCCAGACTGCTGGACAGACAGCCTGAATCCCATAATGCTCTAGTTCTCTTTTGTAGGTTTTCTAGAAGCAGCCTCTTGTTTCATTCTTAACCTGTTTTGTATGGAATGGAATCTTCTTCCTTATACAGCAGGAGTCGATTTCAAAATTTAGGGGTCCCAGGTTGAGTTGATTTCAGAAATCTATTTAAAAACGCTGAATATTTTACAAACAATGAAGGCCCTGATCAGATGCTGCATTCTGTGGGGTCTGATCTGGGCCTGCACGGTTTTGCCAGTGATCCATTTTGGTGTTTTCCGTATAGAATGGGTTAAGTGACAATTTCATTACAGTTTTCTTTGCTCTTAAACAGTCCTGATTAAACAAACAGCGAATTAAAGTGCACCACGTTCATTTGAATTCCAACGTAAATCAATTCTCTACAGAGTCCAATATGGTAATAACACATTTAAACGTATTTTAAGACTTTTATTGAGACAAAAAGCGTGAAACATGCTTACAAATTGTCTTCCGCTAGTATAAACTGACATCCTCAGGAGGGGAAAATAGCTTGTTGGGGAGAAATACATTTTAACTATGCAAATCGGCTTTTTTTATCATCTGCTCACAACACTCATCTTGTACTGAATAGAATCTTCCGCCTAAAATATATACAGCAGCAGTCCATGTCAAAATTTTGGGGTTTCAGTTGTGAGGCTGAGGTTTGGTTATTTTTAGAAATTTATTTAGAAAATGGCTGAACATTTTTTTGTAAACGCTTATCGATGGCCCTTATCAGATGCATTATGAAAACACGCCTATACAAATACTACAATTTGTAACCTTTATCGCCGAGAAAATGCAAATTTTAGGATGAAAAATTGTAATATTTTTCTTATTTGTGCTCAAAATATAGATTGTGGGTACTCATTAGAACCGTCTCATCGAGTACCCAAAACTTTATTTTAGAGCAGAAATAAGAAAAATAAGGTTTACCCCTGCAAACCCCAGTTTTACTATATAAAAGTGGGGTTCAAGGGGGTCAAAATAACATAGGCGTGTTTTTGTGATGGCATGCAGAATCATTGTTTGACATGGTTGCAGTTTTGGGTTCTCTGTATAAAATGGGTCTGCAGTGTTTGCTTAGGCTGATCGACTGTCCCAATACTTAGGATCATTACAGTAGGCTGTTTCCTTAACCCTTTTTGTACCAAATGGAATCTTCCTCCTTATATATAGCAGGAGTCCATTTCAAAATTTAGGGGAGTCAGGTTGTGTTTTCATCAAAATTTATTTGGAAAATGAATAAACTTTTAGCAAACAGTGGAGGCCCTGATCAGACGCCGCATTCTGCGGCGTCTGATCTGGGCCTGCACTGTTTGCCCTGGTACCCGTTTTGGGGTTTCCAGTACTAAATGGGTTAATATTGTTACTCAACAACAACAGCTTTAAATAACTGCCTGCAGTGACTGAAAACATGATCCTGTGTGTAGTAACTTTGGGTCAAGAAAAATACCTGACATAATGGACTGACAAGGCCACATCTTCGTCTACTGTGAGAGCAATCTGTGGAGCTTTGGTGACACAGTGCAATGCAAAATCACTTTCACATGATAACAGTAAGACCATTCCAGGTTTTATTATTATCACTGTTAAGACACTGAGAGAACAAGTTAATTTTACACCTTGGTAAATAGCAGAATATCGACTTTTTCATCTATACAAGACTTTATGAAGTTCTAAGTCAACTTGAGGACAATTATGGGCCTCAAGAATTGGCGTTTGACATTTGGATCGGCTTTATAACACTCTCAAGCTATGGCAATGGTCATTCTGCAGTTAATATAATGACCTGTTCTGACTCAAGATGACATAGAGTCTAATGGTCTAAGGGGTAAGAGCACTGACTCAATAGGGCTCTCACTGCTGTGGGTTTGAGCCTGTCTCAGATCAAGAGAGATACCAAGGTGAGGGTACTCTGGTTTTCGCCCACCTCTAATCAGCATTCACTCGACATAAGTGAAGGGAACCAAGAAAAAAAAAAAAAAAAAAAAAGAGTATAAATTTGACTTAGCTATCACCCCTCCCCATACGGCGAAATTCAAATCCCTAGGTGCATTATCTAGCAATTCTCTTAACCCTTCTCTTGCTAAATATTCAGTTAAGCCACACCAATTTCTGACTTTGAACCAATCAGATTACTTGATGCAATTTATTCTTACAAAGCCATATACTTAATGTCAAACAGTGTAGATCCTGATCAGATGGCTTCTTCTGCCAGCATAGGCAGATGATTCACATGAAATTTCAAGTCTGAAGATCTTTGTAAAATACCTCCATGATCCCAACAAAAAAATTAGAATATTGTTTGCCATATAAGTTTGCGTGGTTCTTAAGGCTTAAACTTACGTATCGCTCATCGAAGACAATTTACAATGCCTTCAGTTACTGTGATCGTAAAGAGAAAGACCTCTATATTCCGCAGCAGCGTAAATTCATTAGCGTGGATTATGGATCGCAGAAACAAAGACAATGACAATGGAACTGGGGAATACGTCCTCAGATGAATTGTAAATTACTAGATTTGTCAAAGACTTTCTTCTTTCTTGCTTTTTGCTGATTTACACGTTTTAGTAATGGTGTGCATATAATGGTCGTATTACATGAAATTTTGTGAGATTACAGCATAAACAAGAATAAGAGATTACAGTATTGTTTATTATCACTTAAGGGGAATGGGAACACCCGGCAGATTTTCTGCCATTTTTTCAAGGGAGACAACTTTCGGGACTTCCTGTTCACTTTTCTTTAGGCCCAGTCCCACTGAAAAAGGGGTCAACTCTTAAAGGAAAGAATTTGCTCCTTAGGAGCAAATTCTTTCCTTTAAGAGTTGACCCCTATTGACATGAAGACAAAAATAGATTTGGAAGAGTTGCCTCCCCAAAAGTTATTCCTATTCCCCTTAACCTGCATCTGAAAATATTGTCTGTTAACCCTTGTCCTGCTGAGCCCGGATATGCCTTTTCTTTGAAACAATGTAGATCCAGATCAGATGGCTTCTGAAGAAGCCATCTGATCAGGATCTTCATTGTTTGCCATCCAGTTTATGAATTTGTTGCAATAATTTGCATCAAGTAATCTGATTGGCTGATAATCAGTAGTGGGTGTGACATATTTAAATATTCAGCAGGACAAGGGTTAATGTTCTTGCAAACTTTTCAAACATATTCTTCCACACATACAAAGAGTGTGAATCAGGAGCAGACTGATCGTTTGTTTGTTTGATTTGAGGTTAATTGTCCCCGTCAACACTGTATAGGTCATTTTGGTGATGTTGCTTCCAATTATGTGGGACTTTTATTCGACATTGAGATGAAAGACAATCTCAAGCCCAGTCATCCAATGAAACAACAGGGTTTATAAGCATGGAAGGTCTGACTCACACCGCTTTGCCTGGGCAGGCTTAGTTCCTCTAAGCGGTTTACCAGTACCAGTACGAACGGTTTTAGCTCTGCATGGAAGCATCATGCAGCCCATCTATTTCTTCAAGCACCGATGGGCGGGGGCAAACAGACTGATCATAGAGAAGCAGTCTGATCCACTCTATCCTGAATAGACTTCTCCACTTTATAGCACGAGTCCATTTAGTCATTTCGAGTCCATTTAGTCATTTCGGGTAGTCACGGGGAGTTATTCTAGGCTGAACTTACTGCATAACAGTGATCCAGATTAGATATTGCATCAATCCCTTATCAGTGTGTCTTGCTTAATTAACACTTGTCCTGATAACTTCAACCTCTACCTTTGCAAACAATGTAGACCCAGATCAGATGGCTTCTGAAGAAGCAGTGAAGATCCAGACAAAGTGTAGATCCAGATCAGAATCATTTAGGGAAGTCAGGACAAGTTATTTTAGCCCTTATCTTGCTGAATATTCATCTAAGCCACACCCATTTCTGTCTATCAACCAATCAAATTTCTTGATTTAATTTATTGCTACAAATTCATAAACTGAATGCCAAACAGTGTAGATCCTGATCAGATGGCTTCTTCAGAAACCATCTGATCTGGATCTACACTGTTTGCAAAGATAGGGGTTGTCGTGAACAGCAAGATAAGGGTTAGAGAAATTTATTTTACAAACAACTGAACATATTGCAAAGAGTGACAGCCCAGATAAGATGTGGTATTTGAGCTGGGCCCGCACTGTTTGCCAGAGTCCATTTTTGGGATGTCTTGTTTAACTGCATGCTTAACACATTAATCTCTGCCTTTGCAAAGAATGTAGATTCTGATCAGATGGCTTCTGGGAGTGAAGATCCAGAAAGAAACAGTGTAGTTCCAGATCAGTTAGCTTGTTCCACAGAAGCCATCTGATCAGGATCTAACACTGTTTGTCATGCAGTTTGAAAGCATAATTATTATATTAAGTAATAGGATTAGTTGCTAGTCAGAAATGGGCAGGGCTAAATTAATTTATTCAGCAGGATAAGTGTTATAAATGGCTAAAAGACAAAGAAGCATTTCTACAACAATGAAAAATAAAAACCATTTTTCCTGATGAAAATGTCAAGCTCCCAAAATACAAGAAGACATTAATATTTTTGTAAGTAATGTGTTATGTACTTTTGTTTTACTAATCGACCCCAACCAATTTGATCACACATTTCCCATCAAGAGACATGCCGAACGAACACACTTACAAAAACAACGCCAGCATCATCATGGGACTTAAGTCCATTAGTAGCGTAAGATACGAGGTCCAAAATTAATTGACTTTCTCAAGATTGAGCTAAAAACAATAGGGGCTAGTGTGCTGGATAATGAATACTAATAAATTTTCTTTCTATCCATGATAAATGACTTGACAGCCAAAAAAGAAAAGTTAAACTATAATGAATTATTGAGCATTACTTTGCTGTGGTTTTGACTTGATGAATGGTATAAAAATTTGATTTCTGAGGCAAATTCGGCCATAGTTTCATATTAAATAACAGACATTTTTCTACTTTGATTAAGTCAATAATTGCTTTATGTAAATCTGAGAGATTTAGACTGTGCCACGATTAATCACCGGGCCAGACTTGATTTAAAAACTTGCCAAACTTCGATGAAAAACGGATTGATTTCTTCAAGGCATAAAATTCTGTCTTTTGAAACAACTAATGATTAATGTAAGAATACCATTGCATTCCTCAATATGCATCTTTTGTTTCTTTCGATTGTGCATCATCACTTGGACAATTTGTCTTCAGAGTTCCTTCACCAGAGGAGCTACAGAAAATTCCTCAGCACTCATAGGAGTAGCTTAAAGTACACAGTAACCAACCAGGGGCCCGAGTTGTTTAAAACTAATGACGTCGTTAGTTAACGTATCGTTAAAACTTTGATCATTTAGTATGGTAAATATGCTAATATTTTTGCTGAAAAAAAAAATGTGAGCAGCTTTTGCAAATGGAAAAGCTGCTCACAATTTTTCACCAAATATAACAGTATTTTAGATGTTGTACTTGCTAGAATAGTTAACAATCTGACCACTAACAAGCTCGTTAAGCTAAGGATGCTTTGAACAACTGGCCCCATAGGTGTAGCTCCAAGTACACAGTAAATGACCAGCTCAATATGACCTAAACAGTGTTGACTGGGCCGTTAAACTCCAAACCATACCAAAAATAGCACAATAAAATGAATCACCAAAATAAAAAGCATTTTCTTTCCATGTATTTGGATGAATTAAGATTAATAGTAGCCGCCCCACCCACCCCCCAAACCAACACCACACACCACTACTTGACTTTACATTATTCTTGTTTCTTTGGGCAGCTCATCATGATTGTGTCAAATGCATTTTCTTTGGAAAATTAAGACAGTCTGACAGATATGTGAGTTTGCCAGTGAAAAAGTTGCAGACAGAAATCTAACTATTATAAACAGACATCAAGCCTCTAATCATTACAATAAGAAATTGTCTGACTTTCAGAAATCAAAACAATTTCAATTTTATCTATGGAACTGTTGCAAAATGAAAGATCAATAAAGCTTTCTGTGCACGAAGTTTTAACCATATATAGATGCTTTTGTCGTGTCTGTTATTAAACAGGCTTTTAAAAGTAAATCAATCATTCTATTCCAATGACAAATTTTGTAGTTTATGAAGAATATGCTGCAGTTCTTATAATAAGTTAATCTTTTACCGTTAACCCTTGTCTTAATTCCTGAATAAATTAATTTAGCCATTCCCATTTCTGACTATCCACCAATCAATTACTTGATTTAACCCTTCTCTTGCTGAATATTCATGTATGCCAGACCCCCTACCGATTATCAACCAATCAGATTACTTGATGCAATTTATTGTTTCAAATTCATAAACTGAATGCCAAACAGGGTAGATCCTGATCAGAAGGCATTCTGATCTGGATCTACACTGTTTCCAAAGATAGGGGTTGTCATGAACAGCATGATAAGAGTTAATGTAATAGTTCAATTCATATTTTACTGCATGACAAACATCAGCTTGCTTCTTCAGAAGCCATCTGATCAGGATCTACATTGTTTTCAAAGGTAGTACCCCTTATCTTAACCCCTGCCTTAGCAAACAGTGATGTGATCCAGATCAGATATGGCTTCTTCAGATCAGGATCAACACTGTTTATCATCCAATTTGCATGACTTATAGCACATCATATCAAGTAATTTGACTGGCTGATAGTCAGAAATGGCAAAATTAATTTATTCAGCATGAAAAGCACCAATCACGACTGTTAGAATATGGTTACTTTCAAAAAATTTCAGAGAAGACAACTGAATTAAGGGTTATAATCTTCCCTAAGATGCAGAGAAAAATTACATCTGAAAATATTGTCTGCTTATGTCTGAAAAAATATATTTTTGCATACGGGCCAACAGTGTGGACCCAGGTAGGAGCAGTCTGATCTGGGTCCACAATGTTTGCAAAAAATGACTAAAAATAACCTGCAAACAACAAAGCAGATGACAACTGTTGTGTTCGGCATTTTATGGGTTAAGAGTACACCCCTGTTTTCAAAATCGTTCATTTCAAAGGAAAGCAAAACAGAAATTCTTCACAGTTGTCTCCAAGGTAATACTAGAAATGTGTCCAAAGACAAGGATGCCCCCACCTCGTAGCTGTGACACTGATGATGAAAAACTTAAAGGCAAATCGCTAACACCATCTCGGCTGAGACAGGGGTAATACTATTATTCCCTTTCAATCATTCTTTAACCCTTATCCAGCTGAATATTTATATATGCCACACCCACTACTGGTTATCAACCAATCAGATTACTTGATGCAAATTATTGCAACAAATTCATTAGCTGAATGACAAACAATGAAGATCCTGATCAGATGGCTTCTTCAGAAGCCATCTGATCAGGATCTTCATTGTTTGAAAGATAAGGCATATCCTGGCAAGGCAGAATAAGAGTTAAATTGAGAGACATAAAAATATAGCAGTTTACATTTTAGGTGCAGCCATTGCCTCTATCAATGTAAAAAGACATGGACAAAAAATGCAAACGTTTGTTTAATAGATTATGCAAAATACCACTGGGATGCTGAGACAGCAAAATAATGCATATCTGCATTGTTCCCATCCTCCAAGGCACCTCTGTCTCTTAAATTTTGACTGATCAGTTCAAGAATGTGGAAGTCAAGAAAATGCTGGCAAATTTAATTTTAGTATGGCATCATTCCGTCACCCCATAAATTACACACCTAATTAGGTTATTACATGCAGCCTGGCCTGTGTCAGTGGAAACATGGAAACAAAGAAAATGCAAGATGGATTTAATATTTTCAAAAACTGGTTACAAATAGTTTAGAGGCTACGTGAAGCTGAACTCTGCCCCTCGGGGGAGAAGGCATATCTTTTGCCCCATAACTTAATTTCCAGTGGAGCCTCCAAAGAACATGGCACAATCTCCAGAACAACAGTGAAATCAGTAAACGGAAGCAAGGAGCAAAAATCTCTAATAACACATTTACCATAAATATTCGGACAGCTCAACTCCTTACCACACTAAGTCTTGTTCTAAAATTTGAACAACTTACTACCTGATGTTGTATTTAAGAATAATTGGAGGAGTAGACCTTGATGAGATGCCACATTCTACAGTATCTCATCTGGGTCTACACTGTTTACTATTAGGCCTGTCTGTCCGAAAACATACAAGCTCCATGAAAAGGCACATGTGAACTTGTTACAATATCCTTGTATATCCTTGTATATGCTATGAACTTGTTACAATTACTTGTATAATAATAATAATAATAATAATAATCGACCTTATTTATAGAGGGTAACACATTTAGTTAACTAGTACTAATCTTCCATGTGGCCCTCTTTTCCTGGGTAGAAACCAGTACTACGCAATGTGGATAAAGCCTCTTGCTCAAGGAAACAACACTTGCCGCTCGTGGGGATCGAACCCGGTACCTCTCGATCCCGAGTCCGATACTTTACCACTGCACCACAGCGCTCCACAATATCCTGTAACCTGGTCTTTGGTGGGCTTCCAGTCAGCCATTAACCCCATTTTATACCAGATTATTAGCAAAAGTGAAGGCAAAAAATCAGATGCCGCTGAATGTGGCGTCTCAAATTATGCAGAATGCGGCATGATGATAGTGGCTTTCACTGTTCGCAGAAAGTTCATGCATTTTCTCAATAAATCTCTAAACAAATCCTCAAATTTCGAAAGGTACTACTGCTGTATGTATGGGCAGAGTGTCAATTCAGTACAAAATGGGTTAAATGTGCTCAAAATTTTGAATAATTTAAAACTTGGACAAATGAGAAACAGACATGACAAACTTTCATTAACACATTGCTGTTAAATCTATCATGGGAGAAGAAGAAAAAAGTTTATTGGAAAGTAATAATCATAGCTAGTTAAACTCCTCTAGATTGTCTTTTCTAAGCTGAGAGAACAATGACGGAGACAGCTGTAAGACAAAAAGAGTACTTATACAAAACTTGAAATGGATAATTTGTTTTAGTCCCCATCCAAGTTCGGCCTCGGTAGCTCAGCCGGATGCGCGTCTGACTGGTGATCAGGAGGGCATGGGTTCGACTCCCGCCGGGGTTGGCAACATTCTTTACTGGAGATTGATCATGAAATCTTTTCTACGGTCATTCTCTCCCTTCTGCTGATTCAAGAAGGGCAGTTGTCAGTTTCTGGCGAAAGAATGTGCACTGTACTGGTTAATCGCTTACGTATAAGCCTGCCCAGGAAAGTGTGGATAGGTAAACTGACCGGCTCAAAAATGATCTAAATAGTGTTGACTGGGCCGTTAAACTCCAATACAAACAAACAAACAAACCCCATCCAAGTTTTAAACCCTGCCATCCATCCCACTGGTAATAACTGGCAAATGAACAAAATCATGTTGCAGGTTGCAAGGTGAAAATGGATATGGATCAACAATAGCACCTAGATTATAACCTCTTAGAGCTGTTGCAAGACAGGGTAGCTTGCCTTTTAGCCTCTTAACCCTTATCTTGCTGAATATTCAGTTTAGCCACACTCATTTCTGACTTTGAACCAATCAGATTACTTCATGTAATTTGTTCTTACACATCCATAAACTTCATGTCAAACAGTGTAGATCCTGATCAGATGGCTTCTTCAGAAGCCATCTGATCTGGATCTACACTGTTTTCAAAGATAGGGGTTGTCGTGAACAGCAAGATAAGGGTTTAGAGTACTTGGAATGAAAAAACGCCTTGCAATGCAAAACATTCAAATGTCGATACCAGTGTAAAGGCAAGCTCAGAATGAGAATAATTTACTAAACTAGAACAATTATTTCTTCAATCTGTACGCTACACTCAGTGAGACTGAGAAAGGAGTAATCCTTTAAATACTTGCAGCAGAAAATTTAACAGCAAATTGAGCGAACGAAACCAGAGAATTACGGAAATAAGTTATTAGCGTGTCACAGTCATAAGTCAAGGAAGCATGATAATAACCTTAGATCACCGTTAATGATGTCGCGACTGACCTTTTTGAACAGATAATGATGAAATGGTGAAACGAGAGATGTTTAAGTCACAGACTGGAGTCTGATGTACAAGAATTTCCCCCGGGCAGGTCAAATATGGAATTCGTTTTCATTCTTTGCAGCTCATGTAATCATACTCTTTACCATTCATACACTGTCAGAAAACGATCCGTAAGAATTGAAAAGTTGAAATTCCGTAAAAATCCTAAAAAATGTCGACATCTTTCGGACTTACTGTAATTCTTCTAAAATTTTAACAATTTTGTTTCAAAATCCAGCAAGGAGTCCAAAACTTTTTTCAATGGAATGGCAAACAGTGTAGACCCAGATCAGACTGCTCCTCAGGAGCAGTCTGATCTGGGTCTGCACTGTTTGCTCAGGCCTATCTGTCCCAAAACTTAGGATCATTACGGTAATTGATAAAGGACTGAATTTTGAATTTTCACATTATCCAACTGGTAGACAAAACCTTACTGTAAATACAGTACCCTGTAAATACAGTACCATCACAAAATGGAAGCATATTGATTTGTAAAGCAAATATTAAGGTATTTTTTATGACAACATTAAAAGCAATTAATTGATCATCTGTTTTATATAAAGAAAATCCATGGTAACAGGATAATATTACTTCTGTGACAAATTCACATTGCTGAAACACATCTACCAGTATTAAGATTTGCCACAAATAGCTGATAGATCATGCGCCATTTCGCATTACAGTTTTTATTATGTTACCTACAGTATTTCCTGCATATTACCTAGCTTCACGTATTCAGACAGACAGGCCAGAGCAACAGTGTTCACCCAGATGAGACACCGCAGAATCTTTAAGACACCTTTTGAACAGTCCCAATGGTGGTCTTATACAGGAATTTTACTGTTCCTGCCTGATGTTTCAGATTAGGCTTGTGGAGAATAAATCCTATGTAAACTAAATTCGCTCATAAAATGCCACTTTTTGGAGCGTAGCTGTTGCAGCGTAGCTCCAGTGAGATGAGAAGTGATTTCGGCACTACTTTCGGTGTTAATGCATATGACCTGAGAATATAGTACCCCGTGTTAACGTAGTAGATTATTACGCCATGCAGTATCTTCTTATAGACTGCTTCACAGACCACCTATTTCAAACGGAATAGATGAATATTTTTAATAGATGAACTGTGTAACAGTCTAATCGTTCTATTGTTCTGTTCATATAACCCAGTTTACAGCCCATTTGTACCATAAAATCCCAAACCTGGCAACCTGCAAACAGGACAAACCCAGATCAGATACCACACAACGCGGAGTCTCATTATGCCCTTCACTGCATACTTACAAAAAAGGTTCAGCCATTTTTTTGCCAAATATTTCGTGGAAACCACAACCTGACATCCCTGATTTTAAAAGGAACTCATCCCATACTGATATAAGGTGTTGAGGATTCCATTCGTTTAAAAAGGGTTAAAAGTACGAAGTGTGGATCGATAATGTATTACCAAAATAAGACAGTTGGAATGAGTTTGGACAGGTGCACGTCAAGGCTTATATTGAAAGGAGTAAATTTTGCAGTTTAGACACAGATGAGACGCCACTTGTTGTAGCGTCTGCTATGTTTGTCCCTAAAAAGGCTGCTAGACATATACTCAGAGTATGGGTTAATGTGTGTGTGTGTGGGGGGGGGGGGGGGGGGGGTGTTACTTTTTTCATCACGTGAACAAGTTCGTGAAATAAAGACCCCCCTAAACCCCACTTTATATAGAGAAACCTGGGGTTTACGGGGGTAAACATTATTTTCCTTATTTCTGCTCGAAGACATAGGTTGTGGGTACTCGTTAGAACCGCCTCAATGAGGCGGTTCTAACGAGCACCCACAATCTATGTTGAAAGCAGAAATAATAAAGATGTTATCGTTTTTGCCTAATATTTTTCATCTTCTGACACCATGTTGGAAGCCATTATTTTTTACGGACATGTTTTCCTAATGAAAGCGACCTGTCTGCGTCCTAGGCACGTGACCATAAATAAAGCAAATTTTCAGCTCAGACGCAAGTTCGATACCTGCCGGGTTCGGCAACATTCTTTCCAGGAGATTGATCGTGAAATCTGTTCCACGGTGATTCTATCCCTTTCGCTGATCCAAGAAGGGCAGTTGTTGGTTTCCGGTAAAAGACTGTGTACTGTGCTGTATTGACAATATCTAACCAAAGAAATTGCCTTAATGCCAGATCATTTCATAAATGGCCTCGTCGAGGCAATTTATTTTTATATAATAATAACGGAGTATAATGTCTAAACCTCTTCAAATATTCCTATGGATTGATATTGACAATAACTAACCCAAGAAACTGTAGTATGCAAGATCACTTCATAAATGGCCTCACCGATGCAATATATATTTAGAAAAATGTTAACAGAGTATAATGTTCAAACCTCTGAATATTCCGATCATTTTTGGCATTCGGGTTGACATTGACAATACCTAACCCGTGAGGCTGTTTTATGCAAGATTACTTTATGAATGGCCTCGCCGAGGCAAAACAATATAAAAATGAATACAGAGTATAACATCTAAACCCGGCTTTGATCATTTTCGGCATACAGGTTGATATTGACAATACATAACCCGCAAAATTGTCTTATGCCAAATTACTTTACAAACGGCCTCGCCTAGGCAAACTGAAAAATTATTTCGAAGTGTAACTTCTAATCTACTTGGAATATATTTGACAACTGTTAGCATGCAGAGAGATAATGTACAGATCTAACCAACGCGATTCCAGAATGCCCAATTTCTTTATTTTAGCCTCGGCAAGGTAAAAAATTCACCCACTGACACGGTCTTATAACTTTCAACCCGACGGGTATATTTTTATAATGTTTTGCATGCAGATGTAAATTGACAAGATCAAGCTAATGGTATTGTCTAATGCCAGATAGCTTTATAAACAGCCTCACCGAGGCAATTTTTAAAGACTGATTGCGGATGTGTAACTTATAAACTGCTGGGAAAAGTATGATAATTTTTCACAATCAAGTCGTAACCAAGAAGAATGTCTAATGCAAGATAAATAACCTCCCAAAGGTAATTTTTCAAAAACTGATTCCATAAAATAACTTTAAAGCCGCCAAACAATTGCGCAAGCCGCAGTTATTGCACGAACTATAGCTCAGCAGAAATCTTCAAGTAAACTGTTGAACTGCATGGTTGCTGTATTGCTCAAAATCATTGATTGTGGGTTCTTGATAAAACTGCCTCGCCAAGGCGGTTCAATCAAGTCCCCGCAATCAATGTTTTGAGCAGAGATAAGAAAATATCACAATTTTGTATCTTAAAATTTCCATTTTTTTTTTTTTTTTTTGCCAAAAAAAAAAAAAATGACAATGTATTTGTACAGGCGTGTTTTCGTGATGGTTGTTGCGGGGTCTACACCTAAGCGTGAGTTAATTTCAATTTTGGTCTTGTTGCTTTAACACGACTTCTGGCCCAGAATAGCTTCAAACAGCTATGTTCATTGGATCAATATGAGCCTGAATTAAAATACCAATCAGACGCTAAATCAAATTATCAAAGCTACGCTCCATCAGCACTCTCAGTGCTTTGATATTTGTTTATAATGAGCCACGGGTTGCAGCAGGGAATCTTCCTGGATTTTAAGCTAAAATAAGAAATAAAAGACATATCGGCAGCATAGTTTACGACCCTGAAACATGCGATTAACAAATGAAAAGTATGCAACACATGCGAAGATCAAGTCTCTGGTGGCTAGACTCTATGTCATGATCATTCTTAATTACAGCATAAAAATTTCTGCAGGGTCTGCGAAACTTACAAACATATGTTCTGTGTTCTATATTATGTTGCAGTGTGTTACAGAATGGACATCATTAACCTTGAAATGCTCTGTGCATTTAAAATGAAGGTTTTTTCTACAGAGAGAAAAAAAGGCTTCACAATTAACATGCAGAACATAATTTATCATGTCTGATCAGGGCCTTTCCATTTCTGATAATTTCTGCCATTTTCCAAATGAAGTTTGGATGTGGACATACCACAGTGAGACCCTCTAAATTCTGTAGCGAGATCGACCTTGAAAATAGTCAAGGTCACTCTATTAACCCTATTAACCCATTGCATGCTGGAAACCCCTAAAGGGGTACCTTGGGAAACAGTGCAGCCTGCACTATTTACTTACAGTATTTTCTGTCAAAAACAGAATAAAAACAAAACACCTTACAGCAAAGTATACAATGGGTTAAATAACATCACTATTTTATGACCTTGTTAAAGAAGCTGTTTGTCCTTGATAAGGATCAGCTTATATTAACTGGAATGCTTTTATCAAACTTTCTGTTTTGCCTGATTGGAAGCACAAGTGTTTTTTGTGGGTGATATTTCCACAGAAAAGATAAATTCAGCATAAATATGCCAAAACAGCCTTATCTGCCCTTAATTTATGAATGTGCATACAAAGGTGAGTTTCCAAATTTTTTTTTATTTTAAAGTTTCAAAAATACTCGAAATTCTTGAGTATATCAGGCAGCATCATGCCTTATGTTAACACACCTGTGTGACATAGGGTATTTTTTCATTTCTCCAAATATGTTCCTTATTCATACCTTGTGCATTAGTTGTGGGTGCTCATTAGAAATGCCACCTGTAAACCCCAGTTTAATCTATATAAAGGGAGGTTTAGAGTGGCACACCGTACAACCGGCTGCGTCGAAGACAGATTACTGTCTCTAAGACAGATCGCGGAAAACGTTTCATAGAAAGGGTAGGTGAAGTTTTTTTGTTTGTATAAATCGAGAAGGCAATCTGTTGACTTTTGCTGCTATTGGAGAAAAAACTAAATGCCTGGAGATCAGGGATCATCCTAGGCCCAGAAAGCAGGGAGAAGTGACTTCTCCCTCCAGCACTAACAGGGCGAAATGAGGGACAAGAGGGCGAAGTAGGGCTCGAGAAAAATGACTAAAGTATGGAAATTGTCGAGCCGAATTTTCGGTAATTTCCGTAAATACCGTTGTTTATTTGCAATTTAGAAATACAGTGTGCGGGTGTGATATCGTTGCGAATTACATACCAATGTTGCAGTTGCACTTGCTGAATGATTATGCACATCGGTATCTCAATTATAGCAGCAAATAATCAGACATCAGATACTTCATCTACTTTCATTTTCTCAATGTCCCACTCACTTAGTCACTGAAGGGCACTAAAGGGAAACAACCGATTTAATCTCACCTCGAGGTTATGAGTCATGTTGTGCAGTCGGGTCTGTGCGACCGTGATATGCGGGCAAGTTGCTGCAGGGGCAATGGGGCTGTTTTTTTTTTTTTTTTGTTCTTTTCATCTATCATACCATATATTCCCTTTTTTCTAGTTCCCATCTTTCGTTTTACACATTTTCTGTCTGTTTGATCATTTTGAGTCAGCGCCTGATCACGGTTGGTAATGCCCATTTAGTACCAGAAACCCCAAAACGGGTACCCTGGCAAACAGTGCAGGCCCAGATCAGACGCTGCAGAATACGTAGTCTGATCAGGGCCTCCACTGTTTGCTAAAAGTACAGTTATTAACTTATTTTCCAAATAAATTTTCATGAAAACATAACCTGACACCCATAAATTTTGAATTGAACTCCTGCAATATATAAGGATAAAGATTCCATTTGGTACGAAAAGGGTTAAAGTCGCACCTCTATCTATCTTATATTGATATGTAAAATGAGACGCACGTTTTTCATGCGTCAATCATATTGCCAAGATCAAAAAGACCGATCGTCTCATGCTGCGCGGACAAGTCTGATTACTCAAAGTGGCCATGAAATAAGATCAAAGATGCCGATATGGACTAACCCAATTCACCTATTTACATAATTAACTGATCTGACAACTTGTGCTCAACGCTACAGGTGGTCAGTTTCTGACTCGAGCAATTAACACTTGGAGTTGGATTATTAATTATCGGATTATCAATAGGTGTTTTTGTTATCAACTTTGTGCCTTTATCGATGGATATTACTTCTCATTTGAAAAGACGATCCTGGAGATGAAGAAAAAAAATTAAAATAAAAAAGTCGGAAAAAACAGGGCGAAGTCAACTTCTCTTTTCCAGGCTGGTTAGGCGAAGTTCTTGAACTTCGAGCGAAGAAGTCGCCCGAATCGCCCCCTCGGCTGATCCCTGGGAGATACCGCAGCAAAATGCTGACTATATTTCAAAGCCAGATAAGGCTTTCGCAGTTCGTTGAAAAATATTTTCATCGAAAATTTTATGAATTTTTGTTTTCGGCGTCAAGTGTACGTCTACGCAACAAAATATGTTACATTCACTTACTCATGCTAAAACTACGATTATTCAGCAGCATTTCTGCCAAATTTGACCGTATAACTCGGTTAAATAAGCAAACTACGCCCCACTAAAGACACCAGGTGTCCAAAAAAAATGCTGTCTCTAACTACAGATTGTTTTTTATACGACTGTCCACAAACACAGATCAGAGATTTCGAAGGCTGACATTGATGACAGATCAGAATTTCGGTTACAATTTCAATAAAGACGAATTCTAGATGACTTAACACCGGCAACTTCGGTGGAAGCTATTTCATGCCAGCACCAGTGCATTACTTGTAATAATGCTGCAACTGAGTAACATAGAGGCTGCTCTATAATCATTTATATTTCCTGTCAACACACAAATTTTGCAATCAGTAGAAGCCTCCGTGGTGTAGTGGTAATGCTACTTGCCTTGTAAACCAGGATTCCCGGGATCGATCCCGGACTTCTCCAGACTTTCGGATGTGTCTTTAAACTGAGGACCCGTCTCCTTTGGTGACCTTAGCTGTAAGTGGGACGTACAACTCTCTCTTTCTTTCTCTCTCACTCTCTTGTGAAATCAGTAAACATCTGAGGCGTTATTTGTTTAATTTTCTTCTGCCTGTACCTGTTCTTTCCTAGATGTCACACGACTCAGCGATTTCTGTGTTATAATTAGTTAGGAATTCGATATTGAAAGTAAACAGCTGACGTTCGTGCGAATATCTGGTTGTGCCATTTTTTACCATCAAACGCCATGTATTTTTATTGCACAATACAATAATGAACCTTAAATAGGTCGTTATGCAAATGGTGCAGAGGCGACCATGTACAACAAGATGGTATGTGCGTCTGTATTAACCAATTCAGTACCAGAAACCCCAAAAGAGGTACCTTTGCAAACAGTGCAGGCCCAGATCAGACACTTCAGAATGCGGTAATGCGGCGTCTGATCAGGACCTACACTGTTTGTAAAAAGCTGAACCATTTTCTGAGTAAATTATAAGAAAACACATCCCGACACCCCTAAATATCGAAATGGACTCCTGCCATATATAAGGTGGAAGATTCCATTTGGTACAAAAAGGGTTAACTTTAATTAACTGGGCGCCACTTATGGGTTATATTGTATTTTTATAGGCGTGTTTTCTTTATGTCCACACTTTCGGCCGAGTCTTTAAACCGAATGACTTGAGCTGTTGGTGGAACACACACACACGCATGCACGCACGCGTGCACGCACGCACGCGCAAGTGCCCCTGCCCATCGGGGCTCGAAGAAATAAATGGGCTGCATAATGCTTCCACGCAGAGCTGAAACTGACCGCACACGAGTACTGGTAAACCGCTTTGAGGATCTAAGACTGCCCAGGCAAAGCGGTGCAAATCGGACCGTCCATGCTCATAAACCCAATTGGTTTCATTGGGCGACAGGACTTGAGATGTCATTTCATTTCATTTCAAGGTCGGGTAAAAGTCCCACAAGACTGGAAGCAAATTCTCCAAAATGACCTATACAGTGTTGACGGGGACGTTAAACCTCAAATCAAACAAACAAAAACCTATTACTATCATCATGTTCAGTACTCGTACTAAAGAAGTTTTTCCATTCAAACACGGACCAACTTGTAGAGTTTACGTTTTCATTTTAGTGAAGCGTAAAACAAAAGTCCTAATGCCAAATATAGAGGAAAGTAGTACATTATTTGATTCAGCCACATTAACATGGAGCACTTCCCTTAACAAGTGCTAAACTAAACTGCAAAGCTACACAAACAGATCACATTACGATAACACAGCGTGTGATACAGTGCTTTCTTTCATACCTCCAAAACGGTATATTCTGGTGAAAAATTGTGATGTTTTTCTTTTCTATTCTCCAAACATATGTTGAGGGTGCTCGTGAGGACTGTTGCATTGAGAAGGTATGACGAGAACCCAAAACCTATGTCTTTAAACAGAAATAAGAAAAATAATGTGTCCCCCTGTAAACAAAGGTTTTCTCTATATAAGCAAGTTGTAGAGGGGTGTTCATCACACAGACTTAACGTGATGAGAACCACAACCTCAGTGTTACTCAGATTATGGCTCCTGTCTTGTATGGGAATATAACCTACAAGCGGCGCCGAGTGAATTAAAGTTAACCCTTTTTGAACCAAATGGAATCATCCACCTTATATATGGCAGAAGTCCATTTCGTTATTTAGGGGTGTCAGGCTGTGTTTTCTTCAGAATTTATTCAGAAAATGGTTCAGCTTTTTACAAACAGTGTAGGCCCTGATCAGACGCCGCATTACCGCATTCTGAAGTGTCTGATCTGGGCCTGCACTGTTTGCAAAGGCACCTCTTTAGGGGTTTCTGGTACTGAATTGGTTAACACAGACGCACGTACCATCTTGTTGTAAATGGTCGCCTCTGCACCGTTTGCATTCTGAAGTGTCTGATCTGGGCCTGCACTGTTTGCAAAGGTACCTTTTTAGGGGTTTCTGGTACTGAATTGGTTAATACAGACGCACGTACCATCTTGTTGTTCATGGTCGCCTCTGCACCCTTTGCATAACGACCTATTTAATGTTCATTATTGCATTGTGCAAATTGTTCGTGCAATAAAAATACATGGCATTTGATGTTAAAAAATGGCACAACCAGATATTCGCACGAACGTCAGCCGTTTACTTTTAATATCGAATTCCTAACTAATTACAACACAGAGTGTCGCCCATGCACATAGGGGCTAGAAGAAATATATGGGCTGCATGATGCTTCAACGCAGAGGTGAATCCGGCCCGCGCACTAGTACTGGTAAACCGCTTAGAGGATTTAAGCCTGTCCAGGAACCGCGGTGCGAGGCGGACCGTCCATGCTAATTAACCCTATTGGTTTCATTGGACGACAGGGCTTGAGATGTCATTTCATCGCAATGTCGGGTAAAAGGCCCACAAAATTGGGGGCAACGTCTCCAAAATGACCTTTACAGTGTTGACGGGGACGTTACAAACAAACAAATTACAACACAGAAATCGCTGAGCCGTGTGACATCTAGGAAAGAAAAAGTACAGGCAGAAGAAAATTAAACAAATAACGCCTCAGATGTTTACTGATTTCACATGAGAGTGAGAGAGAAAGAGAGAGAGTTGTACGTCTTACTAACAGCTAAGGTCACCTAAGGAGACGGGACCTCGGTTTAAAGACACATACGAAAGTCTGGAGAAGCCAGGGATCGATCCTGCAAATCCTGGTTTACAAGGCAAGTAGCATAACCACTACACCACGGAGGCTTCTACTGATTGCACAATTTGTGTGTTGACAGGAAATATAAATGATTATAGAGCAGCCTCTATATATGTTACTCAATTGCAGCATTATTACAAGTAATGTCCTGGAGCTAGCATGAAATAGTTTCCACCGAAGTTGCCGGTGTTAAGTCATCCAAAATTCGTCTTTATTGACTATATAACCGAAATTCTGATCTGTCATCAATGTTAGCCTTCGAAATCTCTGATCTGTGTTTGTGGACAGTCGTATAAAAAACAATCTGTAGTTAGAGACAGCATTTTTTTGGACACCTGGTCACTTTCGGGGAGCTTAGTTTGTTTATTTAACCGAGTTATACGGTCAAATTTGGCAGAAATACTGCTGAATAATCGTAGTTTTAGCATGGGTAAGTGAATGTAACATATTTTGTTCCGTAGACGTACACTTGACGCCGAAAACAAAAATTCATAAAATTTTCGATGAAAATATTTTTCAACGAACTGAAAAAGCCTTATCTGGCTTTGAAATATAGTCAGAATTTTGCTGCGGTATCTCCAGGCATTTAGTTTCTTCTCCAATAGCAGCATAAGCCAACAAATTGCCTTCTCGATTTATACAAACAAAAAAACTTCACCTACCCTTTCTATGAAACGTTTTTCGCGATCTGTCTTAGAGACAGTAATCTGTCTTCGACGCAGCCGGTTGTACGTTGTGATTAGGTTTGCTGAGCAATTTCTTCAGAAGTATGGTGCAACTGTTGTCATATTGGGAGTAGATCAGTGGTGAAGGCAAGGCTGATTTGTGACTGTAAAAAAAAAAAACAGATTTACATTTTCTTGTGTTCACACCAAGGATTGGGAGTTAATAATAACCCTTCTCTTGCTGAATATTCATTTTAGCCACACCCATCTCTGACTTTGTTTTTGTTTGTTTGATTTGAGGTTTAACGTCCCCGTCAACACTGTAAAGGACTCTCTGACTTTGAACCAATCAGATTACTTGATGTAATTTATTTCTACAAATTCAAAATTGAATGTCAAACAGTGTAGATCCTGATCAGATGGCTTCTTCAGAAGCCATCTGATCTGAATCTGCACTGTTTGCAAAGATAGGGGTTGTCGTGAACAGCAAGATAAGGGATAAGCCTATGTGAGGCAGTTCTAACAAGTGTCCAAATCTACCATAATGACCCTAAGTATCGGGACAGATAGGCCTTAGCAAACAGATTTTTATGCTCCCCCAAGGGAGAGCATATAGTCGCCGCTTTGTTCAACCATCAGTTCATCTGTCTGTCCATCCATCCATCTGTCCGGGCACACAAATGGGCACTAGTTGGGTAGGACGTTGTTGGGTACTTGCCTTTTATTCCGTTAGTGTCCAAAAAAAGTAGCCAACAAGATTTATTGCTTTGTTGGGTAGTTGAGGGGGTATTTGTGCCTTGTTGCGTTATTTTTAACATGGAGTTAACCCAACAAGTGTCCATCTGTAAGGATGTCCGTCCGTCCGTCACACTCTATGATATAAGTATTAAAGGTAATTAAGTGGAACTTGTTATACTGATAGGGGAATCGCAGCATGCAAGAACCATAACCCTGTCACCAGTATTTATGGAGTTACTTCCTTTAACTATTTCAGTGAAAAGCTTGTTATATAATTATATAATAGGATTTTTACGGTATACTTCGAGCATAATAATAAGGTCGCAGATTTTTGTTCCTCATGACGATTAATTGTCCCAAATTTTGATTCCTCATGACCCAAGGGGTCAGACTTTGATTAACCCTTGTCCTGCTGAATATTCATATATGCCACACCCACTACTGATTATGAACCAATTGGATTACTTGATGCAAATTATTGCAACAAATTCACAATCTGAATGGCAGAAAATGTAGATCCTGATCAGAAGCCATCTGATCTGGATCTTCATTGTTTGGAAAATAAGGCATATCCGGGCTCAGCAGGACAAGAGTTAACAATGACCTGGCTGTGAATGACCATTAATTTAGATAAATAAGCAGGTTTATTCAAATGATGGCTTGAATTACTGAAAAAAATCTTCCTTAATCGAACTGCACAGCTATTAAAGGGCCTTAGGTGTGAAACTTCAAATAAAAATGGCACAGGAAGTGTCAGGCGGGCCACAGGTTATAATTAAAGTGGTGAGGTCCACATCTGTCTGGACAGAGTGAATTGACCAGTGATTAGATCGAGACAGCTTATCATTACACACCTGGGGTTCAGGTCACAGTGGTCAGCTGAAAACTAAAAGATTGACCCCTGTGTTGATCTGGAAACAAAATTGTAGAGACAACAACGACAACAAATAAACTAAAAAAAATGGAAAAATGAACATTAACCCTTAACCTCCTGAATATTTAAATATGCCAGACCCACTAGAGATTATCAACCAATCAGCAAATTATTGCAACAAATTCATAAACTGAATGACAAACAATGAATATCCTGATCAGAAGCCATCTGCATTGTTTGAAAGTTAAGACATATCTGGGCTCAGCAGTACAAGGGTTAAAATAAGAAGTCTTTAAAAAGTAGTGGTCACTACAATATCATGTGCGGCCCCCGCCCATTGGGGCTTGAAGAAATAAATGGACTGCATGATGCTTCCACGTAAAGCTGAAACTGACCGCATAAGAGTACTGGTAAACCGCTTAAAGGATCTAAGCCTGCCCAGGCAAAGCAGTGTGAGTCGGACGGTCCATGCTTATAAACCCTATTAGTTTCATTGGGCGACAGGGATTAAGATGTCATTTCATCCCAGTGTCGCAGTAAAAGTCCCACAGAATTGGAAGCAATGTCTCCAAAATGATCTAAATAGTGTTGACGGGGACATTCAAATCAAAACAAAACAACAAAAAAACACAAAATCATGGAAATTGTCATTCTAAGAAATTTTTATTATTATGTGGATTGTGGTCTGATCTGGTCATCATGACACATATTACATGGACTTCTAACAAGGCTTGAGGCCATTGTGACCAGAAAAAAGGAAAATTCTGGAAAAAAAAATCAGTCTGAGGGTGGATGGCTCTTTATTTGTGAGGAGAAAATGAATTCAAAGTGTGGTTTTGAATGCAAATTGATTTTGGTGTGGAGATTTCAGTAAGATTTCTAATTAGAACAGTGTTACTATGTTTATATAAAAGATCAGCCAAGTGATTGTTTGAGGACCTCATTATTTTCTCATCTCTCAAACACCCGACAGAATTTTTCTCATTATAACTGTCCCCATGGTCTAGTTGTCAGAGGGTCTGTCATAGATTTGAGGACAGAATAGAACAGAACAGACATTTTTATTTGGCTTTTATTTTCATAATACAGCTGCGGCAAGTACAAACAGATTTCAGAATAAGGAAATGTCATTACATACTGTTTTCCGCCCTCGCCCATCGGGGCTTGGAGAAATAGTCTGGGCTGCATGGTGCTTCCAGGCAGAGCTGAATCAGACCACACATGAGTACTGGTAAACCGTTTAGAAGGAAAAAGCCTGTCCACACAAAGGGGTGTGTCAGATCGTCCTATGCATATAAGCCTTCTGGTTTCATTTGGCAGCTGAGCTTGAGATGTCATTTCACCTCAATGTCAAGTAGAAGTCCCACAAAATTGGAAGCAACGTCTCCAAAATGACCTAAATTATGTTGACAGGGACGTTAAACCTCAATTCAAACAAAACAAACATTACATACTGCTATGAACATTTATCTCAAGCATCTAGATGGATATATAGTTGATCAATTTGGCATATTTCAAGTGGATTAAATTTTTGTCCTTTCATGATGTAACAGTTGTGAAAGAAATCATTTGAATAAAAGTTAATTAAATTTTTTGAGGACAATGCCATAATGGGTATAGGCTTAATTATTGTTTCCATAGTAATATGATTTCTGAAAATTTTTGCCCTATTAATTTTGCATGTATTTTGGTTTGATTTTCTGTCTTTGAGTGGAGGGTAAACGAAACTGGGTGAAAGTCATTCTGTTACTGAAGTGTGCTAATTGAAATCACTAATTGTTTTTCTTTCATTTGCATAAATATAAGATTTGAAGAGAAAATCGTTTCTGTAGAGTATTAGTTTTCAAGTGGCAGTTAGCTGCGGTCATCTTAGGGAGAATTGGTAAACCTTCAGGGGAAGCAACTGTTTTAACCCATTTTGTTCCAGAAACCCAAAAATGGGTAATTGGCAAACAGTGCAGACCCAGATCAGATGCCGCAGAATGTGGCATCTGATCAGGGCCTACACTGTTTGCAAAATGTTCAGCCATTTTCCAAATAAATTTTGATGAAAACACAACCGGACACCCCTAAATTTCGAAATGAACTCCTGCTATACATAAGGAGGAAGATTCCATTTTAACCCTTGTCCTGCTGAGCCCGGATATGCCTTATTTTCCAAACAATGAAGATCCAGATCAGATGGCTTCTGATGAAGCCATCTGATCAGGATCTACATTGTTTGCCATTCAGATTGTGAATGTGTTGCAATAATTTGCATAAAGTAATCTGATTGGTTGATAATCGGTAGTGGGTGTGGCATATATGAATATTCAGCAGAACAAGGGTTAAATCACTAATCACAACTAGCAGACAGTATTTTCTAGAGAAAAAAGTAAATGAGAGAAAGACCCAGAGGTGTATATGCTACCTTATACGTGGCCTTGTGGGTAAGACTGCTGTGGTCGATCACCATTTTTGGTTTGAGCCTCACTCGGGTCAAATCAGAAGCACCAAGTTCTGCAGTGGAAGGTCAGATGGTTTTTCTGCAAGTACTCTGGTTTTTGCCCACCACTGATAAATGATCAGCTTGAAATTGTGAAATAATCTGGCCATCAAACCAATAATAATAAAAAAAATGTATTAAATTGAATGTTACACTGATGATGAATTCTAACAACTTAGCAATTGATGGTCTGTCTGTCTGACTGTCTGTCTGCACATGCATGTGTGATAGTTTGTGTGTCTGGTTTTGACTTACTCAACAGCTGCTCATGCCTGGTACAAAATGTTTCCATTTTTGGTCTTCTATCAATTATTTAATTAACAATTAATCACATGCAGTAAGATATGAACCAATCAATATATTCTTTGATGGTTTTGCCAATATTATGGCCAGTCATGTGACCTGTGCCATCAATCTAATCATGATCTTCTCACCCTATTTTTCAACCGAGACGGCAGCGTTTATTTAGGGAAATTTAATTACATCCTAGAGACATATTTTACGATAAAAAATATTTCTATCAATTTATAGATGTTCTTTTCTTTGCAGAAAAGGATCAGTAGTCCTTTACGTGCTTGTGCATAACACACAGTGTCACTTAACCCCATTCTGACGCAGTATTAGTCCTTCTCTTGCTGAATATTCAGTTTAGCCATACCCATTTCTGACTTTGAACCAATCAGATTACTTGATGTTATTTATTCCTACAAATTCATAAATTGAATGTCAAACAGTGTAGATCCTGATCAGATGGCTTCTGAAAGATGGCTTAAAAGATGGCTTCTTCAGAAGCCATCTAATCTGGATCTGCACTGTTTGCAAAGATAGGGGTTATCGTGAATAGCAGGATAAGGGTTTATACACCATTTTAGAATGGGTCAGTGGCAACAGAATGCGGTGTCTGATCAGGGCCTTCATTGCTTGTAAAAATAAAAAACAAGCCCAAGTTACTAAGCATAAAAGCTCTTCAGTGCTTAAGTCCACCTGACTATCACTAACTTATCAGTACAATGGTTATTTATAACAAAAGCTGCTCTGAGGTCAGACTGTTTTATAAGAGGGTATTATGTATAGAATAGAATCTGGTCTGGAATCATGGGTTGGGTTTGTCAAGAGTAAAAGCTCATTCAAGGACTTTTTTTCCCAGCCAACAGTCGACCCATCAGTACTCTCAGTGCTTTGATTTCTAAAGAACTGTCCCAAAGTTTCAACATGGAAGTCTGCTATACATGTATAAAGTGGAAAATTTGAAGGGTAAAAATAAAAATAAAACACCATTTCAGCAGATACAGTTAAATTCCGCTATTAAGACCAGCTAAAATTAAGACTAATTCTGGTTTAAAAGGCTTATTTAGAAGTGTGCAGTTATTCTTTCTAACAGTCAGGGACCACCTTGGGGACTGTTCAAACGTGGTCTTTAAGACCGCTTTTGAACAGTCCCAAAGGTGGTCTTAATATTGGAATTTTACTGTATTAACAAATCAGTTTATGGTGAATCAAATAGCCTCATTTTCATTAGACTGTTCAAACCAATATATTCTCCATTTTCTAAAAAGCAGAAAATCCTCAGAGGCCTTTGGTACATAAATCTAATGGTTTTGAGGATTTTTATTCTTTCATTACTGACAACAATTTTATTCCTACTAGACCAATTGTTTGTTTTATGTGATCTCTTTGATTTTATTGGCAGATGCCAGAATTTATGACAAATGGACAGGCAGGCTGATCAGAGTCAAAAGAGACAACAATCTCTCCTATCCCAAGTTGTTTTTGGAAACCCCAAATCTGCAAAAATTATTTGTAAAAAGTTTGCACCAGCTTGTAGCAGACCATTATAAACAGACAACATTGTCAGATTTTCTTGGCAGCTTAACCCTTGTCCTGCTGAGCCTGGATATGTCTTATCTTTGAAACAATGAAGATCCAGATCAGATGGCTTCTGAAGAAGCCATTTGATCAGGATCTTCATTGTTTGTCATTCAGCTCATGAATTTGTTGCAATAGTTTGCATCAAGTAATCTGATTGGTTGATAATCAGTGGTGGGTGTGGCATATTTGAATGCTCAGCAGGACAAGGGTTAATGGATAAAAGCAAGGAACAGACTATATTCAGTTCAAACAGGAGCCTCTGCCAGAAAAAAAGATTAAAAGTGTTTTTGTTCAGAGAGGTCTGCAGCATTGCAGCTTAAATCTGGTATTTGCTACCACACTGTCTGCTGACAAGATGCTGTCAAATTTCCTTGTAATTGTCTCTTACCCCTGACCTACATGAATAAAACAGTCCATTATGACAGAACAGTCTTCATGCTGTTATCAAGTTTGAAAAATTAAGTTTTCAGATTTTGTCAGATTTACAAGCCTTATTAATTAAGAAGTTCCTGATTTTGATTAAATCTGTCGCTGGTGTCAGTCAGCAAATGTGATGCTATTATGTCAACCATTATTTTCGGTCCAAAGAACACTGCGCAGTTAAAGCAATACACAAAGCATGCCGATGAAGCTACATGCTTTCATTAAACTTTTAAATCCAATAGGAGATAAACTGTCAATTTCATAATATGACATAATTTGGAGTCTTGAACTACAAAATGGTGGTTCTAAGTTTCACTGTATTGATTCCAGGCAAAGAATTTTGTTGCAGAATTTAAATCTGATATCGGGTTCCATTTCCAATCCTCGGGATGACTGCTAAGCGGAACCAGGGCTATGCCGAGGTTCCGCTCAGCACGGTCATCCCGAGTGTTGGAAACGCCCATCTACAACAGAAATCCATATTAAATTGATTGTTTTGGGTTGTTGGTCATTTTGTGCCATCTCCCAGAGAAAGGGAGAAAAGAGATAGAAGAGATAGTAGAGCAGATGAAAGTGGAGGAGGAGAAAGAGGAAAATGAATGGAAGTGTAGAAACAGAAGAAATAACAACACTTCCTTCTGCAAGGACAGCAGGCCTTGTCCAACTGTAAGCCAATATCAGTTGGACGCCCTAGTGGAGCGAGATGCATGTCACCTAAAATAGTTTTGGCAAGGCTGTTAAATTCCAAATTATCAATCTGAATGTCTAGATGTCCAGTTTTCTTTTAGTGCTCATGGTACCAAAGTGATCAAAAGCCAGTTTGTCAATCGGATCTACATATGACAGCATGTGAGGATTAGATCGGAATAAATTGTTGTATGTTTTGTGGGGAGTGTGATTGGAAAATTGCGGCAAACTTGTCAAGATATTGTGTCGAGTGACAAATTTCTGATTTGCTTGGTCCTCTTTTTATCTGTCTACCAGTTCTCAAGAAACCTTCCATTATTAAATCTTGTACTGTATACTGGTTCTTCCTTTCATGTTCTTGGTGATATTACAAATAAGAAATACCATATATATTGTAAGGATTCCATGAAAAACTCTCTCTCAAAATGTTGTCTGTTATGTCATCTGCTGCGGGATTATCTTCTTGCAAACTTTTCATATGGGCAAACAGTGTGAGCCCTGATCAGATGGCTCATATCTGGGGAGCAGTCTGATAATTGGGTCCACACTGTTTCAAAAATGACTTTTAAAGTTACTGGCAGACTTAAAAGCATTAGAGAATGACCGTAGAAAAGATTTCATGAAGAATGTAGCCATCCACAGCAGGTATTGAACCCGCGTTCGTTAGACGTGCATCTGACTGAGCTACCGAGGCCCGCATCTATCTGATACAGTGGAGGACACTAATCAGTTGGTTTCTATAGAGCACGTCCAATATACAACACATCAGTCTCTTTGTAACACTATTCTTCCAAAGCAGAAACGATGTTAACCCTTGTTCTGCTGAATATTCATATATGCCACACCCACTACCGATTATCAACCAATCAGATTACCTGTAGCAAATTATTACAACAAATTCACAATCTGAATGACAAACAATGTAGATCCTGATCAGATGGCTTCTTCAGAAGCCATCTGATCTGGATCTACATTGTTTCAAAGAAAAGGCATATCCGAGCTCAGCAGAACAAGGGTTAACTGGGCTTTTTGTACCAAACGGAATCTTCCACTTTATATATAGTACAAGTCCATTTCAAAATTTAGGGGTGTTTGGTTGTCTTCCTCCAAATTTTATTTGGAAACTAGTTAAACTTTTTGCAAACAGTGTAGGCCCTGATCAGACCCTGCATTCTGTGGCGTCTGACCTGGGCCTGCACTGGTTGCCAGGGTCCCCTTTTTGGGGTTTCCGTACACAAATGGGTAAAAAAAACAAAAAACTGTTAAATCTAAACAAAAATGTATTTGCAGAGATCTTGTCTTTTTGTTTATCGGCATGTCAAAGGTCACCTTTTATCATCACATCTGAAAAATGGGTATTTTATACTCTGCTAACTGGGCATGGCCTTTGAGCAATCAGCAGGGCAGACAATTCACATGAAATGTCAAGCCTTATTTTTGCTTCAAATAATAGAAACAAATTGTCTTCTGCTGAATTTTTTTGTTGTATACAAATGAAGGTACTCGGTTTGAGTGATAATATGCAAAATTGAATTGTTGATCCCTTGTTGTAATGTAAAACTAAATATCTCATTACTGCTGATAATGGGTGGCCAGTATTCATGAGCCGGTACCCTGATTTATCACTGATTTTGTCAGATACTAGGGGTTCTCTATTGAAAAGATTCAAGCCTCAGTGATCACATGAAATTATGCATGAATGTTGGCAAGCTTTGCAGGTGATTTTTCAGTAAATACTGTATAAATTCGGCACAGTGACAGTTTAAAATTACTAACAGTTTAATAAAATTACTAACGTTACTGTGTACAAAATATGGAAACAAAGTAGTGAACAAAATAGACCATTATCAGACTGCTCCAAATCTGATTGGCCGGCCCCCGCCCATCGGGGCTTGAAGAAATAGATGGGCTGCATGATGCTTCCATGAAACCGACCCGCACACGAGTACTGGTAAACTGCTTAGAGCATCTGAGCCTGCCCAGACAAAGTGGTGCGAGTCGGAACGTCCATGCTTATAAACCCTGTTGGTTTCATTGGGCGGCAGGGCTTGAGATGTCAATTCATCTTAGTGTCGGCTAAAAGTCCCACAAAATTGGAAGCAACATCTCCAAAATAGCCTTTATATTGTTGACAGGGACGTTAAACCTCAAATAAAACAAAACAAAAACCAAATCTGTTGGTACACTGTGAAATCTGTTCTCTAAAGCAAGGGAAACAAGTATAAAACATCAGCTGTGTTGAAGGAATTTGAGTTGTCTCCCTGAAAGTAATGCAAAACATAAAAGATGTATTTGTCTCGTTTCAGGTTTTTGAATGGGTCTGGAGCCCAGCTGAATGTCCCTGTTGATTCCAACCTGATCATTAACTGTCCTTACCAGGTGAACGAATATTATAAAATATACTGGGTAAGTAAATTTTGTCCTGGTTATTTCCTAAGTTTTTCTTCCTAGCTCCATATAAGGTGTAGCAAGGTTTTTTCATATTTTTTTGTCAAAAACTATATTACATTGTGGATACTTGTTAGAATCACCTCGATGAGGTGATTCTAACAAGTATCCACAACATATATTTTTTATGGAGAAATATGAAAAATTATTCCCAGTATCTTCATTGCTCTTATCTTCAGCTATGGTAGCTGTATCTCACAGCCAGCAACAGTAGTGCAGTCTGGTGTGTGCCAGGTCAAAGGCACGATATCTGCTGGGGTCAGCAATATTCTTTCATGTCAAGTCTCTCCCTTCTGCAGTAGTCAGTTTCCTCTGAAAGAATGTAACTGCTTGTGTATAAACCTGCCCAGGAACCTTGTGGTTAAGTAAACTTTCTGGCTCAATATGACCTATATAGTGTTGGCTGGGCTGTAAATCTCCCAACTATGCAAACAAACAAAACCTGTATCTCACACAAGATGCCTGTACAGAAGAGAAACTGACTGGACAAAGATCAACAGACAGACAGACAGACAGACAGACAGACAGACAGATGTGAGAATACAGCTTTTGTCACTTTGTCTTTTCAAATATATTTCTGTCTCCTCTTTGAACTTAACCCTTGACCTGCTGAATATTTATATATGCCACACCCACTACTGATTATCAACCAATCATATTACTTGATGCAAATTATTGCAACAAATTCATGAGCTGATCATGAATGACAAACAATGAAGATCCTGATCAGATTGCCATCTGATCTGGATCTTCATTGTTTGAAAGATAAAACATATCCGGGCTCAGTAGGACAAGGGTTAAAGGTGAACAAACATTTACATATTATCACATGTGCATTGAAATAAAAAAAAAGTAAATAAAATATGGGGTTTGCATGAGTTCCCCATAATTAATTTGGGACACTGGCCTTGCTGTATAGGTATGACCTCAAATTAATATGTGTCTGTTGTTGAATATTCTAGGCATTACATATTTTAACTTTTAACCCTTATCCCGCTGGATACGACAACCCCTACCTTTGCAAACAATGTAGATCCAGATCAGATGGCTTATGCAGAAGCCTTATCCCGCTGTTCACGACAACCCCTACCTTTGCAACCAAAGTAGATCAAGATTAATATTTGTTACAATAATTTGCATCAAGTAATCTGATTGGTTGATAATCGGTAGTGGGTGTGGCAGATTAAAATATTCAGCAGGGCAAGGGTTAATGTATGTTAGTTTATATCATTTCAGGTTCCAAAAGAAATATTCCGAGACTGTTTTATACCCAACAATGTGACACTTGATCCCTTCTTAATCTGTGATACACCCTATGATGGGAGCAGGCCAAAATTTTTCGAACTCAACATCATTCCATTCAATGGAGTCTATGGCCATAAAGACTTTATAGAGGGAAAAAGTTTTTATTTAGCAAGTAAGTATGATTTCTGGCTTTTATATATCCAGGCTGATGATTCATCACGAAAACACGCCCATATTTTTGACCCCCTTGAAACCCACTTTTATATAGTAAAACTGGGGTTTCCGGGGGTTTACCTTATTTTTCTGATTTCTGCTCTAAAATATAGATTGTGGGTACTCGTTAGAACTGCCTCGATGCGGCGGTTCTAACCTGTGCCCACAATCTATATTTTGAGCAGAAATAAGAAAAATATCATATAGATTGTGGGTACTCGTTAGAACCGCCTCGATGAGGCAGTTCTAACGAGTGCCCACAATCTATATTTGGAGCAGAAATAAGAAAAATATCACAATTTTTCATCATAAAATTTTCTTTTTTTCGACGATAAAGGTGGCAATGTATTTGTATAGGCGTGTTTGCGTAATGCTTGCATAGAGGAACCCTCCATGGGCATTTTATATGAAATTTATGAAACGAGCCTCTGGCGAGTTTCATAAGTTTCATACAAAATTACCACGAGTGTGAGATTCTTTTTATCACATATTTTTTCTTCATAGAAAGCTGGTAAAAGTTTAATAACAATGCAATATTATGCAATCACAAAAAAGATTTAGCAAAACAGCCAGACAGCTAGCCAGAATATTGACCAGTCAGAAGTAGTTTTGTGCAAGCCTATTTCTATATACCGTTTATTCGGGCCCCCGCCCATAGGGACTTTAAGAAATATATGGGCTGCATGATGCTTCCACGCAGAGCTGAATCCGGCCCGCACACTAGTACTGGTAAACCGCTTAGAGGATCTAAGCCTGTCCAGGAACCGCGGTGCGAGGCGGACCATCCATGCTAATAAACCCTATTGGTTTCATTGGGCGACAGGGCTTGAGATGTCATTTCATCTGAATGTCGGGTAAAAGTCCCACAAAATTGGAAGCAAGTCTCCAAAATGACCTTTACAGTGTTGACGGGGATGTTAAACCTCAAATCAAACAAACAAACAAAATATACCATTTATTTAACCATCATAAATAAAATATACAGATGCAAGAGAACAATCCTTAGCTTGGAAAAGAAGGGTGCCAATTCTGAAACTGGAACCGTCATTCCTGGAACATTTCTTGCTGTTGCTACTGATTATCATTCAAAGTCATGGAGTTTGTGAAAATAGGGTATAATGAGGTGGCTTCTGATCAAGGCCTACACTATTTGCACAATAGAACGAAAAATAGGCCTACCACTCCTTATATGACAGATGGACTTGTCCAACATATAGCAATGGAAGAATCCACTAGTATACAATGCGTTAATCCATTTCTTACTTTTTACTTTTCAGCTATGTCATTAGGATCAAAGAATGGGATGAACAACACTTACAAAGGGGCCTGTCAACACAGAAACATGAAATTGAATATATCTGTTGTAGACAAACCGCTACCAACCACAAAAGGTAGGAGTTCTCATAGATAATATTTGCTATGTTTATGTAAGTCACACATCTTCCAGGATCACAGTATACCACTTTTCCACTGCGATGGATTGTCGTTGTTTCATTTTCTAAAACGCAAGAAATTTCTGATATTTTTCGAGAAAATGGACCTGTCATGACGTCCTTTCAGCGACCAAGAGTTAGTGCTGTCTCTCAATCATTGGGTCTCTCAGCCTGTGGGTTCTAGCCTCACCCGGGTCACATGTGTGATGCCCAGTTCTGCAACTGAAGGTCTGGTGATTTTTCTCTGGGTGCTCTGGTTTTCACCAACCTCCGATTAATGATTAGCTCAAATTAAGTGAAATAATGAAAAAAAAATACAAAACAAAAAAAAAAGAATTGTTTCCATGAACTACACCATGTTTTTGTCTGTTAGTGTGGAGGTTTTATGTCACCATCAGCGCTATTTAGGTCATTTTGGAGACATAGCTTCCAATTCTGTGGGACTTTCACCCGAAATTAAGATGAAATGAGATCTCAGGCATACCATCCAAACAAACCAATATGGTTTATCTACAGGGACCACAGCTTTCTGCCTGGACTGGCTTAGACCTAAGTAATTTACCAATCTGTTTCTCCAAGCCCCAATGGGTAGGGGCCTGAAGTACACAATATGCAAGAACTCTTGTAAAACTTAACCCTTGACCTGCCAAATATTTAAATATGCCACACCCACCACTGATTATCAACCAATCATATTTCTTGATGCAAATCATTGCAACAAATTCATAAATGGAATGACAAACAATGAAGATCCTGATCAGATGGCTTCTTCAGAAGCCATCTGATCTGGATCTACATTGTTTGAAAGCTAAGACATATCCGGGCTCAGCAGGATAAGGGATGTCCAAATTAAATTGTCAAGAGCAGTCTCCTAATGTATTGACCTGTCCCAAGCAATAAGATGATAAAGTTTGCCTTAAATGGGTTCTTATTGTCGTTATAGCACCTACAGACGGAACAAATTCACACACAACAAGAAGGCCTCCGGTAAAAACAACACACAGGCCCACGACGACAACAGTACGGCAGACGACAATACCATCAACCACAACGTCCACAAGAAAGGCAACAACAAAGTTGAAGACAACATCAAGACCTCTATCTACAGGTGAATAACTGCACATTATTTTATAGGGTTTGATCCCCACAATGTATTGTAACATGCTTTCAATAGCCACAGATACTATTTTTCCTATTTCCGCACAAAAACGTGAGTACTCATTAGAGGCACTTCTAATGAGTACCCACAACCTGTGTTTTCATGCAGAAATAGGAAAAGTATCAATATTTTTCAGATGAGAAAAGCACCTTGCCTGGAGCAAATTCTGTAGCTATTCTTTCTCTTGTACTAATTCAAGAATGGTTCTGCAAATGCAGGTCAGGTGTTTTTTCTCTGGGTACTCCAGTTTTCTCCCACCTCTGATTAACGATGGCTCGTTATGAGTGAAATTGTCTTGTAAGGGCTTTAAAACCCAAACCAAATATTCAAGAATGGCAGTTTTCAGATTATTCTGAAAGAATTTACAGTGTATTTGTTATATGCGTAGGTATAGGCCTGCCCAGGAAAAGTCAGGTAAACTGCCCGGCTCAATAGGGAATAGAAATTGCCTTCCAATTAAAGGGCAGCATTCTTTTTATATAAAATTAATCCTTTCCTGCCTATCACAACAACCCTCCTTTGCAAACAGTGCAGATCCACAATAGATTGCTTCTTTAGACACAATCTAATCAGGATCAACACTGTTTGTCATGAAGTTTGTGAATTGAATGAAATCTTTATATCAAGTAATATGACTGGTTGATATGGGTAGTCAGAAATTTGTGTGACTAAATTCATTTAATTCAGCAGGATAACCTGAATATTTTTCTTTCTTTTTGTTTCAGACATTCCAGATATCAACAGTGGGATAATTATAGACAGTTCTGACAATGGCAATTCTGCCGTCATAGATGCAAATGATAGCGGAAAATCATTGACGTTTTCGTGGCTTATAGTGCTCAGTATATGTCTTTCAGTGTTGAATTTAGTGCAAGTTGTGCGGTAGCACTTCCTGCTGTAGTTAGGTCCCTTGATGAACTCTCCGTTTGGGAGAATCATTTATTCATTGATATTGAAAGCATCTTCATTGTGATTTCTCAAGAATGAACACAAAATAGTCAAAACAAGATGGCTGACCAGATAGAGATGGAGCAGCATGGTTACAGTCTTCTACACAGGAGATGGTGTTTCCACGGAGGAGAAACAGTGAAACAGTCCAGACCAAAGAGACTGGTTACAGATTTGTGCCCAGAAAAATAATGTGCTAGGTAGTAGGACAGAAGCACAGTCACAAATAGATATGCTCAAGTATTTGGCAATGATTGTTATGAAGCCACTTTAACTCTGCTTCTAGCCATGGACCCTTCCAATCTCTTGACCTTTTAGAGGGTGGTACTTAGTGATGAGCTAAAGTGTGCTAGTTGAGGTGAACTGGTATATTTCCAAGCAATTTCTCCTTTACTTGGAAGAATTCACATCTTTTTGCATAGGACCTGAACTTGAAAAAAGAACAGGAAATGTTACAAGTGTGTCTATTGTCCTAAAGTGAAGCCATTAGCTGGAGTGATAAGCCTTTGAAAATGGAGGCAAAACTTCCAACTTAAATTGCTCTGTCTTGGAAATGTATTGACACCTTAAACAACCAGAATAAAGATCTGGTTCTAAATGTGCTTGCCCAAGTTTCATATGGGCTTCCATTTGCTGGGTAAAAGGAAGCCATCTTGCTAGAAATGAACATCATACCCTTAGCATTGTAAGATAAACCAATGGCATTATAAGTGTCAGACACAGATTAGGAAAAAATAAATGTTTTAAAATTAGTTGGCATATTTCATCTGGCACTCATGGGTTTAATATACCCATAATGAGGTTCTGGTGAATGTCTCTTGATTTGCCATCTGTATTTCCCAAAGTAGGGGAAGGAACAGATGCTTCCTTTTCAGAAAAGGGTAGATAGCATTCGCTTTTGTCTTATTTTTCAGAGAAAATAAGCCTTGACATTACATGTGAATTGTCTGCTGGGCAGACAATTCAGATGTAATGTCAAGGATTTTTTTCTCTGAAAAATTAGAAAAAAAATGCATGCAGATTTTTGCATGCTGGACCCTTTTCTGAAGTTTTCCTTGTTCGGGTTTAGTTCTTGCAATGAAGGGTTTTTACTGGGTCTGAGAAACTGATGTTCATTTCTAGAAAAATTCACAGTTCTGACCAGAGCTGTTTAATTATCTGTGATTACTGAAATTTGCCATTATTGGGAAGGGGTTATTTCTCAGAAATTAAATTAAAGACAGTATTTATCTTTAACTATACTATTCAATTATTCAAAGTCCCATTAAAATGTAGAATTAGTCTATAAAGACATTTGAGTATAGATCTGGGCCGTTTTTTTCAAAGCTTAACAAAGTGGTTAGTTTACATAATGATGAAACTTAAGCCATTCCGTACAGTAAAAAAAACTTGTATTTTTCCTGAAAAAAAAAAGTGAGTTTTTTATTTCAGTAAAAATCTGATGCATTTGATATTGTACTAATAATATTAGAATGGTAAACATTTTGATCACAAATGAATTTGTTGAAATACCAAGGCTTTGAAAAATTGGGCCCGGGTAAAAATAGATTAAATTTCTGAGAAATATCTGGTTCCCAGCCTTTTTGATGAAACTGCCCTGTCGCTTGTGTGTTTTGAGAAAGTGTATATTGTCCAACATTTTCTTGTTCAGATTCAGGTTTTGTATATATTTTTTTCTCTAAAACATCAAATAAACAAGTCATCATGAACTTACCCGTTAGCCCCATTTTAGCTGGGCTCAGTGGGTTATGTGTGACTGTCCAGGCTACAGTTTCAGTCATGTAATTAAATCCATATATGACAATGCAATCTCCCATCTAATAAGTTTGGAGTGGTCCATTTCCATGATCTTAATAGTTTTGACATGACAATTAAACTTCAAGTAAAAAAAAAAAAAAAATCCCAAAATTTTAAAGATAATATTTTGCATTCAAAGAAACCAAAATCCCAAAATTTTGAAGAACTCTGTTGTGAACGGATATTTTGCAATCAGCTCTCTTGCAACATTATTTCAGTATTAACAAAGTGCTTGAAAGAAATTTGTCAAAATAGCAATGTTTTACTGAAGAACATTTAAATGCAAACTTTGACAGAAGCTAATGTTTCATCTGATATCAAACTTGCGCTTATGCACTACTTACATTAGTCACATGCTTTAGCCATTACGCAAACACGCCTATACAAATGCATTACCACCTTTATCGCCGAAAAAAAAAAGAAAATTTTTAGATGAAAAATGGTGATATTTTTCTTATTTCTGCTCAAAATATAGATTGTGGGCACTCGTTAGAACCGCCTCAATGAGGCGGTTCTAACGAGTACCCACAATCTATATTTTGGAGCAGAAATAAGAAAAATAAGGCATACCCCTGGAAACCCTAGTTTTACTATATAAAAGTGGGGTTGAAGGGGGTCAAAATTATATAGGCGTGTTTTTCGTGATGGGTAGTTTTTGCAATAAAATGTTACTGTCATGTTACATTCTTTGTGATTGGGACCAGTTGGTCCAAACTAACATCTTAAATATTAACATCGTTAAAACTTTGATCATTTAATCTTGTAAATATTCTAATGTTCTTTTCAGAAAAACTTGTGAGCAGCTTAGCTTTCACATATGCGAAAATAAAACTATATTTTGCTTACCAGAACATTTCACATTTTGATAACTAATGAGCTTGTTAAGCTAATGACACCTTGAACAACTGAATTCTGGAGAAATAGCTATGAGAGTAAATATACAGTTTCAAAACATGCAGTAGGCAGGGTGGTAGTTATGTCTTTTAATCTTTTGTGCTGTGTGTTTACTGACGATCTTATTGCTGGCTGTGTATTAATCAGAAGTCATCATATTTGATTTTGTTTTAACAAAAAGTCCCATTTCTTGTTTGCAATATTGTTTTTTTTTTCTGCTAAATTTGACCCTTAAAAGCACCAAGCAGAATTTATGCAGATGATTCTTTTGTGGGGGGAAGGGGTGGGCAGGGGTGAGAAAACCTCGCTGGACATTTCATGTGAATCATCGGCATGTTGAGCCTTGTTTTCCTTGATATTGAAAATGCCGTCTACTAAAGTTGTGATTGGTGTTTTTAAAGGTAAATATTTTTCCCTGAAAACACTCAACATTGCATCAATGTCATTTCAACACCACCTCGGATAATTCGCTCCTTTGAGGATGGTTGGAGGTGGAGGTGACATCAAAAAGACGTTGTTGCAATCTTGTTCATTTATTACTATGTTAGCCTCATTATGAGCTGGAGACAGACCTGAAATGTAATATAATAATCCCAGTGCATAGCTTCAGTTGTGAAGGATATTAAAGGGGAATGGGAACACCTTCAGGGGAGGCAACTCCTGCAAAAGTATTTTTGTCTCCCATGTCAATAGGGGTCAACTCTTAAGGAGCAAATTCTTTCCTTTAAGAGTAGACCCTTTTTCAGTGGGATAGGGCTTATAGAAAAGCGAACCGGAAGTTCCGAAAGTTGTCTGAAAATGGCGGAAAAATCTGCCAGGTGTTCCCATTCCCCTCCCTTAGATACTTTTCTTTATTTTTTGTAAGAAGCATATGTTGTGGGTACTTGTTAGAATTGCCTCAATGAGGCGATTCTTACAAGAACCCACAACATATGTTTATATGGAGAAATAAGAAAAATTATCTCAAACAATCCTCATTTCTTTGTTTATCTGTGTCTCACTTTGCAATGTGACCCTACCATTTGTTGTATATTTTTAAAACCATTTCATTTTCATATACATTTTTCTCTTAAAATTTCAAACAATGGCAGAATTTGTATAACGAAATTTCATAATATTCCGCACATCAATCCTAATGCAATATTTAGATCTACTTACGTATCATTTTTCAAATTTTTACATTATATTTTTAATTCAAATATTTTCTCCAGTCATATTGAAAGATGAATTATGAATTGATGAAGTTACTTTGGTGAACCTACTCAGACACAAGGGAGGTAATTCAGTCAGAATTATTTTGACTCTCTTATCAATAGTGATCTACTCTTATAGGAAAGAATTTTTTCCTATCCGTGTATGAGTCTGTGTCCAAGATTGCGATAGCTGTTTTAGTCTGTGTCCGAGCTGGCAATAGCTATTTGTGTTTAAGTTTACCAGACGGGGCATCCATGTCCTTTTGACACATTTCTAGAAATTTTGAGAATTAGTTTGTATTAACCCATTTAGTACCAGAAACCCCTAAAGGGGTACCAGGGCAAACAGTGCAGGCCCAGATCAGACGCTGCAGAACGCGGCGTCTGATCAGGGCCTCCACCGTTTGCTAAAAGTTCAGTCATTTTCCAAATAAATTTTGAAGAAAACACAACCTGACACCCCTAAAGTTTGAAATGGACTCCTGCCATATATAAGGAGGAAGATTTCATTTGGTACAAAAAGGGTTAATAACATACCAGATATTCCGGATACTTGAGTAGAACTTTGGGTACTTTTGCATTAGAAAAGCTACTTACATTTTCTTCATCAAAATAGAAGCCTCCGTGGTGTAGTGGTTATGCTACTCGCCTTGAAAACCAGGGGTCATAGGATCGATCCCGGGCTTCTCCAGACTTTCGGATGCGTCTTTAAACCTAGATCCCGTCTCCGTATGACCTTAGCTGTTGGTGAGACGTAAAACTCAAACACTCACTCACTCTTCATCAAAATACCACTATCAGAATTGTAGGCACTGGAAAAATAACATTTTTGGACCCAGTGGTTCAAAATTAAACTTATTAGTAAGCATATTTTTAAACTCTAGGTCATTGTGTACAACATATTCATTAATATTTTTGCTGAAAAAATGTCACATTTTTTCAGCAAAAATACTATTAATCTACAGAACTCTATGGTGGTTTGGCCACTAACAAGCTTGTTTAGCTAACAATGCTTTGAACAACTGGGTACCGGGCCCAGACCTTCTTTATTTACATCCACACCTCTTTCTCTTGTAGCTTTGTCTATGATAATATCCTTGTAGCCATGTTTGTACATAGCTTGTACAGAAAGTGAGCTCTAAGTTTCACTCTAATCATTTATATTTAATTTGATTTTGTTTTCATCTTACAGACAGACAGACAGAGAGACAGACAGACAGACATTATGTATACACAACCGTCTTTACAGCACTGTTTGGTATACACTGTAGTTTCGGGTATAAAATTTCAAAACTGCTATTTCAGGATGTGACAGGTTGTTTAGCTGTCATGCTTTCAATCAATGCAAACATTGCCCTTTCTGTATGAAAAGAAAAAAGTAAAATTGAAGAAAAATATGATACTGGGTATTTGTATTTTCAAAACTACATCTGAGATGTCCTCTGCTTATGTCGTCTGCTGAATCATCTTGCAAACTTTTCAAACATATTTTTTGCATGCAGGCAAACAGTGTGGACCATGATCAGACTGCTCTTAAGAGGAGCAGTCTGATCTGGGTCCACACTGTTTGCACCAATAACTTAAAAGTAACTAGCGGACGACAAAGCAGACAACAATTGTTGTGACTGGCATCTTCTGGGTTAATTTGAAAATCATTGGATATTCATCTTCACTAAACAACTTAAACCTTGTCCTGCTGAGCCCAGATATGCCTTATCTTTCAAACAATGTAGATCCAGATCAAATGGCTACTGAAGAAGCCATCTGATCAGGATCTACAATGTTTGTCATTCAGATTGTGAATTCGTTTCAATAATTTGCATCAAGTAATCTGATTAGTTGATAATCGGTGGTGGGTGTGGCAGTTTAAAATATTCAGCAGGACAAGGGTTAACATTTATATGTCTGTAATGTTTATTTTACCCAGTAAACCCATCTTTATGTGATAGTGAAATCTGGGGTTTACGCAGATATGCCATGTAGAGTCTTTTCTTCATTTGTTTGATTATCAATCTAGTTCAGTTGGCTTTCTAACAAGGAATGCCCTTCATTTCCTTAACAAGCCTGTGCAAAAAAATGCTGTGTTCTTTAGAACAACCATGCATTGGGATGTCAACGTAGTATACTTCCATGGAGAAAAAGGAAAAATAATGTCAAGTTTTAACCAGTCATCTGTGGAAGTTTCTTCATTAATAAATATAAAGATTTAAAAGATCTGACTAGTAATTTGATGGAAATCAAATTTTCAATGAAAGCATAATATTTCATACACAACATAAATCTTTGATTTTTTTTTCTCTCAGTTAAAGGAATAAATGATTTTATGCCCCTGTATGAAGTGGATAGAGGCATATACTTGGAGAAATAGATTGGGCTGCATGATGCTTTCACGCAGAGATGAAACCGACCACACGAGTACTGGTAAACTGCTTAGAAGAACTAAGCCTGCCCAGGTATAGTGGTGTGAGTCAGACCGCCCAATGCATATAAGCCTTTTGGTTTCATTGGGCAGCAGTGCTTGAGATATCATTTCATCTCAATGTCTGGTAAATGTCCCACAAAATTGGAAGCAGCGTCCCGAAAATGACCTAATTAGTGTTGATGGGGAATTTAAACCCCAATTCAAACAAACAGAAGCATATACATGTAGTTTCCCCCCACATACATATGTGCATTATACATTACCTGTATATTTTGTATGTATGTATGTCAAAATTTGTACTGAAAGTATGACTTTGTTAAGTCATAGAATTTCAAGAAAAAGCACTATGCTGAATGACTGTCAGTGTAGACCATCATAAGACTGCTCCAAAGGAGCAGTCTGATGATGGTCTACATTTTTTTAACACTGTTACAGTGCTTAAAAACAATGATATTTTTTCCTTTAAAGCTAATATGATTATCATGTTTGTTATTTTTCATAGCTAAACAATCACATGTTAAATAAATTCTGAATGTATGTATTGTAATTTATTTGTTTGATTTGAAAGATGTACATATATGTATAAATGTAATAAAAAGAATAGATTATGTGTACATATGTTAATATGTGTATGAAGTGATTAGAAAGTGATTGTATACATGTAATATAAGAGAAAGAAATGTTCAGTATTATATGTGTGTTTGTGCATTAACAGTGTGTGTTCATTAACGTGTGTTTCAAAAGTGTATGTAATATGAGTGTGTATGTGTGGAGTGTGTAATATTAGTGTGTATGTGTGGAGTGTAAGTATAATGGTGCATAAAAATTATTTCAAGGATAATTAGGGATATTCTTAGCCTTTGTCCTGCTGAAAAAATTAATTTGCCTCACCCATTTGTGACTATTAAACTATCAGATTACTTGATATAATGTATTGGTTCATTTCACAAAATGCCAAAAAGTGTAGATCCTGATCAGATGGCTTCAGAATCTAGATCTACACTGTTTGCAAATGTAGGGGCTATCATATTCAGCAGATTAAGGGTTAAGACCAAACAAAAAACGAATATTGTTTCATATTTTCAGAAGGCAATCAGTACATTAACATACCTTTGCAAAAGTGATATTTTAATGCCATAGTTAATTGTTTATAAAAGAGCAAGATCATACCAAAATAATTTCCAAAATACTTACCATGAAGAACAAAGATAATTTTAAGCTACTTACAATGTACAATTCCATATTATAAGTGTGCATGCAAACTAAATGCAGTAAAATTCCGCTATTAAGACCACAAAAAATTGAGACTAATTCTGCTTTAAAAAGCTTATTTTGGAAGTTTAAGTTATTCTTTCTTTGTGTTTTCAGCACACAGTGTCCTCTGGTCAGAGACCACCTTTGGACAGTCCCAAATATGGTCTTAATATAGGAATTTTACTGTATTATGAGTATGTGTTATATGTGTGTGTGCTTGTTAACAAATGGTGTGGATGTTCTGCTGTATGTGTGGTTATGCTAACAACTAATATAATATAAAATGTCATTAAGATGATTAACAAAAACAATGAGCTTTAGTTAGTTTTTTTTTCCAATTCAATTTCTTCAATATGAGCTAGGTGCTAATTGTTATTTTTAGTTAATAAAAGCAACAACAAAAATGGTGAAAGAGGTTGACATGTTAGGCATGGTAGAAAATGTCAGAGTTTTTTTAACCGTTATCACTCACAGAAGACAAATTTTTGACTGGTTTAACCTTTACCAATGGCAGAAGGCAAATTTTTATGTTTCTTATTTTTTCCCAGAAAACAGGGCTTGACAGATATGTCAAATCTTGTTTTCTTGGAAAAATAAGAATAATATTTCAAAATATTGTCTGCTGAAAAAATTACCCCACATGCAGAGCCCTGAACAAAGTTCTTATGAATACTCTAGATTGTTTAGAAGTAATTTTTCTTAAGTGCAGAATAGGAACAAAAAATCCTTTGATTACATATATTAAAAGGCCCCCACCCATCGGGGCTTGAAGAAATATATGGGCTGCATGATGCTTCCACGCAGAGCTGAATCCGACCTGCACAAGAGTACTGGTAAACCGCTTAGAGGATCTAAGCCTGCCTAGGTAAAGCGGTGTGCACAAGTCAGACCATCCATGCTTATAAACCCTATTGGTTTCATTGGGCGACAGGGCTTGAGATGTCATTTCATCTCAATGTCGGGTAAAAGTCCCACAAAATTGGAAGCAACATCACCAAAATGACCTTTACAGTGTTGACGGGGAAGTTAAACCTCAAATCAAACAAACAAAACATATATTAAAACAAATTTTGACATTTTCTTAACTGCCTTTATAAAAACTTAATACAATTCAGTTCCCCAAACTAGTCATTAGAAGCGCAGACTTAGAACCTTTTATTTTTTCCCCCCTGCACACATATATTGTTCAGTCTTGCAACTAACTGTTTAAATATTTTCGCAGTTTATTATCATTTATAGTTAAACTTTGACTGACCCCGGGCATGACAGAAACCTACTAGAAGGCCTGGGCAACCAGCAAAGACTCGGATCAGCCTGCACAGATGCACAGTCTTACATATCTTTGCTGTTTGCATGTGTCATGACTCCAGATAAGGCACTTTTTTTCATCAAAAAAGTACTGATGTTTTTCTTATTTCTGCATGAAAACATACATTTTGGGTACTCATTAGAAGTGCTTGTTAACCCTTGTTCTGCTGAGCCCAGATATGCCTTTTCTTTGAAACAATGTAGATCCAGATCAGATGGCTTCTGAAGAAGCCATCTGATCAGGATCTACATTGTTTGCCATTCAGATTGTGAATTTGTTGTAATAATTTGCATCAAGTAATCTGATTGGTTGATAATCGGTAGTGGGTGTGGCATTTTTAAATATTCAGCAGGACAAGGGTTAAGAAAAATAATATTTGGATACCGCCTGTGATGTACCCTCAGTGGACACTGAAAAAGTCTTCTTTGCACATGACTCAGATATTTTGACTTGAAAATTATTTTGTGCATAATAATAAATAAGCTGCCAGGTCACAACAGAAGATAAATGTTGGCTTAGATCAGTAGAAAGTGTTATAAGTCCTGCTCATGAATATTAAGATGATGATATATTTATGAACAGGACAAATTTCTTAAAAGTTGTTGGCATTTGAGCTGGACATATTTCGTAACAGTTATTGCTTTCATAACAATTATTGCCATTTTAATATTTATGAGCAAGACAACTTTCATAATAATTGTTGCCATTTTAATATTTATGAGCAAGACAACTTTCACAATAATTGTTGGCATTTTAATATTTATGAGTTGGACAAATTTCATGCTCAGCCTGAAAAGTTTTATGAACTCTGGGTCCAGTTATTCAAAACAAACGACGTCATTAGCTAACGTATTGTTAAACTGTCATCATTTTATATGACAAATATACTAATATTTTTGCTGAAAAAAAATGTGAGTAGCTTTAGCAAGTGCAAAAGCTACTCACATTTTTGCAGCAAAAATACCACTGTATTGAATTATTATACTTGCTAGAACAGTTATCTATATGACAGCTAACAAAGCTTTGGACAACTGGGCCCGGATCCAAGTTGGGTTCTCCAGACTACTTTCTGCTTAGCTTGAGTACCCGTCATACATAGGTTGGACAGATTGTTACTTTTGTTGGAGTGAATGTTACTGAAAGATATACACTTGAAATCATGGGTACAGTTGTTTTGTACTTTAAAAGTTGTATATTAAAAAAAAAAAGCATTAAAAATGACAGAATAAGTACTCACGTTTTCTTGTGTTTCATAGTCCTTGTAAGTTAGACGAGACAATCGTTTTAACTATATTTCACTTGGTTGCTGAAATGTCCTGCTTGGCCCAGATATATCTGGTTTTGGCAGAGAGGTAGGGGGCTCAAACTTTTGGATCCTATAGTATTCTGTACAGCCCTTCTATCCCTTCTGCTGATTTAAGAAGGACATCTGTCCTTTTCTGGCAAAACAATGTGCACTGTGCTGGTCAACCACTTATGTATGAGCCTTCCCAGGAAAAGTGTTGTTAGGTAAACTGAAGGGCTTGATATGACCCAAACATTGTTGACTGGGCTGTTACACTCCAAAACCATACATAACCAAACCAAACAAATGGGATTCACCAGTGATACAGTATACAGTACAACCCTCCAACACAGAATGGGCTCTTCTGTTAAACAGAATAGGAGCTGTTTATGCTGGCTTGGAGTCTGGATTTGCATCTCAAAAATCAACATACAATTCTATCATAGATGTTAACCCTTATGCTGAATATTTCAATATGCTTACACTCCTCCCCGATTTTCCACCATTTGTGTTGCATGATTTCAGATTTTACCGTAGATTCTGAAAAAGAAAGGAAAACATCAGCTGAGAAGCCAGCTGATTTGGGTCTATACTGTTTTCAAACAAGGATATATCGAGGGTTCAGCATAGTGAGGGTTGAGGCTGCTTTGTCTACACTAATGTACAATATGAACTTTGCCCTCATGTACATTGTAGTTCAATTGCTGCCTCATATGTCTAAAACTACTGAATAATTAACCCCTATCCTGCTGAGCCCAGATATGTCTTATCTTTCAAACAATGTAGATCCAGATCAGATGGCTTCAGATCAGGATCTTCATTGTTTGTCATTTAGCTCATGAATTTGTTGCAATAATTTGTTTCAAGTAATCTGATTGGTTGATAATCAGTAGTGGGAGTGGCATATATAAATATTCAGCAGGTCAAGGGTTAACAACAGTTGGGAGTTCTTCTACAGATACGGATACAGAGATGGCCAATTTCAAATGTGTATCTCCAATCTACTAAACCCTTAAGATGCCAATCACAGCAACTGTCATCTGCTTTGCTGTCTGCTGCTTATTTTAAAAGCCATTATTGGAAACAGTGTGGACCCAGAACTGTTAGCCTCTATGCAAAAACCAGTGCTTCAGCTGAAGTGCACGACCCACCGGATGCTTTTAGTTTTATGAGTGTTACCATATATGGGTATGGCGGCCATTTTGGTCATGTGACCTGGACCTAAAACGGTTCCCCCAATAAATGCGCCTTATCGTTAGGAGCAAAAATATATCTTATACTTTAGTACTGTATTCTGAATCGTTTGCAGGATAAAATGCATTCTCACTTTTCCAATACAAAAGCATATGTGTCAAAGTTTGACCTAGGCACAAAGAAGGTCAAGGTCAACCCAGGGTCACCATTTTAGCAATTTATGATGGGCCTACGTCCCAGATGCTATTTATCAAGTTTAGTGGAAATCTGCCCAGTGGTTCTGGAGAAGACTATTTTTGAAGGGTTTTTACCATATATGGCTTGGCGGCCATTTAGGTCATGTGACCTGGACCCAATGAGCAAATTTTGGTTTCCTCCATCCCAAAGAGGCTCCATATGAAATTTGACTTCAATCGGCCCAACGGTTTCCGAGGAGAAGCAGTTCGAAAATTTTCACATTTTTCGCCTCGGCGAGGCTATACTAAATGGAATGTAATATTTCGCAAGTTCATTGGTTAGATCTCATTGATATCTATCAGTATGCCAAAAATTGTTTAAATATTCCGAGCGGTTAAGTCACTATCACCAATTTTCACAAACGGGTTACGGACGGACAGACAGACAGACCATATATGGCTTGGCGGCCATTTGGGTCATGTGACCTGGACCCCATGAGCAAATTTTTGTTTCCCCATCCCATAGAGGCTCCATATGAAATTTGACTTCAATCGGCACAACGGTTTCCGAGGAGAAGCAGTTCGAAAATTTTCACATTTTTCGCCTCGGCGAGGCTATACTAAATGGAATGTAATATTTCGCAAGTTCATTGGTTAGATCTCATTGATATCTATCAGTATGCCAAAAATTGTTTAAATATTCCAAGCGGTTAAGTCACTATCACCAATTTTCACAAACGGGTTAGGGACGGACAGACAGACTGACAGAATGACACGGTGATTTTAGGGCTCTCTTAGAAAATCAACCGACTTCAGTCGGTCGCTTTTTCTGCGGGTCGTGCAATATGTTTGGAAATCTTCAAGAAGATTCAGCAAACAACATTTTCAGATGCAATTTTTCTGGCATTTTAAGGTTTTTCTGGAAAAAAGCTGTTTATCCAAAACATTTTGCCTACCTTGCAGGCTCACCGATGCTTTTTCTCTGGTTGGGCCCATTGGAGTCTAACTGTTGGTTTTCTTTTGCTCCAGCATTTCAGTGGTTTTTTGCTGTCGAATCCTCATTGTTGTTGTATCTCTTTGGTTGTTTGATTTTTGTCTTCTCGGATATGTTGCACTGATGAGATAGGAGCCCTTCATGCAGACTGAACAAATTATTTGTCTAAGTTGCGATGGAAGTAAGGGCGAGGATTGCCATACCAGTGGAATTTGTTTCACTGACCGTTCCAAGGCGGTTCTTCTGTCACGGTTTATTTTGTTATGGTTTGTCTTTGAGTGTGTGTATTGCTTATATGTGTAACCCATTTAGTCCCAGAAACCCCTAAAGGGGTACCTTGGCAAACAGTGCAGGCCTAGATCAGACGCCATAGAACGCGGCGTCTGATCAGGGCCGCCACTGTTTGCAAAAAGTTAAGCCATTTCTCGAATAAATTTTGAAGAAAACACAGCCTGAAACCCCTAAATTTTGAAATGGACTCCTGTCATATATAAGGAGGAAGATTCCATTTGGTACAAAAAGGGTAAATGACAGATTCAATCTGTCATTTCTAGCTATCCTGCAGGTTTTAAAGTAATTCAGGCTTTCTTCCGGCTTTGACCGCCATAGAAATATGAGTCCGCACAAAATGTAGTCCGGTTTGGCGCAGTAATCAAAATTGTACAAGCGTATTAGTTATCCTATAAGCATAATACAAACTTTTGAAGCAGACAACTTGACGATTTTATCTTATGATTCAGCATTTCATATGAATCAGCTACATCATGCGACGGGTTTGGCGAAGACTGTATACCCAGATCAATGCGGCGTCTGCTCAGCAGTCTGCTCAGGTTTTACACTGTTTTCTATCAGTGCTGTCAATATTTAATCCTTAAAGACCAGCCTGCTGTTGGACCAGGTCAGCTGCAGACAAGAATATTAATGGGTTTTCTTTCTGACTTTTGAGTTTAGGTCAGTTACAACTTAGGTGTATATTGACTTTGCGTGGAGAAATTGGAAAGAAAGGCTGTCCTTTTTAACCCTGGAATATGGTACAGATACTTAGTGTAGGTCCTGTGATATAATTCTATGTGCCATATTTAGCAGAATGGACGAGCCCAACTTCAGTGATGCAAGAGTGCACTCCAGAAACTCAAGGCAGTTAATAAATCAAAGCACTGACAACACTCATGCCGATTGTCTCTATATGCAGGCGGGGACTTGGACTGATTCGTTTAAACTTAAGATGTTAGTAACTAATGCAAAAAAGTGTAGAACAAGATCAGCACCGTTTTCTGTGGCCTTTTATCTGTGTTTACATTCTTTGCCAGATCCAACATTGATTCATGTGCAGATTTTACAGATAACACTTACATGTACCCAGCACTGACAAACGACGCGGTTATGTTTGGGTTGATTGTTTGGCATTCGAGCCGAAGTTGCTAATAAGAAAAGCGCTTCAGTGCTAACGTCTACGTGACTATCACTGACTTGTCAGAATAACCTTTTTGTCTTGTAGAAAATAGCCGCAGTGAGATCAGGGTATTCCATAAGACTGAAGAGGATTATCCTGGAATCATAGGGTGAGCTTGGAAAACAGTGTAGACCAAGATCAGACGCTGCAGAACGCGTCTTCTTATCAAAATCTTCACTATTTGGAATTTCAGAGTTAAATGAAACAGTTTAAATCTCAGCCCAAGACTATTACTCCAACCTACACCCCACACTCGCAGTGCTTTGATTCTGAAACCAAACGATTGCATGATTACAACACCCTTAGGCACCATGCCCTTAAGCTAAAAAGGTTAAATCAATCAACCGTGACCGTCTGGTTACCAGTCCGGCCACGTCGATCCTGTGCACCACCTTCACACCAGTACGGATAGAAACCACATGTTCAGGATCAAACTTTTGATGTGTAATGTAAGGTCGTGCCTAGAAGAGTAGAAACTGTAATTTGTTATTTCTTCTGTTTCTGCACTTCCATTCATTTTTCCTATCTTACCCATCCTTCACTTGTATCTATTCTTTCTCTTTTCTCCCTTTCTCTGGGAGATGACACAAAATTACCCACAAGGGTTGATGTGTCTTTAAACCATTAATTATTTTCTGCTGGTGCAGTCAACACGATGTGCTTACCTCTAAAACATCTTTTATTTGTCCTAATGATTTCCAGGTAAAGTAAAATTACTGACATAGTTGGAAACCATGTGACCTTTACTTCTTGTGATGGATTGATGAGCATTGTGACAGCGTGTTCATAAACCTATAGAGGAATTATACCTCATCAAATGAAGGTATCCCTGTAGGCACACAACATAATCTCAACGTTTTCAACCTTGGGCCTTAAAAAAGTAGCTGTGTTTCAGCTAAGAAAGGGTATGGATCGATAGGTCACTAAACTTTTTTATTTTTTTTTTTGTCAACATTTTATTTGATGGAAAAAAGCAAACAACAGTTAAAAAAGCTAAACCTTAAAACATTTAAATAATGAGGTTTTAAGCACCAAGGAAGCAAAGGAACAGGATTTCAATTATCAGTTTTGCTATTTTGACAGTTTTATGAATTTTCACAAAAGTGCTAGAAATTATTAAGGTGGATAGGTAAGAAAATCTTTTTATCATATGACGTCGCGTCTGAGAGTGTAATAACGTCATGTATTATTTTCGATAATCCACTAGTGGATTAAATATGTAAATTAGCTAGATACGTCCCGTAACGTTACATGTACGACGTCCTTAACGACGTCGCGTTTACTTACGGCGGAATGTTGACATTTTTGTAAACAATCGTGAATAAAATGCGTTTAAAAGGTCATATGATAAATAGAATCTTGCATTCGTGCCCATGTATTATTAAAGTCACTGGGGTGCAACATGCAGTCATGTATGGCTGCGTTGAGAACAATGATCTATATTTGCAGATTCTGGATCTTTCAATGTGCCCTCCACCTTTCTTTCTTCCGGTTTCGCCTTAACCCCCGGAGGGGACACAGACGGTGTATTACATACACTCCAGTTTTGCAGGATGAAAGCCTACACAGTAATCATGTAATTACGGTAGGGTTCTTTAACCTGCACAGGGGATGGTTCTCCCTGCACAGGGGGCCTCCAGTTAACGTCCCGATCCGAAGGACGGTGCACTTTATGACATTCATCCCTGCAAATGATGCCAATGGAGCGTGTTCGGACACCGAAATTTTCACACCGCTGCCGGGGATCGAACCCGGGACCTCTAGCATCAGAGGCAAGTGCACTAACCACTGAGCTATACCTGTAGATATTGATTGTCAGCAAGCTGTATTTCGAATCACTCACATTTTTGTGCAGCTCTAATTCAGCCACAACTAACAACTGCAACCTGAGCCAGGCGGCTTGCCGTACAAGTGTCCTAAATGTTTGGACAGAAGAGTAACCAGGGCAGACCCAGATTGATCAGCTTCTTTCCGATCAGGGTCTTCACTTTTTGCTGTTCTAACTAGTTTAAACATGTCCATATTTGTAAACTAAGACTGTGATTGCAGTATATGTACATGTACGTCCAGACTTTTGGGTATTTTTGCGGTAACTGTATACATGTCCCACTGCCACTTTATAGCACGGTTATAGAGATCAAAAAGAGGGAGGAGAGGGGAGGAAAAAAAAAAAAATATTTTTTTTTTTTTTTTTTTTCTTCATCTTTAATGAGCCGTGTTATGAGGAGGTCGTGATACATGTTATTGTATGTTTTTCCTTGTTTCATTGTTTCTTTGCATTAATCTAGTTTCATTCTTTCACGTTAGTATGTCCATCAGGGCTTTCCTGTTTTCTTAATAAACTTTGAAACTTTGAAACTTTATTAAACTCGTTGAGAAAAAGGGATAAAATGCTCGGCAAAGCCTCGCATTTTATCCCTTTTCCTCAACTCGTTTAATAAATTCAATAATACATGATCCTCTATTTATTTTTTTTCTGGATGGCAATAAAATTGCAGGGTCGGCTGGAAATATCAGGTTCGGTCGGGTTAGCGGAAACACAGCTATTTTTTAGGCCTTGTTTAACCTTTAACCTGCTGAATATTCAATTAAGCCACACTCATTTCTGACCTTGAACCAATCAGATTACTTGATGCAGCTTATTGCACGACCCGCAGAAAAAGCAACCGACTGAAGTCGGTTGATTTCTAAGAGTGCCCTAAAATCACCGTGTCATTCTGTCATTCGGTCATTCTGTCAGTCTGTCTGTCCGTCCGTAACCCGTTTGTGAAAATTGGTGATAGTGACTTAACCGCTTGGAATATTTAAACAATTTTTGGCATACTGACAGATATCAATTAGATCTTACCAATGAACTTGCGAAATATTACATTCCATTAAGTATAACCTCGCCGAGGCGAAAAATGTGAAAATTTTCGAACTGCTTCTCCTCGGAAACCGTTGGGCCGATTGAAGTCAAATTTCATATGGAGCCTCTATGGGATAGGGGAAACCAAAATTTGCTCATGAGGTCCAGGTCACATGACCAAAATGGCCGCCAAGCCATATATGGTAAAAACCCTTCAAAAATATTCTTCTCCAGTACCACTGGGCAGATTTCCACGAAACTTGATAAATAGCATCTGGGACGTAGGCCCATCATAAATTGCTAAAATGGTGACCCTGGGTTGACCTTGACCTTCTTTGTGCCTAGGTCAAAGTTTGACATATATGCTTTTGTATTGGAAAAGTGAAAATGCATTTTATCCTGCAAACGATTCAGAATACAGTACTAAAGTATAAGATATATTTTTGCTCCTTACGATAAGGCGCTTTTATTGGGGGAACCGTTTTAGGTCCATGTCACACGACCAAAATGGCCGCCAAACCCATATATGGTAACACTCATAAAGCTAAAAGCATCCGGCGGGTCGTGCACTTCAGCTGAAGCACTGGTTTCTACATATTCATAAACTGAATGTCAAACTGTGTAGATCCTGATCAGATGGCTTCTTCAGAAGCCATCTGATCTGGATCTACACTGTTTGCAAAGATAAGGGTTGTCGCCTACAGCAGGGTAAAGGTTAAAAGTTTATTTAGGTAGGATCCCATCCAAAAGATAACTGACCCCATTTTGAAAACGCAGTGCTGCTCATGTAGTGGTACACTAGAGGACAGTCTTGAAATGGAGTGCTGCTCATGTACACGGGGACAGACTTGAAATGGAGTGCTGCTGATGTACACTAGAGGACAGTCTTGAAATGGAGTGCTGCTGATGCACACTAGACGACAGTCTTGAAATGGAGTGCTGCTCATGTACACTAGAGGACAGTCTTGAAATGGAGTGCTGCTCATGTACACGGGGACAGTCTTGAAATGGAGTGCTGCTAATGTACACTAGAGGACAGTCTTGAAATGGAGTACTGCTCATATACACTAGAGGACAGTCTGGAAACCGAGTGCTGCTCATGTACGCGGGGACAGTCTTGAAATGGAGTGCTGCTCATGTACACTAGAGGACAGTCTGGAAACGGAGTGCTGCTCATGTACATGGGACAGTCCTGAAATGGAGTACTGCTCATGTACACTAAAGGACAGTCTTGAAATGGAGTGCTGCTGATGCACACTACAGGACAGTCTTGAAATGAAGTACTGCTCATGTACACTAGAGGACAGTCGTAGAACGGAGTGCTGCTCATGTACACGGGAACAATCTTGAAATGGAGTTCTGCTCATGTACACTAGAGGACAGTCTTGAAATGGAGTACTGCTGATGCACACTAGAGGACAGTCTTGAAATGGAGTGCTACTCATGTACACTAGAGGACAGTCTTGAAATGGAGTGCTGCTGATGCACACTAGAGTACAGTCTTGAAATGGAGTGCTGCTGATGTACACTAGAGGACAGTCTTGAAACGGAGTGCTGCTGATGTACACTAGAGGACAGTCTTGAAATGGAGTACTGCTCATGTACCCTAGAGGGCAGTCTTGAAATGGGGTGCTGCTGATGCACACTAGAGGACTGTCTTGAAATGGAGTGCTGCTCATGTACACTAGAGGACAGTCTTGAAATGGAGTACTGCTCATGTACACTAAAGGACAGTCTTGAAATGGAGTGCTGCTGATGCACACTAGAGGACAGTCTTGAAATGGAGTGCTGCTCATGTACACTAGAGGACAGTCTTGAAATTGAGTGCTGCTTATATACACTAGAGGACAGTCTTGAAAGGAGTGCTGCTGACGTACACTAGAGAACAGTCTGGAAATGGAGTGCTGCTCATGTACACGGGGACAGTCTTGAAATGGAGTACTGCTCATGTATACTAGAGGAAATCTTGAAATAGAGTGCTGCTGATGCACACTAGAGGACAGTCTTGAAATGGAGTGCTGCTTATGTACACTAGAGGACAGTCTTGAAATGGAGTACTGCTGATGTACACTATAGGACAGTCCTGAAATGGAGTGCTGCTGATGCACATTAGAGGACAGTCTTGAAATGAAGTCCAGCTCATGTACACTAGAGGACAGTCTTGAAATGGAGTGCTGCTGATCCACACTGGAGGACAGTCTTGAAATGGAGTGCTGCACATATACACGGTGACAGTCTTGAAATGGAGTACTGCTCATGTACACTAGAGGACAGTCTTGAAATGGAGTGCTGCTCATGTACACTAGAGTACAGTCTTGAAATGGAGTGCTGCTAATTGTTACGAGATGGAATAGGAAACCTCTCTGGTGCTTATGCAATCTAAATTATTTTAGTAGGTTTATGGCAAGGCGGTGCGAGTGAAATATTTTGGGTGAAATACGGTTGGCAAAATGCGCTGCTCCATGCACAAGCCATGCACATATCATACGATGTATGCATGAGTGGTTTGTGGAGATTTTTCTTTACCATACAGTTGGCCGCTATAAGGCGGATTTCTATAAAATTTCCCTTAAAATCGCCAACCGCCAAATTGTGCCATATATAATTTTCAGTCCGTTCACGGTGTTGTGATTGTTCTTTTTGACGGGAGTCATACCATTGATTTGTAGGGGCGTTTCATCATTTTTTCCCTATGGGAAATACTATTTTAACGCAAATCCATTATCTACTCGATTTTTGCTATCTGGCTGTAACTGTGGGCGGTATCTTCACCTCGCCACGATTTTAGCGAACTAATATGAGTATGCATGATTTTCCGGTAGTATTCATAGATATAAAAACCCTGAAAAAAGAACACTATTCAGCAGTAGGTCAAGTTCTAACGATTGAACACAACATCGTGACGGGACAATGAAAGTATATTGAAAGGTATGTTAAATCTATGTTTAGGATTATTTTTGTATGAACATGCTTGTAGGTTTTGGAGGGGTTTACTTCTAGTATACCCCAACTTTCTGGAGCCTATTCTGGATTCACTTTTGAAGCATCTGTGATGTAGTGATTAGGCTATTAGCTTTGCCAGCTAGAGGTCGCAGGATCGATCCCAGGCTTCTCCAGAAGTAGAATGAGTCTTTTAAGCGAGGTCCTGTCTCATTCTGACCCTAGATGTTGGTGAGACGTAAAGTTTGGACACCCGCTCATTCTAGATTCATTTAGGCTTTTATAGACCCCTTTTGTAGAATATAATAAATAAACGTCGGGTCACTTGTTCGATCCATGACTTTTGACTAGCTGTGGTTAGAAAACCGTGGTCCCGTCTCTATATGATATTAGGTGTAGAGGGGACGTAAAATTAAGACGGGTTTAACCATATCTTCATCATCAGGGCAAACTCTAACAAGAGCCTGTCGGGTTATCCGTGATGATGAACCGTGATGAATTTGATTTTACAAGCATATTCATGTTGATTAGAAATAATTTTGTTCAAGAAGAATTACGAGTTCATTTTGTAATGATGCCTTTTTTGTTTGAGAACTCGGTTTGTGCATGTATGTACATATAAAGAACGTGATGATGATAAGTGAGAGTATTTGGTCGCCACACGTCATAACCACAGGAGCTTGACGTAATAAAATTTAAAGGTCTTGTCCCTACGTTTCTATATAATAGAAACGAAGGACGGACACTGTTTCAGAGGTCCGATGATTTTCATTCAAAAATCTCAACATCTACATATTGCTCCGTCGAAATGCAACGTTAAAACATTTAATTAATGTGCAATATAACTTCCGCCGCACCTAACAATACTTCGCTACTCTTGAATCCACGACAATCCGTCTGTTTCTTTAACATTTGCCGTTCGCACAGTTGCTGGTTACGTCGCTATGTTTGTTTACTCGGAGTGAGTCCATGCGCGTTGTCTGATTGGTCTAAAACAACCCAAGAAAATCGTCACGTGCTTGGTGACCAATCAAAACGCTAAAAAAATTAAATGCGATTCTCCTAACGAAAACAAAATGGCGGTGTAACCAGCAACTTTGCGATTTGGATATTTTTAAGAAACACACACTTTACGGTGAATTATATGACAAAGCAGTTCTATAATAGGCGGCGGAAGGTTTACGGTTCGTTCATTACGTAAGCAATACTGTATTTCAACGAAGCAATATGTAGATTTTGAGATTTGCGCATGACAATCAACGGATCTCTGAAACAGTGTCCGTCCTTCGTTTCTATTACATAGAAACGTAGAGATGAACCCTTTAATATTGTAATACGTCAAGCTCCTGTGGTCATAACGGCCTGAGCGGCGTGGATATCGTCAGTTGCGTCATCAGCGTCACGAGGACGGTTGTGACGTGGTGCCTACCAAATACAGAAATAATTTACGGCAAACAGTGTTGGCCCTTATGAGACACAAACAAATGTTGTGGGGAATAGATGAAAATCTTCCTGTTTGCAGTTTCTATCTGTTGTTAATGTAATGAATTTGTGAATAGCTATATTTGTGAGCCGTGTCGCGGAGAAGGATATGAAATAGAGTTTGTTATGTTTCCTGTAATTGGCGGCTGACCGGGTAGCGCAAAGGCGTGGTCTGTTCAATTGCCTCTTACCTGTGATAATGTAGTGAGCACGAATTTGATGGGTATTATGCTCAGAAGTAGTGAGCATTAATTGATTTCTGTAGTGCTCAGTAAGGAAACATAAACTTTGAGTATTATTGTGTCAAGCGCTGGGTGCTGATAATTTGATGCACAGTCAAGTTGAGTTCTGCTGTACGGTTATTTGTCGTATGCACTAATCAGCCTGTGTGTCTGGTCGGCGCATGCGCAATAACGGTATATGCATGAACATATTCTTACTTCTCCGGGAAGGGGATCATGATATAGTATGTATGTTTTGTGAACTGTATCTTAGTCGAATTATCGTAATTTGCAGGCACGACAATGTGTGGTGACCTGCTGCTCCCTGCCACATAGGAGCAGGTACTGGTACGACGCTGTCGGTTCAGTGTCCAGCAAGGGCGGACAGACCCAATAACAGACCGTCGACACCAATATAAACAGGTTCTAGAAAACCACCTAGAATCAATTTAACATAGAAGTTACCGGGACTTCAAGTTCATGTGAATACGAATCGTAAATAATATAAATCAACTTGTGGTCGGCAACAAGGTCGACAAACTAGTTTTCAGGTCGACAAACTAGTTTTCAGCAGTGCGCGCTAAGTGGTTCACCCTAAGTGAAAGTTTAATCTGGAGTACTGCTCATGTACACTAGAGGACAGTCTTGAAATGGAGTTCTGCTGATGCACACTAAAGGACAGTCTTGAAACGGAGTGCTGCTCACATACACTAGAAGACAGTCTGGAAACGGAGTGCTGCTCATGTTCACGGGGACAATCTTGAAATGGAGTACTGCTCATGTACACTAGAGGACAGTCTTGCGATGAAGTGCTGCTCATGTACACTAGAGGACAGTCCTGAAATGGAGTGCTGTTGATGCACACTAGAGGACAGTCTTGAAACGGAGTGCTGCTCATGTACACTAGAGGAAAGTCTGGAAACGGGGTGCTGCTCATGTACACGGGGACAGTCTTGAAATGGAGTACTGCTAATGTACACTAGAGGACAGTCTTGAAATGGAGTGCTGCTGATGCACACTAGAGGACAGTCTTGAAACGGAGTGCTGCACATGTACAAGGGGACAGTCTTGAAATGGAGTACTGCTGATGTACACTAGAGGACAGTCTTGAAATGGAGTGCTGCTGATGGACACTAGAGGACAGTCATGAAATGGAGTGCTGCCCATGCACACTAGAGGACAGTCTTGAAATGGAGTGCTGCCAATGTACACTAGATGGCAGTCTTGAAATGGAGTTCTGCTTACGTACACTAGAAGACAGTCTGGAGTGCTGCTATGTACACGGGGGCAGTCTTGAAATGGAGTACTGCTCATGTACACTAGAGGACAGTCTTGAAATGGAGTGCTGCTCATGTACACTAGACGACAGTCTTGAAATGGAGTGCTGCTGATGCACACTAGAGGACAGTCTTGAAACGGAGTGCTGCTCGTGTACACGGGGACAGTCTTGCAATGGAGAACTGCTCCTGTACACTAGAGGACAGCTTGAAATGGAGTGCTGCTTATGTACACTAAAGGACAGACTTGAAACGGAGTGCTGCTGATGCACACTAGAGGACATTCTTGAAATGGAGTTCTGCTCATGTAGACTAGAGGACAGTCTTGAACTGAGTGCTACTCATGTACATCAGAGGACAGTCTTGAAATGGAGTGCTGCTCACGTACACTAGATGACAGTCTTGATACTGAGTGCTGCTCATGTACACCAGAGGACAGTCTTGAAACGGGGTGCTGCTCATGTACACGAGGACAGTATTGAAATGGAGTGCTGCTCTCGTACACGAGGACAGTCTTGAAACGGATTGCTGCTCATGCACACTAGATGACAGTCTTGTAATGGAGTGCTGCTCATGTACACTAGAGGACAGTCTGGAAACGTAGTGCTGCTCATGTACACGAGGTCAGTCTAGAAATGGAGTGCTGCTCGTGTACACTAGATGACAGTCTTGTAATGGAGTGCTGCTCATGTGTGTGTGTGTGAATTCGGGTTTAACGTCGCTTTCAACAATTTTTCAGTCATATCACGACGGTGTCTGGTTGCGACAGGGAGCTCAATGCTCACTTTTATAGTGCTGCCTCACTGAAGTATCATGTCCCAGACACATTACATGATACCACACCCAGTCACATTATCCTGACACTGGGTCGACCAGTCCTAGCTCTACCCCGTAAATCTGAGTGCCAAGCGAGGGGCAGCTAGTACCATTTTTAACGACTTTGGTATGTCGCGGCCCGGGATCGAACCCGCGACCTCCCGTTCCACGGAGCGGACACTCTACCAACTGAGCTTTCGGGGCCGGTAAGTGCTGCTCATGTACACCAGAGGACAGTCTTGTAATGGAGTGCTGCTCTTGTACACTAGAGGATAGTCTTGTAATGGAGTGCTGCTCATGTACACTAGAGGACAGTCTTGTAAACTACATGATGACTGCTTATTAAAAGTCTCAATACATCTATTTCTTGCACACCAGATAAGGAAATCCTGGACTTCTGGGATAGAAATTCTTATCTTACCAAGGTTATCCTACCCAGGGATAGGAAAAAATCGAGAATTTTCACGTATTTGATGGTGACTAGGACGTAACGCATGCCGTCGTTAAGATCGACATCACTGCACATACAGTGATGTCAAAAACGCTGGATTACTGTTATCAAAATATGGTGGACATCAACAATCAAAGTGTTTGTTTGTTTGAGGTTTGACATCCCGGTCAACACTATTTAGATCATCTTGGAGATGTTGTTTCCGATTTTGTGGGACTTTTACCCAACATTGAGATGAAATGACATCTCATTCACTACCGCACAAAGAAACCGCTTTGGTTTAAGGAGCAGTCCAACTCTCTCACCTCTTTTCCTGGGCAGTCTTATACATTCTAAGCAATTTACCAGTACTCAAGAACTCTGCATGGAATTACCATGCATCCCAATCTGTTTCTCCAAGATCCAATCGGCGGGGGTGCCAACAATTGAAGTGACTGCATTATTAAACAAGAGGGCCATGATGGCCATGGATTGCTCACCTGATCCTTATTATAGAAATAAAACATTAGGTAATGTAAGATGGAGTGGATGGTTTGAGCAGTTTTGGTTGACAGTGACCCAAGAAACATTTCTGTGAAATTATTTCGTATATTTAGGAGTATAAGTCATTTTAAGGGTTGTATATTGTTTAGTTCTGGTGACTGGGTGGTAGAAGGCTAGAAATGTCACATGGTTCAAAAGTTACGATAAAGTAGGTCAAGGTCAGAGGTCATTTTTTTCTATGAATGGGAATACCTTGTCACAAGGAATCTACATGCCAAATATGAAGGCTCTATCTCAAATGATTCAAAAGTTATAACAAAGCAGGTCAAAGGTCAAGGCCAGAGGTCCAAATTTTTGTTTGGGTGGGAGGCCCTTGTCAGAAGGAACATACGTGCCAAATATGAAGGATCTATCTCAAACAGTTCTACAGTTCTGACAAAATGACCTACTTTTTTAATTTTTTGATATGATCCATTTTCGCTCCTGATCCAGATATTGTCAGGATGATCATCCTGAGTAAGATTTATGATAATTGGAGCAAAACGGTGGCCTCTAGAGTGTTCACGAGGTTTTTCTATGATTTGACCTACTGACCTACTTTTTGATCCGATATGACCCATATTGGAACTTGACTGAGATATTGTCAAGATGATCATTCTGAGCAAGTTTGATGATGATCGGACCAATTCTGTGACTTCAAGAGCCTTCACAAAGTTTTTCTATAATTTGACCTACTGACCTACTGACCTACTTTTTGACCCGACAAGACCCTTATTAGAACTTGACCGAGTTATTGTCAAGATGATAATTCTGAGCAAGTTTGATGATGATCGGACCAAGACTGTGGTCTCTAGTATGTTCACAAGGTTTTGCTATGATATGACCTACTGACCTACTTTTTCACCCCATATGACTCATAATCAAATTTGAGCAAGATATTGCCAAGTTGATCATTCTGGGCAAGTTTGACGAAGATTGGACAGAAACTGTGGTTTCTAGAGTGTTCACAAGGTTTTTCTAAGATTTGACCTACTGACCTACTGTTTGACCCGACATGACCCATATTCGAACTTGACCGAGATATTGCCATGATGATTATTCTGACCGAGTTTAATGATGATTGGCTCAAAACTGTGACCCCAAGAGTGTTCACAAGAAAAGTTTACGCACGCACGACGAACGACGTACGACGAAACACGAGGCCGGACATCTCACGGTCACAAAAGCTCACAATTACCTTCGTTCAGGTGAGTTAAAAAAAAACAGTCGCACAAACGAAAGGTATGCAAGAAAAAGAATCGCACATGGGTGTGAGGAGTATATAGAAAAATCTGTCCCTCGGGATCACTGCCCGGCATCACTCAGCAAGCCTTGTGATGCCAGACTGACCCTCGGATTTTTCTATCCACCCTTGACACCCATTTAACCCTTGTTCTGCTTAGCCCGGATATGCCTTTTCTTTGAAACAATGTAGATCCAGATCAGATGGCTTCTGAAGAAGCCATCTGATCAGGATCTACATTGTTTGCCATTCAGATTGTAAATTTGTTGCAATAATTTGCATCAAGTAATCTGATTGGTTGATAATCAGTAGTGGGTGTGGCATATTAAAATATTCAGCAGGGCAAGGGTTAAGATTCTTATAATACATCACTCAGGTGAGGAGAGGCTCTGGTTGGTTTTTGCCCACCTGATTATTGAACAGCGTGGTATAAGTGTTACAATCTTGAAACGTCCGTAAAACCCAAACCAAGTAAAAACATTCCTACCTATTTTGGGGATGAGGAGGCTAGTGAGTTTGCTCCCTGTGACACATTGTAAGGCCGATATACTGAAGTCCGTGGGATGTCCTTACATGTATGTGATTACGTATCTACAAAAGGTATAGTGTTATACGTTGTCAAAGAACCCTTTGTTACAACCTAACAACCTTATTTGTAATAACTAGAATGTACTGCATTTAAGGTTGACCAATGCCAAAATAACAGGTTATGGATATTAGAGAGTTTATATATTATTTCATTTAACGTTGTTATTATGCTTTCCAAAGGGAGAGAATAGATGAGTTTAGGACGCCACCGGTCACTAAGGAAATGCTATCCCACGATTCCGTATTTTTGCTCATGCGCAGTTTTGTGTGGCAAAAAATAACCGTTGTTCAGACTGATCCGATAGCAGTTATTAATTTCTTTTAATTTGACAATTTTAAATAGAGCGTAAGGTAAAGGTGGCGTATGACTTGCGTCACTGTGGCGTCCAACTGATAAAGGCTGACAATTGGGAAAGACCTGCTATCCTAACAGCAGGTAAGGGTAGAGGAGAGTGCTCTTTTTCCTTCTGTTTCTATACTTCCATTAATTTTCCTCTTTCTCCTCTGTCCTTTACTTTAACCTACGATCTCTTCTATATATTTTTCTCCCTTTCTTTGGGAGACGAGACAAAATTACCCACATGGGTTGACGTGTCGTTAAACCCAAAACAATTAATAATTAACTGACAATGGTCGCGTCATGTTGCGCTAATCGCAAGACATACGATGCGACAGTGAAGGTGATTGGTTAGTTGGTTGAATTATGGTTTAATGTCCCCGTCAACACTATTTAGGTCATTTTGGAGACGTTGCTTCCAGTTTTGTGGGACTTTTACCCGAAATTGAGATGAAATGACATCTCAAGCCCTGCCGCCTAATGGAACCAAAATGCGTGTATGCATTTGAGGGTTTGACTCACATCACTTTGCCTGGGCAATCTTAGTCCTTCTAAGCGGTTTACCAGCACTAATGTGTGGTCAGTTTCAGTTCTGCGTGGAAGCACCATGCAGCCCAATCTATTTCTACAAGCCCCGATGGGCGGGGGCGAGACAGTGAAGATGAAAGGAAGGATTACTAACCTGACGTATTCAACCTGTTGGTGATAAAGATCAATCGTTAACAACAAGTAACAAGTTGTTTGAATATTGAAATTCACCTTGCCCGCGGCCACCGCCCATCGGGGCTTGAAGAAATAGATGGACTGCATGATGCTTCCACGCAGAGCTGAAACCAACGCGCACGAGTACTGATAAACCAATTAGAGGATCTAAGCCAGCCCAGACAAAACGGTGCGAATCGGACCGTCCATGTTTATAAACCCTATTGGTTTCATTGGGCGACAGGGCTTGAGATGTCATTTCATCTCGATATCGGGTAAAAGTCCCATAGAATTGGTAACAACGTGTCCAAAATGACCTATACAGTGTTGAAGGGGCGTTAAATCTCAAAACAAACGAACACATCCGCGTCCCCGTTAACACTATTTGGGTCATTTTTGAGACGTTGCTTCCTATACCTACATTGAGATTAAATAACTTCTCAAGCCTTGCCGCCAAATAAAAAAGGTGTGGTTTATAATGGTTTACCAGTACTCATGTGCGGTCAGTTTTAGCTCTGCGAACCCAGGGCCTCTCGTATACCGTACAAACACTCTAACGACTGAGATACTGAGCCACTTCTTCGACCTTTTACATTCCCTCCCTCCACCCCACTGCCTATTGAGATTCGTCCCGAATCTCTAAGTGCTATTCAGTCTGGCTATGGTACTTTCATGTTCAGGTTTTTCAAAGTATCGCTTCTGAAACTCTCTCAGTAATGTTTTTGCTTAACTGCTCATTTTTTTCCTGCAAGTCAAGTCAGGTCAAAGATTTATTCAGGGCCCCCCCTAACTCAGGGTATGAGAATTAAACAAGCATTCATTTAAAACATACAGCAAACAACAAATAGCATGTACATGTATAATAACCTATAAAATCGGAGAATTCGGACACTCGGACATGGTATCTGCTAAGTACAGTTGTGATTCAAAAGATTGTGAACTGCAGTTTGTGTTTCTTTGATTTGAGGTTTAACGTCCCCGTCAACAATGTAAAGGTCATTTTGGAGACGTTGTTTCCAATTTTGTGGGACTTTTTCCCGACATGGAGATGAAATAACATCTCAAGCACTGCCGCCCAATGAAAGCAATAGGGTTTATAAACATGGGCGGTCCGACTCGCACCGCTTTGCCTGGGCAGGCTTAGATCCTCTAAGCGGTTTACTAGTACTCGTGTGCGGGTCGGTTTCAGCTCTGCGTGCAGCTCATCTATTTCTTCAAGCCCCGATGTGCGGGGCCGCAGAACTGCAGTATAAAAGTATATGAATGCTGTGGATGAAATGACAAACACTATGCTTAAAAACTCTTATTTTTTCCGTAGTTTACTGTACACACACGGGCTCGATTGATTAATTACTTTTTGCCACACAAGACTGCGCATGCGCAGCGTAACCAAGGAAGTTAATCAGCCAAAACTCATCTATATAGTCGCCGCTTTGACCATCCATCTGACTGTCCACCCGTCCATCACTCTTTTGTCTGGAGCATTAGTGAAACTTGATATACTGATAGAGGGCATGAGGAGAATCGCAGATTACAAAAAACATAACCTTTTCTTACATGCTTTTCAATGAATGATAGAGATTTATCAGTGAAATATAAATCGATATTTTCACTGTTTCAAACAGTGAAAATACGATTTTTTATTTTTCACTGTTTGGGACTACTTTTTTCTTCAAATCTAACACTAATTTCAATTTTATCTTTGTCAGATAACTGAACAATACTGAAATGTGTTCTAATTGACGCATAGCCCGTTCATGTGTGACGGGGACGTTACTGACGTCATTTATGACGCTGACGTCACGTCTTTTGTCGCGCGACGTTAGACTTGCCAGCAACTTCTTTGGAAAACTACTCTCTCAATTATTTCATTAATCATTCATAATAATACCATCCCAGGCCATTTCTCAGGTGCAAACTTTCAGTTTACACCCAATAGTATACCCACTAAACACGATGGACACCACTAAATTGACGCGAAACGAACAGGAACAAAGATAATTTTCTCCAAATGTGAGCGACAACATTAAAGACGCTAAATATTGCCTTTTGAAGCATGTAAGAAACAGAAAATTTGATTTTTTCAGTGCAAGATCAAATTTTATTTCACTCATGAACACCAAAACTGCTATTTTCACTCGTGGCTACGCCACTCGTGAAAATAACAGTTTTGGTGTTCATTCGATGAAAAAAAATTAATCTTACACTGAAAAAATCAAATATCCTCTATGTAACCAGTATTTATGGAGTTACTTCCCTTCTTGATTTTTTCAGTGAAAGGCTTGTCCGGAGCATATCTTTGACAGTATAGAAGGGAATTAAATGAAACTTGATACATTGATAAATGACCATTATCAGAGGAAGTGGAGAGTTTTTGTTTGTTTGATTTAAGGTTTAACGTCTTCGTCAACACTGTATAGGTCATTTTGGAGACGTTGCTTCCAATTTTGCGGGACTTTTACCCGACATTGAGATGAAATGACATCTCAAGCCCTGCCGCCCAGTTAAACCAATAAAGTTTATATGCATGGACGGTCCAACTCGCATCACTTTTCCTGGGCATGCTTTAAAAGAACCTCTAAGCGGTTCACCAGTTCTTGTGAGCAGTTGGTTTCAGCTCTGCGTGGAAGAATCGTGCAGCCCAATCTATTTCTTTAAGCCCCGATGGGCGGGGGCCGGAGGAAGTGCTGAGTGCAAGAGGCGTAACTCTGTCACAAGCAATTACAAAGTTATTTCCCTTTTTAATTTTTGCAATATTAAGCATGTCCGGAGCATATCTCTAAAAGTTTTAAAGGTAATTTAGTGAAACTTAATACACTAATAGGGGAATCGCAGAATGCAAGAACCATAACACTGCCAACAGTATTTACAGAGTTACTTCCCTTCCTAATTAGAGCCCCACGTGGTTGAAAGGGTACCCTATAGTAATCACCTTTTCAAGCCTTAACCAAAAATCTTAACCTCGGTCATAACTTCAAAAGTATTATCCCTACCCTTATGGAACTTTACACACACACTTATCATCACAAGACCCACATTCTGATAAAGGGTCATAACTATATTGCTTTTGTCCGTGTATTTGTCATGCCTTAACAAAAAAACTTAATCTCAGTTATGACTTCAAAAGTATTTGTCCTTTACTCTCATGAAATTTCACACACATACTAACCATCACAAGACCTTAATTCTGACAAAGGAGAATAACTATATTGCTTGTCACGCCTTAACCAAAAACTTAACCTCGGTCATAACTTCAAAAGTATTTGCTGTACTCTCATGAAACTACACACATATACTTACCATTACAAGACTTACAATCTGACAAAGGGCCATAACTATATCGCTTTTGTCCCTGTGTTTGTTACACCGTAACCAAAAACTTAACCTTGTTCATAATTTCAGAAGTATTTGCCCTACTCTCATGAACCTTCACACACATACTTACCATCACAAGACCTACATTCTGGCAAAAGGCCACAACTATATTTCTTTTGTCGGCGTGTTTGTCATATATGAACCAAAAAACTTAACTTTAGTCATAACTTCAAAAGTATTTGCTCTACTCTCATGAAACGTTTACACACATACTTCCCACCACAAGACCTGCATTCTGACAAAGGGCCATTACTATATTGCTTTTGTCCATGTGTTTGTTACACCTTAACCAAAAACTTAACCTTGTTAATAATTTCAGAAGTATTTGCCCTACTCTCATGAACCTTCGCACACATACTTACCATCACAAGACCTTGATTCTGACAAAGGAGAATAACTATATTGCTTTTGTCCATGTGTTTGTCACGCTTTAACCAAAAACATAACCTTAGTCATAACTTCAACTCTCATGACACATCAACGCACATGCTTCCCACCACAAGACCAACATTCTGACAAAGGGCCACAACTATATTGCTATCGCCATAAACAAAAAACCTTAACCATTATCTTGCTGAATAGTCACCTAAGCCACACCCATTTCTGTCTATCAACCAATCAAGTTACTTGATGTAATTTATTGCTACAAATTCATAAACTGAATGCCAAAGATAGGGGTTGTCGTGAACAGCAAGATAAGGGTAAACCTCAGTCAAAATTTTAAAAGTATTAGCCCTACTCTCATGAAACTTCACACACATACTTACCGATTCCAAGACCTACATTCTGTTTTCATTGAAGTATCTCCACCCCCCTCCCCCTCCCCACCCCCCCCCCCCCCCCCCAAAAAAAAAAAAAAAAAAAAAAAAAAAAAAAATATCACCTCTTATTTCATAACCGTGGGTGATAGGGCTTTTATATTTCACATGTGTATTCCTTATTGCATTCTTTGTTGATAATCAGTTACTGGTACTAGGGAACACAAAACTGAGTTTCTTAATCTTATGGTTTCCTTGCTGGCAGCTACAATTTTTAGTTTTTTTTTCACATCTGGCACTTATTTCATTGATAGAATGGATGGATGCTTTCACATTTTACACCCATTTTCTACAGTATTTCAGTCATATCAAAATCATGTGCAGTGGAACCCCAGATTTCATACCACACTTCAAAATGTATAAGACCACCATATTTTACTCTTTCACTAACATATCCCTCCTACTACTGCGCATCTTCGGGAAGCATCCCTTGGTTACACCGATTCTCTTTCTGATGATTATTGACGAAAAAAAAAAAGATCAGATCCATTTTGCTTTAAAATCTTTATACTAAGAGGGCCATGAAGGCCCTGAATTGCTCACCTGATCCATATTGTACAAATGAAATGGTAGTTCATCTATGGCGGAGTAGAATGAGTCTCTTCATAAGGAACAAGAATATATAGGGTTAAGGGGTGGGGATCTGTAAGGTTTCCAAGTTATTGGGCCTTTTATGAAATGGAGGGGGTGGGGCATGACCCCGGCACAACCCGTGGTGCCCCCAGGTTGGTATCACTGAATGCGTCTTATCATAAGGAACAAGAATATATATATGGTTTTGGTGTGGGAATCTAAATGGTTTCTGAGATATATGGCCTTTTGTGAAGAAGAAGGGGTGGGGCAAGGCCCAGGCGCACCCCGGGAGACCCCAAGTTGGTGTCAGTGAATGTATATTTTCATAAGGAACAAGAATATACATGTATAGGGTTTAGGGGTGGGGATCTGTAAGGTTTCCAAGATATTGGGCCTTTTATGAAATGGAGGGAGTGGGGCATGACCCCGGCACAACCCGGGGGACCCCCAGGTTGGTGTCACTGAATGCGTCTTATCATAAGGAAGAAGAATATATATTGTTTTGGGTTGGGGATCTAAAAGGTTTCTGAGATATATGGCCTTTTGTGAAGAAGAAGGGGTGGGGCAAGGCCCATGCGCATCCCGGGAGACCCCCAAGTTGTTGTCAGTGAAGTATATTTTCATAAGGAACAAGAATATATATGGTTTAGGGGTGGGGATCTGTAAAGTTTCCAAGATATTGGGCCTTTTATGGAATGGAGGGGGTGGGGCATGACACCGGCACGTACCGGGGGACCCCCAGGTTGATGTCGCTGCATGCATCTTATCATAAGTAACAAGAATATATATGGTTTTGGGGTGGGGATCTGGATGGTTTCCGAGTTATATGGCCTTTTATGAAGTGGAGGGGGTGGGGCATGGCCCCGGCTTAACCTGGGGGACCCCCGTGTTGGCATTAAAGCATATGGCTGAGAGACATTTACTCAAGGAACATTTCTATAAAAGTTTTGTCAAAATATCTGCAATAACTTGGCAGCGAATGCCATTTTTCAATTTTCCTCATAAGTCTATGGAAAATCTAAGTTGCCATAGCAACCAAACTAAAGAGCCAAATTTTATAAAAAACACAAAACCTGTAAAGGCAAATATGGTGAATATTTCCAAAAAAACTCTCAGCCTAATAGAGCATTCGGTTTCTGAGGAGATGATTTTTGAAGTATTTTTTTTCTATTTTTTTATTTTGGTTTCCATGGCAACCAATAGAAATGAACAGTAGGCCTAAAATCATATGGCAGATAGTAGATTGCCTAAGGAACATTTCTATGAAAGTTTTGTCAAAACATCTGCAATGACTTGGCAGAAAATGCCATTTTTCAATTTTCCCCATTATAAGTCTATGGAAAGTCTAAGTTGCCATAGCAACCAAACTAAAGAGTCGATTTTCATAAAAAAAAAAAAAACAACATAAACTTTCAATCCCCCAGCCCAAGGATACTACAGATGAAATTTGGGCCCAATCGGCCCAGTGGTTTCAGAGGAGATGTCGTTTGAAAGTGTTGACGTCACAAGACGCAGACGCAGACACAGACGCAGACAACTGCCTATCCTATAAGCTCCCCCGGAGCCTTCGGCTCTGGTGAGCTAAAACGTTTTGTTGATTTGAAAGAATGCACTATGCCTGTATGGATTTGTTATCGTTATGGCTGAGAAATTTAAATTATCCGGTCAATTTAGGATAAAGTCGGAACCACTGGCACAGTAGCTCTTAATAAATTGAACCAAAATTAATCACCACACAATACCGTATGCTAAATTCTAAATTTAGCCACCTATATACCAACCAGTGAAAGAGACACCACCTCGCTTCCTGTTAAGAGATGGATGTGGATGCTTGTGCTTCGGCATGTCTAAATTTATGGCTAAGGAATATTACAAGCATATTCATAAGTGTCTGTAGGAAGTATTATGTTACAAAAGAATTAAGAGTTAACTTTATGTAACGATGTCAATTATGTTTGGAAATCGACTTTTACATGCATTGCCTTTTTTGCACGCATCGCATTAAGGGTAGGCTGATATATAGATTGACTTGTTCGGGTATTTGGTCGTCACACGTCGGAACGGTCTAAGCGGCGTAAATGACGTCATCTAGGTCGCAAAGTCAGTTCTAACGTTAGGGCTACCAAATACGGAAGTGATGAGTTGAGCATTTTAATGCAAACAGTGTTGGCCCATTCAATGATAGAATAGTGGTATATAGTGTGCGGTAAAAATCTTTCTGTCTTTGGTTTCTGTGTGTTGCCAAATTTAATGAATTTATGAACAGTTATTTGTGAGCTTTGTCGCGGAGAGGGGTTTGAAACTGAGCTTTGTTCTGTAATTGGCGTATGACCAGGTAGCGCAAAGGCGCAGTCTGTTCGATTGCCTCTTGCCTGTGCTGTTGCGGTGAGCACGAATTCGATGGTTATATTGTGCTCAGTTATAGTGAGCATGAAATTGATTTGAATAGTGCTCAGTGAGGGAGCGTAAATTTTGACTATTTTTGTTTCAAGCACTTGGTGCTGATAATTGTTTTGCTCAGTCAGTCAAACGGAGTTCTGCTGCACGGTTATTGACGCATGCACAGATCAGCCTGTTTGCCTGCTCGACGCATGCGCGATAACGGTATATGCATGAACATGTTCAGAGTTCTCCGGAGCATGGATTACAATGTAGTGTATACGTTATGTGAATAGTATTGTAGATGTTCGTTATTGTTTCTAGGCACTTTGTTGTGAGAAGTTGAGACCCGCTGCTCACTACTCTACATGAGCAGGCTTTGAAGGGACCAGCCCTTGGGTTGTAGAGTCCAGCAAAGCTGGGCAAAACCCGAAATACGAATAGGCGTCGCCCGAATCACTATATAAGAGAAATGGTACCTACTCACCTTATAAACTAGAAGTCAAGGGTTCGACTACGGACAAGTTGCATCTTAGAGTTCTCCATAGTGGTTGATTGGGACTTACTCAGATTTACCCCCTAGAACTTCAGTTAAATAAAGCAAATTCTTCTGATACCGAGGCCCCGTTTTTGGATTCACATCTATCTATTGTAGATGGATTTGTTTCGTGCAAAATTTATGATAAACGCGATGACTTTGATTTTGAGATTGTAAATTTTCCTTTTTTGGATGGTGATGTTCCTCGTGCGCCATCCTATGGCGTTTATATTTCGCAATTTATTCGATTTGCTCGAGTGTGTAGTCATGTAACTGACTTCAACACTCGTAATAAATTATTAACGGCTAAACTCCTTAATCAGGGTTATCGGTACCATAAACTACGCAAAGCCTTTTCAAAATTTTATAGACGCCATTCTGATTTAATTTCAAAATTCAATATTGGACTTAAATCTCTTCTGCAACAAGGTCTATCGGAACCCGAATTTTATGGCAAAACCCGAAATACGAATAGGCGTCGCCCGAATCACTATATAAGAGAAATGGTACCTACTCACCTTATAAACTAGAAGTCAAGGGTTCGACTACGGACAAGTTGCATCTTAGAGTTCTCCATAGTGGTTGATTGGGACTTACTCAGATTTACCCCCTAGAACTTCAGTTAAATAAAGCAAATTCTTCTGATACCGAGGCCCCGTTTTTGGATTCACATCTATCTATTGTAGATGGATTTGTTTCGTGCAAAATTTATGATAAACGCGATGACTTTGATTTTGAGATTGTAAATTTTCCTTTTTTGGATGGTGATGTTCCTCGTGCGCCATCCTATGGCGTTTATATTTCGCAATTTATTCGATTTGCTCGAGTGTGTAGTCATGTAACTGACTTCAACACTCGTAATAAATTATTAACGGCTAAACTCCTTAATCAGGGTTATCGGTACCATAAACTACGCAAAGCCTTTTCAAAATTTTATAGACGCCATTCTGATTTAATTTCAAAATTCAATATTGGACTTAAATCTCTTCTGCAACAAGGTCTATCGGAACCCGAATTTTATGGTGACTTATCAGAAAAATATATAACCGCAATGACTTCAGCACCCAATTTCGTAAAATCATTCTTCGATATAAAAAGATTGGGTACAACATGGATATTATACGACAGACTGCATGCATGGTAGTTAACCCAATCACGGTTGGCAACTTTGCTTCCCTCTTTAATTGCACGCCGGTGGGTCAGGCCTCAGATTCTATGATGGCTCCAACGTAAAGGCTTATTGAAAATTAGAGAGATAATGTTGGTTGGTGCCTGATGCTCTGTCTCTGGTCGGGCTCATCGGAGTCTAACTGTTGGTTTTCTTTTGCTCCAGCATTTCAGTGGTTTCTTGCTGTCGAGTCCTTACCGTTGTCTCACCTCTGTGGTTCTTTGATTTTTGTGTTCACGGAGATGTTGCACTGATGAGTTAGGAGGCCTTCATGCGGACTGAACAAATTATTTGTCTAAATCGCGACGGAAGTAAGGGCGAGGATTGTGGCCACGTAAAATCGATTTAAGCCCCCCAGTGGAAATCTTCCATTGACCGTTCCAAGGCAGCTCTTCTGTGGCGATTTATTTATATTGTTGTTTGTTACTTACTGTGTGTATCACTTGCGTCTTTTGGTTTTGGATGGCCATATGGCCATTTTGTGGGAAAGTAACTGTTCTTATGGCCTTCCTTTGTTTAGGTTTCCTTTATGGTCTGGTCACTTAATGTTTGTATTTCTTTCCCTTTGGTGTCTTTTATGGGTGGAGTAAGTTAATTGTATCAATTCCTGGTCTTTGTTTTACTTCTACTTTTTAAGACCATATACGCGGTCTAATGAGACTCAACATGTGAATCATCGGACAGTACACTAGTGAGATAACTCAAGTCCACCTTAAGTGGAAGTGCTAAAGCCGGCATTTTTTTTTTGTTTGTTATTTGTTTCTATATGATTTTCACGTCGCGGTTCCGAGCGTAAAACTTAGTTTTGCCTTCGGAACAATGCCGTGAAATGGTATAGAAACTAATATTCTGTTAGTGTTAGTGTTAATCGTTAAGTATTGTTGTATATAGTTATTGTTAATAATTAATGTCTCGCATAGGACATCGTCCTTGCAATTTGCCGTACACTTGGCCGTTAACCTGTCGTGAGATCGCCCTTGGTCGTCTTTGTCCGGAACGCCGTATTGCTATATGTAACATTTGGTGTCGGAAGTAGTGGGATAGCTCTCATAGAGGTGTTGCCAGTTGTTGGACTGTTCTGGTGATTTTTTTCCTTCTTCATTCCTCATGTTTGTTTTGTTTTTCTATCTGGCATTGATGATTACATTTGGAAATTAACTTAAATCTTCTTTCCCGTGTTGATGATGTGCGAAATCCATGTATTCAACTAAATGGATTCTCATCATGAAAACACGCCTATATAATTTTGACCCCATGGAACCCCACTTTTATATAGTAACCTTATTTTACTTATTAAAAATATACCTTATTTTTCTTATTTCTGCTCTAAATATAGATTGTGGGTACTCGTTAGAACCGCCTCAATGAGGCGGTTCTAACGAGTGCCCACAATCTATATTTGGAGCAGAAATAAGAAAAATATCACAATTTTTCAGCATAAAATGTTCATTTTTTTCGGTGATAAAGGTGGCAATGCATTTGCATAGGCGTGTTTGCGTAATGCTGACAAGTTGGAAAGCATCTGAGTAGAAAGGCAAGGCAAAGCCAACTTTTTCTTGGTAACGAACAATTTTAGTATACCCCTTTTCAATTGTGTTACCTGGCATTCTACTAAGTTAAACTTCAGTTACCAATTGATCTTACTTACAAATGGTTCTGACATAGTGACGTTAGCATGTCCCTTACAGTAGCGTTAACACATACGTTGTTGCTTGAAGTTAGGTATGGCGTAATAGAAACATTGATGGTAACATGATATAATCTGAGTTTTGTAATGTGATGAAACTTGTAGCCTTTTACTATAAACATCCTCACATATTGACGTCATATTTGACTACCAGTACGTAACGTCACACTTTGCTGAGAGTACTTGACATTCAAATCGCGTGTACATTAACCTTTTAGTTAGATTATAGCGTATAATAAATAACTCAACGTTTTAGTTAAGCCCATTCGATCATAACTAATTAGTTTGCATATTTTTAGTAACGTGAAATTTGCGTTAACAATTATGGAGCGTTTAATACAAACAGGAAAGGAGTTAGTTTATGAGGGGAAGGCTTTACAAGATTTTGTTAAGCAGCAGCAAGATATTTAGAGGACAGAAAGGCTAGGGCAAAGGGATTTAGAAAATGTTATGGTTTGAAGACAAAGAAAGGGAAAAGGAAAGGGCACATGAACTAGCTGTGTTAGAAGAAAAGGAAAAGAAAAGGGAACAAAGTGATAAGGAAAGGGTAAATGAACTAGCTAAGTTGAATGTGGATAAGCAGATTGAAATGACAAATATTGAAAGCGAAAGGAAGACAAACGAGATTAGTGAGGCGCATTTAGAAAGGATAAGGTATGGGATTGAAATGCAGCACCAAGAGTAAAGGAATCAGTTGGAAATGCAGAGTGCGAAGCTCGAGCTAGAATTTGAAAAGCAAAAGGCCGAAAAAGTTGCGCATGCACGGGATCCTAAGTTACCGTATTTTGAGGAGGGTAAAGAAAAGATGGATAGTTTCTTGTCTAGGTTTGAGAAATACGCGACGGCTATCAAATGTGATAAGAGCGTTTGGGTCGCGTATTTAAGTGCTTTACTTAAGGGGCGCGCACTTGATGTGTATGGCAGGTCATCAAATGAGGATGCGGCAGATTATGAAAGTTAAAAGATGCGTTATTGAAGAATTTTGATATGACAGAACGTCAGAAGTTTCGTTATAGTAGGCCCGAGAAATCGGAAACGTTCATACAGTTCAGTTGTAGATTGAGAAGTTATTTGGATAAATGGCTTAATATGGCAAAGATAGAAAAATCTTTTCCGGCTGTCTGTGATTTCATGGCAAGGGATCAGTTCCTAGAGTCATGTAATAGAGAACTGTATGTACATTGAAAGCCGAAACAGTTTTGTAATTTAGATGAAATGGCTAGAGAGGCAGATTTGTTTGCAGAAGCGCGCGGGTGCGTATTTAGTTGCATAAATAAGGGACCACGTGAGAACAGAGGCCCAGCGCAGGGTAAGCCGGACAAAGTTGATTCAAACAAACCAAGCGGTATGCCGGACATTAAGTAAAGCATATGTGGTAAGGGGTATTTGACGATTAAATGTTTTAAGAACTCCGACAGAAAAAAGTTATATAGTTAACAGAGGTAGGAGCAACTGGAGATAGGGACAGCGGTGTTAATGAAAATTTTAACACACGTGTAGAGGCTCAAGGTACGCAGATCAAGAATGGGAATACGCAGAGTGTAGGCCGTGGTTACGCACGTGGTCGTGGCAATTTCTGAGGTCTTTTCGCGGACGCGGTAAGACTAACGGTGCACCACATGGTGCCGGACATCAGATCAATTTTTGTAAAGCTGAAGTAACTAGGAAAAATAATAATGGGATTGGTAACAATTTTGAAAGTAAGATTGATGGCTCGATGAGTTCGGATGGGGAGGAGTGTAATAAGGAAACTAGGGAAGGTGTTTGGTTTATAATAAGAAGGCTGCTTCATTAAGAGATACTGGGTGTACAGGTTGTGTCGTTCGGAGACGTTTGGTTTCAGACGATTAGTTAATCGGGAAAGAGTCGGATGTTACGTTGATTGATGAATCAACACAAAGATATCCTTTGGCAATGATTGACATCGATTGTCCTTTTTTTCCACTGGGAAAACTGAAGCTTTGTGTATGGATGATACTTTGTACGATTTGGTCATTGGAAACATTGTTGGGTCAAAACTACCCTATATGTCTCATTTCTCTGTTGCGGCTGTAACTTGGTCTCAGTATAGGCAAGCTATGAAGCCTTACAGAAAACTTAAGGTTCCCGATCAGATCATTAACGATGACAAGCAGGCTTTCAAGCAAGCTCAGGATGATGATCTAACTTGTAACTGAATTTTACTGGCGCGGTTTTTGTTGAGATGTCACTAGATTTTGCAAATTAGATTATGAGTTCTTATTTGAAAGGTCAGTTCAATAAGATACCTTTGGGAAAATGCCATTGATTGACACGCCATTCAAAAAGGTGGCAGTGGATATAGTTGGTCCCATTGAGCCTCGATCCGATAGGAAGTCCCGATATATTTAAATCAATGACTGACTACGCGAAGCGGTATCCGGAAGCGATACCGTTGCTATGTATTGAAACAGAACGTGTCGCGGAAGCGCTTGTTGAAATGTTATGCAGGGTTGGCAACCCTGATGAAAAGTTAACTGATTGTGGGTCACAGGTCACTGCTGTGGTAATGAAAGAATCTAGCAGACTGCTTTCTATTTAGCAGTTAACTACAAGTCCAAGACATCCTATGTGTAACGGCTTAATTGAACGTTTCCACTCTACGTTAAAACAGATGTTACGTCGCATGTGTGCTGAACGTTCGAAAGACTGGGATAAAGATCTACCAGCTTTGTTATTTGCGGTCAGGGAAGCCTCACAAGTGTCATTAGGATTTCCCCCTTTTGAATTGTTGTACGGGCGTAACGTCAGAGGTCCAATGGCAATATTAAGACAATTACGGGCTGATGAGGTTCGTGATGAGCAAGTTCTTTCGACGTATCAGCACGTTATCGAGCTGAGAGAACGGTTAGGGCAGACGTGCAAATTGGCGCGTGAAAATTTAGAGAAGGTTTAGATTAAGCAGAAGGCTTATTATGACAAAGGCGCGAGGTCGCGTAAATTTGACGTCGGCGATAAAGTACTCTTGTTACTACCGACTGACAGTAATAAATTATTGCTTCAATGGGAAGGTCCCTATGAATTATTTGAGGTAGTTATCAGAATGGATTACAAGATTAACGTCAATGGTAATGTTAACACATATCACACTAACATGCTGAAGCAATATGTTGAGCGTCAGAATGTGACGTCACATGGTTTGAAGAGTCCATTCCGTCAACTGAAAATGATGACGTCGAAGAGTTCTCTTTCGAAGTTTGCGCTTTTCCGACGGCAAAGCAACCGGAGACGTTAAAGGACGTCAATATTTCAAAAACGTTAATGGCAGAACAGCGTGAAAAGATAAAACCATTGGTAGAAGAGTACACGGATGTACTATCGAGGTAATGGGACGAACTGATCAAATTTAGCATGCAATTTAGTTGCTAACGTGGGAACCAGTAAGGTAAAAAGGATATTCTACATACAAAGTATGGGATGAAATGGAAAAAGAAATCCAAGACATGTTGGATTTAGGAGTTATTGAACGATCGATATCTCCATATTCATCCCTGAAGTTCTTGTTCTTTAAAAAGATGGTTCGGTGCGGTTTTGCATTGACTTCCGTAAACTTAATAAGGTGACGGAGTTCGATGCAGAACCAATGCCAAATATGGAAGAGGTTATAAATATAGTGTCGGGTCACAAATCATAAATTGGGTTTATCGAAGGGTCATTGGCAGGTAAAAATGGTGAAAAAGGCGAAATCCCTTACGGCGTTTGAAACTCCTAAAGGCTTGTTTCAATTCAAAACTATGTCCCTTCGGTTTGGTAAACTCTGGATTAATGAGAAAGATCTTTCTAACGCTGATAGCTTTATCGATGATATGTGGATCTTTACTGAAACATGGAAAAACTACTTAACGCCATTACGTCAAGTGGTGGATATACTTAGGACAGCCAAGTTGACGGCAAAACCTTCAAAATGTATGATTGGATATAGCAGTTTCGAGTGTCTTGGTCACAGTGTAGCTGCTCAGTCATTTAGATCACAAGAGGACAAGATACACGCTATAAAGGATGCTTCTCGACCTTCTATCAAAAGACAAATGAGGTCATTTCTTGGGTTAGCTGGTTTCTACCGCCGTTTCATTCCAAAATCCTCATCATAGCTTCTCCTTTGACGGAATCAACTAAGAACAATAGACCAAACAAAATCACAGATTGGCAGGACCATCATAAAGTAAAGACTCATGTCTAGTCCTATTCTTTGTCTTCCGATGTTGGTATAGGAGCCGTTTTGCTCAAAGAATTTGAAGGTAAAGGACGACTTCCAATTGCTTATGCCAGCAAAACACATCTGCCTCGTGAAAAATAGAAGTGGAGGGAATGATCAGAAATCGATACAATAAACCCACACACCAAAGGGAAAGAAACACAAACATGAAACAACAGACCCCAATGGAAACATCAACAGCGGAAAGCCAAAAGGACATTTACTTTCCCACAAAATCGCCAGTTGGCTATCCAAAATAAAATAATATAAGCGACACAAACACACAAAGACAAACCATAACAAAAATAAACCGCGACAGAAGAACCGCCTTGGAACGGTCAGTGGAAACGAATTCCACTGGGGGCTTAAATCGATTTTACGTGGCCACAATCCTCGCCCTTAGTTCCGTCGTGATTTAGACAAATAATTTGTTCTGTCCGCATGAAGGCCTCCTAACTCATCAGTGCAACATCTCCGTGAACACAAAAATCAAAGAACCACAGAGGTGAGACAACGGTGAGGACTCGACAGCAAGAAACCACTGAAATGCTGGAGCAAAAGAAAACCAACAGTTAGACTCCGATGAGCCCGACCAGAGACAGAGCATCAGGCACCAACCAGCATTATCTCACTAATTATCAATAAGCCTTTACGTTGGAGCCGTCATAGAATCTGAGGCCTGACCCACCGGCGTGCAATTAAAGAGGGAAGCAAAGTTGCTAACCGTGATTGGGTTAACTACCATGCATGCAGTCTGTCGTATAATATCCATGTTGTACCCAATCTTTTTATATCGAAGAATGATTTTACGAAATTGGGTGCTGAAGTCATTGCGGTTATATATTTTTCTGAATTTATATACTAAGTCACCATAAAATTCGGGTTCCGATAGACCTTGTTGCAGAAGAGATTTAAGTCCAATATTGAATTTTGAAATTAAATCAAAATGGCGTCTATAAAATTTTGAAAAGGCTTTGCGTAGTTTATGGTACCGATAACCCTGATTAAGGAGTTTAGCCGTTAATAATTTATTACGAGTGTTGAAGTCAGTTACATGACTACACACTCTAGCAAATCGAATTAATTGCGAAATATAAACGCCATAGGATGGCGCACGAGGAACATCACCATCCAAAAAAGGAAAATTTACAATCTCAAAATCAAAGTCATCGCGTTTATCATAAATTTTGCACGAAACAAATCCATCTACAATAGATAGATGTAAATCCAAAAACGGGGCCTCGGTATCAGAAGAATTTGCTTCATTTAACTGAAGTTCTAGGGGGTAAATCTGACTGATCAAACCATCATAATAGGTATTATCAATATTTAATAAATCATCCAAATATCTAGAAGTAGAGCTAAAAGCTTCAATAATTTCAGATTGGTTATCAATGGAAAGCGACAAAATGAAGTCTCTTTCATAACAATACAAGAACAGATCAGCCACAAGAGGTGCGCAATTAGTACCCATCGGAATACCCACAATTTGTCTAAATAACTTAGTACCGAATCTAATATAAATATTGTCAAGTAGAAAGGTGAGGGCATCACACACTTTCTGACATGACCAAAGTGTATAATTCTTATGCTCTTTAGAAGTGAAAAATGCATTTCTGACATTACATGCAAGATAGAGAGAATCTTCTCTGTGAAAAGCCCATTCAATTAAATCATTAAGCTTTTCTTTTATAAGATTATGAGGAAGTGTAGTGTAAAGAGTGGAAAAATCGTAGGTAGACAGACTAGAAGCACGAAAATGTCTAGATTTCAATTTATTTAAAACCTCATTCGAATTTTTTATAGACCAAAACAGATTTCTTCCTGATCTTTCAAAGACTTTATCACAATATTTAATTACATGCGTTTTAATAGCAGTAAGACAGGAAGTTAATAATTTAGAAAGTTCAGTGGTAGTGCAAGAGCTAGAATTTGCAATAAACCGTGCTTTGTAAGGTTTTTTATGAAGTTTTGGTAACCAGTATAGCGTAGGAAGCTTGTCTTGGCCTTCGTTAACACACACAGCAAACTTGGTGGCTGAAAGACAAACATGTTTATCTACTATAGCTCTCTCTTCGGCTAAAGGCTGAAGTTCATAGGCATTAGTACCACCAAGCACCTGCTTAAGCGTGTTAACATAGTGGAGCCGTCACACAACGACGACGTTGTTAGCGGCCTTGTCTGCAGGGGCCAAAACAAACTTCTTATGAAATTCTTGAATACCTAGTTTAAGATGACGTAAAGACGTCTTGGGCTTAGGAGGTAATAAGTTAGTATTTTGAGAATAGAAAGAAATGCGTTTATTCACTAGTTTTAAAATGCTAAGTTTCCAGTCCTTAAGGGCTTTATGCTCAACATACTCTCGCTTACACCATCGATTACCGAATTCATTCAATGAAGCAGCGATTTCATCTCTACATTTACTGAAATCAATTTTAGAAGGAAACCGATATTTCGGTCCTTTAGAAATTATATTCCTTATCCTAGAATCAGGAATAATTTTCAAATTGCCAGTAATTACATGACCAGCAGCAGGATAGCAATACTTTGAGTTTTTACAACCACATGAATCAGGAGTATTAGTATCAATATCAAGATCTGAAACAAGTTTATTGAAATTAAAAATGATAGATCTAACAGGTTTGTTATATTTATAGCAAATTATAGGTGTTTCAGTATTTTGAAAATAAGCAGGAATGGAAGAAAGCAACGATCTCTCACGGAAGATACTGGGCAAATCTATAAAATCCATACCCTTATTAATGAAGGATATTTTGAAGAAATGGCGTTTATGATTAATTTCAGAATCAATGTAAGGACGGAGAGTATTCTGAGTATAGCCTCTAGTTAAGAGAGCCGCATCATATAACTGATGAGAACTATCGTAGAATTTATTCGCCTCGGTGTCCAGAAGACGTAAAACAGAGACGGGTAATAAACTTAAAAATGAAAGTATAGAGTGGCGTCCATTATATAATAATATAATTGACAGTCACTTCAGTCTAGTATTGTTTCGTTTAAACGCACGTGATTTACGTTTAAAGTTACCATTTTTCCTGGTGCCGTGATATCTAGTTCTGCGTTTTCGACATTCCAGGAGTGAGAAAATATCAAAGTCCGGCATTCTGGAAATATTACCCTCCTGATAAATGTTGTCATTAAATCCCAGTGGAAAAGGGGTCTGTAAAAAATTAATCCATTTCAGTTCAGCTTCATGTCTTTTGATTATTTTGAATCTAGATGTAGAATTTGCATCGTAATAAAGTTTTTTCACTGGTTGTATAACAATGTTATTTACAGAATGACCTGTACGTCGAAAGTGACGGTACAAGAAAGTGTCAGTTTTCTTAGGCTTACTCATTCTACGATAATGCTCGTTCAATCTAGTTTTAAGCATGCAGTTAGTTTGACCGACGTACTGCATATTACAGTTTGCAGCACGTCAAGTAATTAGATAAATTAAATCTGTAGACTGTCATGTCAAATCAGACATGTTAACTACAGAGAAGCGTCTACCGTTTACAGATGAAGTAACGGTAGACGCAGTGCTTAAATGCGAACAACATCTGCACCTCTTGGCATTGCACTTAGAAATACTAGGATACATTCCACTTCTTTTCCACGGATTAGTATATTTTCGAAGGATGGGCGATTTGTGAGGAGATAGTCTTATACGAAGACTACTCCCAAAAACATTGGTATTGCCTGCTCCTTTGAGATTAACTGAAGTTACAGAAGACAAATTTAAGGGTATAACCAATACCGAAAGCAACATAGTATTAAAGTTCTTAATAGAATGGGGAATCCGTACAGAAGAAGCAGAGTGTAACCTAAGGGGTGATATTGATATTTTAAATGTATTTGTAATACTCGTTTTGGTTAATAAGGTTGTGATACCGTCAAAACCAAAGCGATGTTCATACCGGTTATTAAATAAATAAATAAATAAAACAGCATATAAAATTACTGAAGAAGATTCCTTCGAATAGAAGGAAGGTACAACAAAAGCCCACAAAACATCCTAGTCTACTTAAAGTACAGGGATGTCAAACAAGCAGTTGTTATACAACGAGGAACGAACATCGGTTTAATAATGACCTTCAACAGGTATCTAAAGGATGTCAATTGATGGAACAGTGAAAAGCAATTGTATAAGCAATCCCTGAGGATTGGAAAAATAAGAGCATTAAATGCATGTACGGGGAGTTTATGTTTCCTTACTGAGCACTACAGAAATCAATTAATGCTCACTACTACTGAGCATAATACTCATCAAATTCGTACTCACTACATTAGCACAAGTAAGAGGCAACTGAACAGACCACGCCTTTGCGCTACCTGGTCAGCCGCCAATTACAGGAAACATAACAAACTCTATTTTATATCCTTCTCCGCGACACGGCTCACAAATATAGCTATTCACAAATCATTACATTAACAACAGATAGAAACTACAAAAAGAAAGATTTTCATCTATAATCCACAACATTTGTTAATGTCTCATAAGGGCCAAGACTGTTTGCCGTAAATTCTCTGTATTTGGTAGGCACCCCGTCATAACCGTCCTCGCGACGCCGATGACGCAGCTGACGTCATCCCCGCCGCTCAGGCCGTTATGACGTGTGGCGACCAAATACTCCCACTTATCATCATCACGTTCTTTATATGTACACACATGCACAAACTGAGTTATCAGACAAAAAACGGCATCATTACAAAATGAACTCATAATTCTTCATGAAGAAAATTATTTCTACTCAACATGAACACGCTTGTAAAATCAGATTCATCATGGTTCATCATCACGGATAACCCGACAGACTCTTGTAAGAGTTTGCCCTGATGATGAAGATATGGTTAAACCCGTCTTAAGTTTACGTCCCCTCTACACCTAATATCATATAGAGACGGGACCATGGTTTTCTAACCACAGCTAGTCAAAAGTCATGGATCAAACAAGTGACCCGACGTTTATTAATTACATTCTACAAAAGGGGTCTAAAAGCCTAAATGAATCTAGAATGAGCGGGTGTCCAAACTTTACGTCTCACCAACATCTAGGGTCAGAATGAGACAGGACCTCGCTTAAAAAAAACTCATTCTACTTCTGGAGAAGCCTGGGATCGATCCTGCGACCTCTAGCTGGCAAAGCTAGTAGCCTAATCACTACAGGCTTCAACAGTGAATTCAGAATAGGCTTCAGAAAGTTGGGGTAATACAAGAAGTAAACCCCTCCAAAACCTACAAGCATGTTCATACAAAAATACTAAACATAGATTTAACATACCTTTCAATATACTTTCACTTTCCCGTCACAATGTTGTGGGTATACGTTACAATTTGACCTGCTGCTAAAGAGTGATCGTTTTTTCAGGGTTTTTATATCTATGAATACTACCGGAAAATCATGCATACTCATATTAGCTTGCTAAAATCGTGGCGAGGTGGAGATACCGTCCACAATTAAAGCCAGATAGCAAAAATCGAGTAGATAATGGATTTGCGTTCAAATAGTATATTTCCCATAGGAAAAAAATGATGAAACGACCCTATAAATCAATGCCATGACTCCTGTCAAAACGAACACCCACACAACACGTGACAGGAATGAAAATCATATATGGCACAATTTGGCGGTTGGCGATTTTTAGGCAAATTTTATAGAACTCAGCCTTATAGCGGCCCCCTGTATTGTAAAAACAGATCTCCACAAACCACTCATGTATACATCGTATGATATGTGCATGACTTGTGCATGGAGCAGCACATTTTGCCTACCATATTTCACCTAAAATATTTCACTCGCACCGCCTTACCATATACCTACTAAAATAATTTAGATGTGCATAAGCACCAGAGAGGTTTCCTATTCCATCTCGTAACAAATACCAACTTTTAAAAGGCATAAAGGTCCAACGTTTTACCATTCAGAATTGTTTTAAATGTTTTTGTTAAAAAGTTATTGATCACCAAAGTTGATTAAGTTTTCTTTCTGTCAAAAACTCCCCATGTCCCTGATCGGGACACAGATAACTCCGAGTGGGGCTGACCCGGTTCGGGGTCTTTTTCAAAGTGAAGTTGTTTGATATGTGATATTTTTGTCCCCGATAAGGGACATCTTAATCAAATTTTTTCTTTAAAACAACAAAAACAAAACACACACAGATACACACACGCGCACGCACGCCAGTGAGAGAGAGAGAGAGAGAGAGAGAGAGAGAGAGAGAGAGAGAGAGAGAGAGAGAGAGAGAGAACCGCTTTTGTTTATTTTCTTTGTAATGCATATATATATGCATTCGACAGGAAATAACTATCAGTGCAAAATAGAAGTGAAGGCAATGATCAGGAATCGATACAATTAACCCACAGCTCCCATCAGAGACACCAAAGGGAAAGGAACACAACATGAAACAACTAGGCCAGTTGGCTATCCAAAACAAAACAACACAAGCGACACACACACTTAAAGACACGCAACAACAACAACAAAAAACAAACAAACCGCGACTAAAGAACCGCCTTGGAACGGTCAGTGAAACGAATTCCACTGGGGGGGGGGGGGGGGGGGGGCTTAAATCGATTTACGTGGCCATAATCCTCGCCCTTATTTCCGCCGCGATTTAGACAAACAATTTGTTCAGTCCGCATGAAGGCCTCCTAACATAAGTATAACAAGCACATGCGTTAAAGACCCTGGTAAACCTTACTTTTCAAACCTGAGTTTGCAGAATTAAACAAAATTACATGTGTTTTTCTTATTTCTAACCATAAACATACATAACATAGATTGTGGGCCATTCTAACAGAAGAACCCTCAATCTATGCTTTGAGCAGAAATAAGGAAAATATAACACTATTCATCTGAAATTTTTCATTCTTTTGATACCTGTAAAGTTCACAGTATATTGCATAGGCATGTCTGCGTAATTATACAGTCTGCATCTTCTGAACACAATTTATTGCTGGCCAGATTTTAAGATTATGACATCATCTAGCTGTCTGTTTTCCGATATTTTCGCGAGGTATCTGAATATGTAAAGCAGAGGTAAGATCAATATATTCAGAATCAACAAGATATAGAGGATCTTACATGAGTGTTCATGTATTATTGAATTTATTAAACGAGTTGAGGAAAAGAATAAAATGCGAGGCTTTGTCGAGCACTTTATCGCTTTTCCTCAACGAGTTTAATAAATTCAATAATACATGAGCACGAATGCAAGATTCTATTTATCATATAACATTTAAAACGCATTTTATTCTCGATTGTTTACAAAAATATCAATATTCCGCCATTAGTAAACGCGACGTCGTTAAGGACGTCGTACATGTAACGTTACGGGACGTATCTAGCTAATTTGCATATTTAATCCACTAGTGGATTATCGAAAATATTACATGGCCTTATTACACTCTCAGACGCGACGTCATATGATAAATAATAATATATGATTCTGCAAGCCCAGGTTCTTCCTATATAAAGTGGAAAGTGGGGTTTTCCAGAGTCTTCAACGCATACAGTGTTTTTTTTAAGATAAAAAATTAAAATGAACAATAGAAATCAGGAGTAACCATTTGGCTTTGATTGTGCCTCTGATTTAATTTTGAATGCATTTTTGAAATGTTCTAAAAGTAAAATGCTCTCTGCCGTCACAAGGTTATCCAGTTTTGTGTTTACCTCGGGCATTGTTCCTGATGATCAAAGTCCCTTTTTATAAAAATAATGGTGATAATGCAAGTCATGATAGGTATTCAATCATAAAAAAGAAAATATACATAGATCAAAATTTTCATAAATGTGTGGGTCCACTTTGCTCACTCGCTCATGAACTGATTTGTATTGTATTGTACTTTAGGCCTATGAGAAACATAATGTCCATTAAGCGCAGAGACACAATGACAAAAAGCGCGGATTATAATTTCCTACCTGTACTAGTTGGTAATAATGGCGTCCAACATGGTGTCAGAAAATGATAAAAATTAGGTAAAAATTATAACAAATTTGTTTTGTTATTTCTTCTTTCAACATAGATTGTGGGTGCTCGTTAGAACCGCCTCAATGAGGCGGTTCTAACGAGTACCCACAATCTATGTTTTTGAGCACAAATAAGGTAGATAATGTATAACCTGTAAAACCACTTTTTTCTACATAAAGTGGGATTTGGGGGGGGGGGGGTCTTCGTTTTACGGACATGTTATCGTGATGGCTATCGAAATAGCCAATGCTGTGGAGTCCTCGTCGTGGTTTCATCTCTGTAGTTGTTTGATGTTTATGTTCTCGGAGATGTTGCCCTGATGCGTATAGAAATCCTTTATGCTGACTGAACAAATTAATTGTCTAAACCACGACAGAACAGAGGGCGAGGATAGTTCCGATTGTGGCCTAGTAAAATCGATACGCTCCCAAGTAAACAAACAAACAAACAAACAAACAAACTTTTTACTGGCCTTTCCAAGACGGTTCATCTGTTGTGGTTTATTTTTCTGCATGTATGTATTGCTAATAACTTTTTATTTTCAACAGCCGTTTGGTCAGTTTGTGGGAAAGTAACTGTCCTTTTGGCTTTCTGCTTGTGGCATTCATTATAGTGAAGTTATTTTACGTTCGTGTTTCTTTACTTTTGATATCTCGGATGGGAGTTTGAGGTAAATGTATTGATTCATTCTCATTGCATTCACTTCTATTTTGAATATGCTCTGTATAACCTTTCAAGGGGCACAGTTTCAATGTCGTCAGTTTTATCTAGTATAGTGCGAACAATTTGATATGAGACTGACCTTTATGCAAGGAATTAATTAGTCAATGCTATCGCCTAATACGTCGGCTTTCGTAAACTTATCGTGCGTTTTCGGCATCACGTGAATAGCGGCTCATTTACCGACCTCTATGTATTGTATAAAAATATCGCCATCTTCGGAAAACGTCGAATGTAAATATATGCATTTAGTCGGGTGTGAAATTATGTTAATAGAGCTCACCAGTCTCAGGTCAATTTGTTCGAACTATACAAGCTTCAAAACTTGGGATTAAGTAAAGTATATAAAGAAGGGAATAATTAGAAAAAAACCATTAATAAATTAAGTATCAAATAGAAGTGGTGGCAATCAGAGACACCAAAGTTTGCTTCTGGTGAAATTACAATATCACCCATCTCCCAGTTGTTTGTTGAGCGGGAGAAAGAGGGTGGGACATTATGGCTAAAGGAAAGACTTTCATTGCACTATTTTGATCTCGTCTGCACCAATCCTCACAGCCACACGAAAAATCGCGCTTTTTGGGTTTTACTTTGACGCGTTATCGTAAAGAATCATTCGTGCCTTTGAGTTATCGTTCTGTGCAAACTTAAAACGTCGGTTAATATTCTGAATGAAGGGTAAGCTATCACCTTTTCAGTTTAAGGTGTTCGACTGATCTATGTTTGTTCAGAGGAAAAAGACTGTATTGTGCCTTTATTGATTTCAAAAACGCATTTTGATTTTGTTAACCGTATATACTTGTAGCAGAAGCTGCTTAAGAATAATATTGATGGTAAATATTTGAAATCACCCATAGCATGTATGCCAATGCAAAATCTTTCAAAAAAAAAAAAAAAAAATAAACAAACAACATTAAACTTGTCACATTTTCAAGTTATGTCGGTGTCGGCCAGGGTGAGATTATTTCTTAAATTATGTTTCCAGTATTCTTGAATGCCCGACATGACAAATATTCTTTAGAGTAATGATGACACTGAGGTTTATTTCAAACTGTATATCTTGATGTACGCTGATGATACAGTGATTTTCGCTGTGTCTGCTTCAGAACTTCATGCTGCTCTAAATTTTATGTGTCCAAATTGTTTATCATGGGATCTTGAGGTTAATCCAACAAAGACTTTAATATAGCAAAGTAGAAGTAAAACAAAGATCAGGAATTGATACAATTAACTTACTCCATCCATAAAAGACACCAAAGGGAAAGAAATACAAACATTAAGCGACCAGACCATAATGGAAACCTAAACAAAGGAAGGCCATATGGACAGTTACTTTCCCACAAAATGGCCATATGGCCATCCAAAATTAAAAGACACAAGTGATACACACAGTAAGTAACAAACAACAACATAAATAAATCGCCACAGAAGAGCCGCCTTGGAACGGTCAGTGGAAGATTTCCACTGGGGGGCTTAAATCGATTTTACGTGGCCACAATCCTCGCCCTTACTTCCGTCGCGATTTAGACAAATAATTTGTTCAGTCCGCATGAAGTCCCGCAGAACCCGGTTTTACATATATTTGTAAAAAGGTTGACATTTATATTGACTTTGTAAAATTAGATGCACAGTTTTCTTACAACGGACCCTTTCAGAGAAGCATAACAAAATATTGGTGGACAAAGTCAGTCAAGCTTTGCTATGATTAGAAAAACCAGAACATTATTTTAACTTTAGATTTACATGGCCAGTTGATTTATGATAAACGCGATGATAAATTTTAGATAATCGCGATGATTTTGATTTTGAGATTGTATATTTTCCTTTCTTGGATGGTGATGTACCTCGTGCGGCATCCTATGGCATCTATATTTCACAATTAATTCGATTTGTCAGAGTGTCTAGTCATGTAACTGACTTCAACACTCGTAATAAATTGTTAACTGCTAAACTTCTTAACCAGGGTTATGGGTACCATAAACAACGCAAAATAAAAGTCAAGGCAATGATCAGGAATCGATACAATTAACCCACAGCTCCCACCAGAGACACCAAAGGGAAAGAAACAAAAACATGAAACAATATACCCTAATGGAAACATCAACAGCGGAAAGGCAAAAGGACAGCCACTTTCCCACAAAATGGCCAACTGACTATTAAAACCAAAACACAATAATATAAGCGATACACAAACTCAAAGACAAATCATAACAAAAATAAACCGCGACAGAAGAACCGCCTGGGTACGGTCAGTGAAACGAATTCCACTGGGGGTGGGGGGGGGGGGGATGGGTTTTTTTTTGGGGGGGGGGGGTTGGTGGGGTGGGGTGGGGCTTAAATCGATTTTATGTGGCCACAATCCTCGCTCGCCCTTACTTCCGTCGCGATTTAAACAAATAATTTGTTCAGTCCGCATAATGGCCTCCTTACTCTTCAGTGCAACATCTCCGTGAACACAAAACATCAAACCACCACGGTGATGAAACAACGGTGAGGACTAGACAGCAAGAAGCCACTGAAATGCTGGAGCAAAAGAAATCCAACAGTTAGACTCCGATTGGGCCCGACCAGAGACAGAGCATCAGGCACCAACCAGCATTACATTGAATTAGATCTCTCTAATTCTCAGTAAGCCTTTACGCCGGAACCGTCATAGAATCTGAGGCCTGACCCACCGGCGTGCAATTAAAGTGGGAAGCAAAGTTGTCAACCGTGATTGGATTAATTACCATGCATGCCGTCTGTCGTATAACATCTATGTTGTACCCAATCTGTTAATATCGAAGAATGATTTTACGAAATTGGATGCTGAAATTGCGGTTATAAATTTTTTCTGAATTTATATACTAAGTCACCATTGATCGGGTTCCGATAGACCTTGTTGCAGAAGAGATTTAAGACCAATATTGAATTTTGATATTAAATAAGAATGACGTCTATAAACTTTTGAAAAGGCTTTGCGTAGTTTATGGTACCGATAACCATAATTAAGAAGTTAAGCAGTTAGCAATTTATTACGAGTGTTGAAGTCAGTTACATAACTACACACTCTGGCAAATCGAATTAATTGCGAAATATTAACACTATAGGATGGCGCACGAGGAACATCACCATCCAAAAAAAAAAAGGAAAATTTACAATCTCAAAATCAAAATCATCGCGTTTATCATACATTTTGCAAGAAACAAAACCATCTACAATAGATAGCTGTAAATCATAAAACGGGGCCTCGGTATCAGTAGAATTTGCTTTAACTGAAGTTCTTGGGGGATAAATTTGACTGATCAAACCATCGAAATAGGTATTGTCAATATTTAATTAATCATCCAAATATCTAAAAGTCGAGCTAAAAGCTTCAATGATGTCAGATTGGTTTTCAGCAGAAAGGGACATCATGAAGTCTCTCATAACAAAACAAAAACAGATCGCCCACAAAGGGTGCGCAATTAGTACCCATCGGAATACCCACAACTTGTCAAAATAACTGTCCGGGTAAAAGTCCCACAAAATTGGAAGCATCGTCTCCAAAATGACCTTTACAGTTTTGACGGGGACGTTAAACCTCAAATCAAACAAAACAAACAAACCAAATCTTATGTAAATATTGTCAAGTAGAAAGGCTAGAGCTTCACACCCATAAAGTAAGATTTTTATGCTCTGCATAAGTGAAAAAAAAAGCATTTCTTACATTACATGCAAGATAGAGTGACTCTTCCCTATGGAATGCCCTTTCAATCAAATCATTCAGTTTTTCTTTTATAAGATTATGAGGCAGTGTAGTCATAAGTAGCCAGACTTGAAGCAGGAAAACGTCTGGGTTTCAATTTATGTAAAACTTCTTTAGAATTTTTTATAGACCAAAACAGATTTCTACCCGATCTTTCGAAGATTTTGTCGCAATATTTTATCATATGTTTTTGATGACAGTAAAGCATGAAGTTAATAATTTGGAGAGTTCAGTGGTGGTAGAAGAGCTTGAATTTGCAATAAATAGAAGTGGAGGCAATGATCAGGAATCGATACAATCAACCCACAGCTCCCATCAGAGACACCAAAGAGAAAGACACACAAACATGAAACAACAAACTTGCTTTGTATGGTCTTTTATGAAGTTTAGGTAACCAATATAATGTCGGGAGCTTGTCTTGGCCTTCTGTAACACAGACAGCAACTTTGGTGGCTGAATGACAAATGTGGTCATCAACTAAATAGAAGTGAAAGCAATGGCCAGGAATTAACCCACAGCTCCCACCAGAGACACCAAAGGGAAAGAAACACAAACATTAAACAACAGCCCTAATGGAAACATCAATAGCGGATAGCCAAACCCACAAAATGGCCAACTGGCTATCCAAACCAAAATAATATAAGCGATACAAACACTAAAAGACAAACCATAATACAAAAAATAAACCGCGACAGAAGAACAGCCCTGGAATGGTCAAAGAAACGAATTCCACTGGGGGCGGGGGAGAGGGCTTAAACCGATTTTACGTGGCCACAATCCTCCCGCTTACTTCCGTTGCGATTTAGACGAATGATTTGTCAAGTCCGCATGAAGGCCTCCAAAAGAAAACCAACAGTGAGACGCCAATGGGCCCAACCAGAGACAGAGCACCAGGCACCAACCAGCATTACATTGTATTAGATATCTCTTATTCTCAGCAAGCCTTTACCATGGAACCGTCATAATATCTGAGGTCTGACCCACCGGCGTGCAATTAAAGAGGGAAGCAAAGTTGTTAACCGTGATTGGGTTAACTACAATGCATGAAGTCTGTGATTTAACATTTATGTTGCACCCAATCTTTTTGTATCGAAGAATAATTTTACGAAATTGGGTGTCGAAGTCATTGCGGTTATATATTTTTCTGAATTTATATACTTAGTCACCATAAAATTCGGGTTCCAATAGACCCTGTTGCAGAAGAGATTTAAGTCCAATATTGAATTTGAAATTAAATCAGAATGGCCTCTATAAAATTTTGAAAAGGCTTTGCGTAGTTTATGGTACCGATAGCCCTGATTAAGAAGTTTAGCAGTTAACAATTTACATGACTACACACTCTGGCAAATCGAATTAATTGCGAAATATAAACGCCATAGGATGGCGCACGAGGACTATCACCATCCAAAAAAAGAAAATTTACAATCTCAAAGTCACAAACATCGCGTTTATTATAAATTTTGCAAGAAACAAACCCATCTAAAGTCCTCTCTACAGCTAAAGTAGAAGTACAACAAAGATCAGATATCGGTACAATTAACTTACTCCACCCACCAAAGACACCAAAGGGAAAGAAACACCAACATGAAGCGACCAGACCATAATGGAAACCTAAACAATGGATTGCCATAATGACAGTTACTTTCCCACAAAATGGCCAAATGGCCATCCAAAATAAAAGGACAAAAGTGATACACACAGTAAGTAGTAACAAACAACAACATAAATAAACCGCCACAGAAGAACCGCCAATGGGGGGCTTAAATCGATTTTACGTGGCCACAATCCTCGCCCTTACTTCCGTCGCGATTTAGACAAATAATTTGTTCAGTCCGCATGAAGGCCTCCTAACTCATCAGTGCAACATCTCCGTGAACACAAATAATCAAATAACCACAGAGGTGAGACAACAGTGAGGACTGGACAGCAAGAAACCACTGAAATTCTGGAGCAAAAGAAAACCAACAGTTAGACTCCGATGGGCCCAAACAGAGACAGAGCACCAGGCACCAACCAACATTACCAAGAATTAGATCTCTAATTCTCAATAAGCATTTACGTTGGAACCGTCATAGTATCTGAGGCCTGACCCACCGGCGTGCAATTAAAGAGGGAAGCAAAGTTGCCAACCGTGATTGGATTAACTACCATGCAAGCTGTCTATCGTATAACATCCATGTTGTACCCAATCTTTTTATATCGAAGAATGATTTTACGAAATTGGGTGCTGAAGTCATTGCGGTTATATATTTTTCTGAATTTATACACTAAGTCACCATAAAATTCGGGTTCGGATAGACCTTGTTGCAGAAGAGATAAGTCCAATATTGAATTTCGAAATTAAATCAGAATGGCGTCTTTAAAATTTTGAAAAGGCTTTGCGTAGTTTATGGTACCGATAACCCTGATTAAGAAGTTTAGCCGTTAATAATTTATTACGAGTGTTAAAGTCAGTTACATGACTACACACTCTAGCAAATCGAATTAATTGCGAAATATAAAGGCTGCAGTTCATAAGCCTTAGTACCACCAAGTTCTTGCTGAAGAGTATTAACATAGTGGAGCCGTCAAACAACGATCACATTGTATGCTCTGTCTCTGGTCGGGCCCATCGGAGTCTAACTGTTGGTTTTCTTTTTGCTCCAGCATTTCAGTGGTTTCTTGCTGTCGAGTCCTCACCGTTGTCTCACCTGTGTGGTTCTTTGATTTTTTGTGTTCACGGAGATGTTGCACTGATGAGTAAGGAGGCCTTCATGCGGACTGAACAAATTATTTGTCTAAATCGCGACGGAAGTAAGGGCGAGGATTGTGGCCACGTAAAATCGATTTAAGCCCCCCAGTGGAAATCTTCCACTGACCGTTCCAAGGCGGTTCTTCTGTGGCGATTTATTTATGTTGTTGTTTGTTTGTTACTTACTGTGTGTATCACTTTTTTCTTTTTATTTTGGATGGCCATATGGCCATTTTGTGGGAAAGTAACTGTCCTTATGGCCTTCCTTTGTTTAGGTTTCCATTATGGTCTTGTCGCTTAATGTTTGTATTTCTTTCCCTTTGGTGTCTTTTATGGGTGGAGTAAGTTAATTGTATCAATTCCTGATCTTTGTTTTACTTCTATTTATAATGCTGGGAAACTAACTTCTTATAAAATTTTTGAATTTAGGAGGTAATAAGTTCGTAGTTTGGGAATAAAAAGAAATGCGTTTGTTCACAAATTTCAGAATGCTAAGTTTCCATTCTTTAAGAGCTTTATGCTCAACATACTCTCGTTTATACCATCGATTACCAAATTCATTCAAGGCAGCAGCGATTTCATCTCTACATTTATTGAAGTAAATTTTAGAAGGAAATCGATATTTTGGTCCTTTAGAAATTATATTACGTATCCTAGAATCAAGAATAATTTTAAACTGCCAGTAATGATATGACCAGCAGCAGGATAGCAATACACTGAAGTTTTACAATCACAGGTATCAGGAGTGTTAGTGTCAATATCAAGATCAGAAACTAGAATCGCGCAGTCGATGACAAGCCATCGCATATCCCCACGCTTCCCCGCGGGCCCCACCCCCTGGGCCATCCCCTAGGGGTATTTGACCCGAGGGGTAAAATTTTGATTGTGATGTATTCTACTCATCATGCCTTTCGATTTAATATGCTACACTACCATGTTCTGAAAACTTTGATTTTTTATCCCCAAGGTGCCCCACCGCTGGCCGCACTCCCAGGGGTAGGATCAAAATTCCGAAAGTCTTATGCACTCCCCAGACCAAAGTTTTATCAGTTCCCAAAGTTTCAAGTTTCTATCTATAACGGTCTAGGAGGAGTTATCCGGTAACAGTAATGTATGGGGGTAAAGGGGTCAAATCAGTTTTTGACCTCTGGTGACCTCAAAATTGACCCAAGGGGTCAAATTGTGGTTGTAATGTTTTTCTACTCATCATGCCGTTCGCTTTGATATATTACACGACCATGTTCTGGAAATTTTTATTTTTGACCCCCGCGGGCCCCACCCCCTGGGCCCACCCGTAGGGGTGTGATCAAAATTCTGAAAGTGTCATGCACTCCCCAGACCAAAGATCTATCAGTTCCTAAAGTTTCAAGTTTCTATCTATTATCGTCTAGGAGGAGTTATCCGGTAAAGGGGTCAAAATCAGTTTTTGACCTCTGTTTGACCTCTGGTGACCTCAAAATTGACCCCAGGGGTCAAATTTTGTATGTAATGTTTTCTACTCATCATGCCGTTCGCTTTGATATGTTACACGACCATGTTCTGGAAATTTTGATTTTTGACCTCCGCCGGCCCCACCCCCTGGGCCCATCCGTAGGAGTGTGATCAAAATTCCGAAAGTGTTATGCACTCCCCAGACCAAAGATCTATCAGTTCCCAAAGTTTCAAGTTTCTATCTATAACCGTCTAGGAGGAGTTATCCGGTAAGACGGACGGACGGTCGTACGGACGACGAAGACCATTACAATATCCCCACTTTTTCTTCGAAAAGCGTGGGGATAACAAGTTTATTGAAATTAAAAATGATATATCTAACATGTTTATTGTATTTATAGCAAATAATGGGTGTTTCAGTATTTCGAAAATAAGCAGGAATGGATGGAAACATCAACAGCGGAAAGTAAAAAGGACAGTTACTTTTCCACAAAATGGCCAACTGGCTATCCAAAATAAGATAATATAAGGGACACAAGCACTTAAGATATTCAAAGACAAACCAGGACAAAAATAAACCGCGACAGAAGAACCGCCTTGAATCCAAACCCTTATTAATTAAGAATATTTTGATGTTATGACGTTTGTGATTAATTTCAGAATCGATGAAAGGACTTTTCAAAATTTTATAGACTTCATCCCGATTTAATTTCAAAATTCAATGATGGTCTCCTTTTGCTCCAGCATTTCAGTGGTTTCTTGCTGTCGAGTCCTCGCCGTTGTTTCATCTCTGTGGTTGACTGATTTTTGTGTTCACGGAGATGTTGACTGATGAATTAGGAGGCCTTCATGAGGATTGAACAAATTATTTGTCTAAATCGCGACGGAAGTAAGGGCGAGGATTATGGCCATGTAAAATCGATTTAAGCCCCCCCCCCCCCCCCAGTGGAATTCGTTTCACTTACCGTTCCAAGGCGGGTCTCCTGTCGCGGTTTATTTTCGTTATGGTTTGTCTTTGAGTGTGTGTATCGCTTATATAATTTTGTTTTGGTTTGGATGGCCAATTGGCCATTTTATGGGAAAGTAACTGTCCTTTTGGCTTTTCGCTATTGATGTTTCCATTAGGGTCTAGTGGTTTCATGTTTGTGCTTTTTTCCCTTTGGTGTCTCTGATGGGAGCTGTGGGTTTATGGTATCGATTCCTGATCTTGCCTTCTCTTCTATTTTACATTTTCAACTTTTTGATAGTAAAGTGAGTCCTGTTTTACTTTATATCTTGAGATCTTTATATCTTCAGATGTTTGGGTACGAGAGTAATGATATTCTTAAACTGGAACAGATATGTTTACGAAGCTCCTAAATGTTTAAAGTATATGGCATTTAAGAAGGAGATTCAGTATAAGTAGAAGTGACGTCAATGATCAGGAATCGATACAATTGAGCCACAGCTCCCATCCGAGACACCAAAGGAAAATGAAACACAAGCATGAAACAACCAGACCCTAATGGAAATATCAACAGCGGAAAGCTAAAAGGACAGTTACTTCCCACAAAATGGCCAATTGGTTGTCGAAAACAAAAAAATATAAGGCAAACCATAACAGTCAGTGAGGGAGCTTAAATTGTTTTTACGTGGCAAACATTTTTCCAACAATTCTTTTCTCTCAACCATGAAATGCCTATCGAATGGAGAAGATTCCTTGGTATTGCAAGGGATATCAGAATCTGGGAGCTATGTTCAATAAACAGACTTGTAGATAAATACCATTATTTGTTGGGGTGCACTTATTTCGAAGATTTTCGAAAACAATCATGTTCACTTGGCCCAATACTATACAATTTGAGAACCTCATGAGTTCCATGAGTTCAAGTAGTAGTGATTCTCAGTTTTTGTTAAAGTTGCGAAATTCTGCGAATTTTCATGAAATTATGAGAACATTTAAACTTGTTTATAGGAAATGCAGTTCATGGTTGATTGCAAGGCGGCTGTAAAAGGTCTCCCCGTACATACATTTAATGCTCTTATTTTTCCAATCCTCAGGGATTGCTTATGCAATTGCTTTTCACTGTTCCATCAATTGACATCATCATTAAACCGATGTTCGTTCCTCGTTGTATAACAACTGCTTGTTTGACATCCTTGGACTTTACGTAGACAGGGATGTTTTGTGGGCTTTTGTTGTACCTTCCTTCTATTCGAAGGAAATATCTTCAGTAATTTTATATGCTGTTTTACTTAAAAACCGGTATGAAGATCGCTTTAGTTTTGACGGTATCAAACCCTTATAAACCCACATGAGTATCATAAATTCATTTTAATTATCAATATCACCCCTTAGGTTACACTTTGCTTCTTCTGTACGGATTCCGCATTCTATTAAGAACTTTAATATTATGTTGCCTTCGGTATTGGTCAGACCCTTAAATTTGTCTTCTGTAACTTCAGTTATTTTCAATGGAGGAGGCAATACCAATATGTTTAAAAATAATCTTCGTATAAGACTATCTCCTCTCAAGTCACCAATCCTGCGAAAATATACTTATCCGTGGAAAAGAAGTGGAATGTATCCTAGTGTTTCTAAGTACAATGCCAAGAGGTGCAGATGTTGTTCGCATTTAAGCACTGCGTCTACCGTTACTTCATCTGTAAACGGTAGACGCTTCTCTGTAATTAACATGTCTGATTTGACATGACAGTCTACAGATTTAATTTATCTAATTACATGACGTGCTGCCAACTGTTATATGCAGAACGTCGGTCAAACTAACCGCATGCTTAAAAGTAGAAGTAAAACAAAGATCAGGAATTGATACAATTAACTTACTCCATCCATAAAAGACACCAAAGGGAAAGAAATACAAACATTAAGCGACCAGACCATAATGGAAACCTAAACAAAGGAAGGCCATATGGACAGTTACTTTCCCACAAAATGGCCATATGGCCATCCAAAATTAAAAGACACTAGTGATACACACAGTAAGTAACAAACAACAACATAAATAAATCGCACTAGATTGAACGAGCATTATCGTAGAATGAGTAATATGTTCTATAAAAGGGTTATCCTTTGGAAGCAAGGAATACACTACAGAAGTGAAAAATATGGAGTGCGCATGTTTTCTGGGGCAGACTAGCTAGTTTCGGCCAATTAGGCCTCATCAGTGACCCTCAGATATTTTCAAATTTCCACAATGGAATCAATGATCCCAAAGGACAAGAAAATATAATCTACACTATGATGTAGGGCAGGGAGACGTTTTACCGCCGCCACACATTCCCACACACCAGCTGTAGTGAAGTTAAATATGTTCTATAAAAGGGTTATCCTTTGGAAGCAAGGAATACACTACAGAAGTGAAAAATATGGAGTGCGCATGTTTTCTGGGGCAGACTAGCTAGTTTCGGCCAATTAGGCCTCATCAGTGGCCATCAAATATTTTCAAATTTCCACAATGGAATCAATGATCCCAAAGGACAAGAAAATATAATCTACACTATGATGTAAAGTAGAAGTAAAACAAAGATCAGGAATTGATACAATTAACTTACTCCACCCATAAAAGACACCAAAGGGAAAGAAATACAAACATTAAGCGACCAGACCATAATGGAAACCCAAACAAAGGAAGGCCATAAGGACAGTTACTTTCCCACAAAATGGCCATATGGCCATCCAAAACCAAAAGACACAAGCGACACACACAGTAAGTAACAAACAACAACATAAATAAATCGCCACAGAAGAGCCGCCTTGGAACGGTCAGTGGAAGATTTCCACTGGGGGGCTTAAATCGATTTTACGTGGCCACAATCCTCGCCCTTACTTCCGTCGCGATTTAGACAAATAATTTGTTCAGTCCGCATGAAGGCCTCCTAACTCATCAGTGCAACATCTCCGTGAACACAAAAACCAAAGAACCACAGAGGTGAGACAACGGTGAGGACTCGACAGCAAGAAACCACTGAAATGCTGGAGCAAAAGAAAACCAACAGTTAGACTCCGATGAGCCCGACCAGAGACAGAGCATCAGGCACCAACCAACATTACCTTGAATTAGATCTCTCTAATTCTCAATAAGCCTTTACGTTGGAGCCGTCATAGAATCTGAGGCCTGACCCACCGGCGTGCAATTAAAGAGGGAAGCAAAGTTGCCAACCGTGATTGGGTTAACTACCATGCATGCAGTCTGTCGTATAATATCCATGTTGTACCCAATCTTTTTATATCGAAGAATGATTTTACGAAATTGGGTGCTGAAGTCATTGCGGTTATATATTTTTCTGAATTTATATGCTAAGTCACCATAAAATTCGGGTTCCGATAGACCTTGTTGCAGAAGAGATTTAAGTCCAATATTGAATTTTGAAATTAAATCAGAATGGCGTCTATAAAATTTTGAAAAGGCTTTGCGTAGTTTATGGTACCGATAACCCTGATTAAGGAGTTTAGCCGTTAATAATTTATTACGAGTGTTGAAGTCAGTTACATGACTACACACTCTAGCAAATCGAATTAATTGCGAAATATAAACGCCATAGGATGGCGCACGAGGAACATCACCATCCAAAAAAGGAAAATTTACAATCTCAAAATCAAAGTCATCGCGTTTATCATAAATTTTGCACGAAACAAATCCATCTACAATAGACAGAAAAAGTAAGCCTAAGAAAACTGACACTTTCTTGTACCGTCACTTTCGACGTACAGGTCATTCTGTAAATAACATTGTTATACAACCAATGGAAAAAACTTTACTACGATGCAAATTCTACATCTAGATGCAAAATTATCAAAAGACATGAGGCTGAACTGAAATGGATTAAATCTTTACAGACCCCTTTTCCACAGGGATTTAATGACAACCTTTATCATGAGGGTAATATTTCCAGAATGCCGGACTTTGATATTTTCTCGCCCCTGGAATGTCGAAAACGCAGAACTAGATCTCACGGCACCAGGAAAAATGGTAACTATAAACGCAAATTACGTACTTTTAAACGAAACAATACTAGACTGAAGTGACTGTCAATCATATTATTAAATCATGGACGCCACTGCATGCTTTCATTTCCAAGTTCATTACCCGTTTCTGTTTTGCGTCTTCTGGACACCGAGGCGAATAAATTCTACGATAGTTCTAAACAGTTATATGATGCGGCTTTCTTAACTAGAGGCTATACTCAGCATACTCTCCGTCCTTACATTGATTCTGAAATTAATCATAAACGCCATTTCTTCAAAATATCCTTCATTAATAAGGGTATGGATTTTATAGATTTGCCCAGTATTTTTCGTGAGAGCTCGGTGCTTTCTTCCATTCCTGCTTATTTTCAAAATACTGAAACACCTATAATTTGCTATGAATATAACAAACCTGTTAGATCTATCTCTTTAATTTTAATAAACTTGTTTCAGATCTTGATATTGATACTAATACTCCTGATTCATGTGATTGTAAAAACTCAGTGTATTGCTATCCTGCTGCTGATCTTGTTATTACTTGCAATTTGAAAATTATTCCTGATTCTAGGATAAGGAATATAATTGCTAAAGGACCGAAATATCGGTTTCCTTCTAAAATTGATTTCAGTAAATGTAGAGATGAAATCGCTGCTGCCTTGAATGAATTCGGTAATCGATGGTGTAAGCGAGAGTATAATGAGCATAAAGCGCTTAAGGACTGGAAACTTAGCATTTTAAAACTGAATAAACGCATTTCTTTCTATTCTCAAAATACTTACTTATTACCTCCTAAGCCTAAGTAGAAGTAAAACAAAGATCAGAAATCGATACAATTAACTTACTCCACCCATCAAAGACACCAAAGGGAAAGAAACACAAACATTAAGCGACCAGACCATAATGGAAACCTAAACAAAGGAAGGCCATAAGGACAGTTACTTTCTCACATAATGGCCATATGACCATCCAAAATAAAAAGACACAAGTGATACACACAGTAAGTAACAAACAACACCATAAATAAACCGCCACAGAAGAACCGCCTTGGAACGGTCAGTGGAATGATTTCAACTGGGGGGCTTAAATCGATTTTACGTGGCCACAATCCTCGCCCTTACTTCCGTCGCGATTTGGACAAATAATTTGTTCAGTCCGCATGAAGGCCTCCTAACTCATCAGTGCAACATCTCCGTGAACACAAAAAATCAAAGAACCACAGAGGTGAGGCAACGGTGAGGACTCGACAGCAAGAAACCACTGAAATGCTGGAGCAAAAGAAACCAACAGTTAGACTCCGATGGGCCCGACCAGAGACAGAGCATCAGGCACCAACCAACATTACATTGAATTAGATCTCTCTAATTCTCAATAAGCCTTTACGTCTTTACGTAATCTTAAACTAGGTATTCAAGAATTTCATAAGAAGTTTGTTTTGGCCCCTGCAGACAAGGCCGCTAACAACGTCGTCGTTATGTGACGGCTCCACTATGTTAACACGCTTAAGCAGGAGCTATGTGGTACTAAGGCCTATGAACTTCAGCCTTAAGCTGAAGAGAGAGCTATAGTAGATGAACAGATTTGTCATTCAGCCACCAAGTTTGGTGTGTGTGTTACAGAAGGCCAAGACAATCTTCCTACGCTATACTGGTTATCAAAACTTCATAAAAGACCTTACAAAGCACGGTTTATTGCAAATTCTAGCTCTTGCACTACCACTGAACTTTCTAAATTATTAACTTCCTGTCTTACTGCTATTAAAACGCATGTGATTAAATATTGTGATAAAGTCTTTGAAAGATAAGGAAGAAATCTGTTTTGGTGTATAAAAAATTCGAATGAGGTTTGAATTTGTCTTCTGTAACTTCAGTTAATCTCAAAGGAGCAGGCAATACCAATGTTTTTGGGAGTAGTCTTCGTATAAGACTATCTCCTCTCAAATCACCCATCCTTCGAAAATATACTAATCCGTGGAAAAGAAGTGGAATGTATCCAAGTATTTCTAAGTGCAATGCCAAGAGGTGCAGATGTTGTTCGCATTTAAGCACTGCGTCTACCGTTACTTCATCTGTAAACGGTAGACGCTTCTCTGTAGTTAACATGTCTGATTTGACATGACAGTCTACAGATTTAATTTATCTAATTACTTGACGTGCTGCAAACTGTAATATGCAGTACGTCGGTCAAACTAACCGCATGCTTAAAACTAGATTGAACGAGCATTATCGTAGAATGAGTAAGCCTAAGAAAACTGACACTTTCTTGTACCGTCACTTTCGACGTACAGGTCATTCTGTAAATAACATTATTATACAACCAGTGGAAAAACTTTATTACGATGCAAATTCTACATCTAGATTCAAAATAATCAAAAGACATGAAGCTGAACTGAAATGGATTAAATTTTTACAGACCCCTTTTCCACTGGGATTTAATGACAACATTTATCATGAGGGTAATATTTCCAGAATGCCGGACTTTGATATTTTCTCACTCCTGGAATGTCGAAAACGCAGAACTAGATCTCACGGCACCAGGAAAAATGGTAACTTTAAACGTAAATCACGTGCGTTTAAACGAAACAATACTAGACTGAAGTGACTGTCAATTATATTATTAAATCATGGACGCCACTCTATGCTTTCATTTTTAAGTTCATTACCCGTTTCTGTTTTACGTCTTCTGGACACCGAGGCGAATAAATTCTACGATAGTTCTCATCAGTTATATGATGCGGCTCTCTTAACTAGAGGCTATACTCAGCATACTCTCCGTCCTTACATTGATTCTGAAATTAATCATAAACGTCATTTCTTCAAAATATCCTTCATTAATAAGGGTATGGATTTTATAGATTTGCCCAGTATCTTCCGTGAGAGATCGGTGCTTTCTTCCATTCCTGCTTATTTTCAAAATACTGAAACACCTATAATTTGCTATAAATATAACAAACCGGTTAGATCTATCATTTTTAATTTCAATAAACTTGTTTCAGATCTTGATATTGATACTAATACTCCTGATTCATGTGATTGTAAAAACTCAAAGTATTGCTATCCTGCTGCTGGTCATGTAATTACTGGCAATTTGAAAATTATTCCTGATTCTAGGATAAGGAATATAATTTCTAAAGGACCGAAATATCGGTTTCCTTCTAAAATTGATTTCAGTAAATGTAGAGATGAAATCGCTGCTTCCTTGAATGAATTCGGTAATCGATGGTGTAAGCGAGAGTATGTTGAGTGTAAAGCCCTAAAGGACTGGAAACTTAGCATTTTAAGACTAGTGAATAAACGCATTTCTTTCTATTCTCAAAATACTAACTTATTACCTCCTAAGCCCAAGACGTCTTTACGTCATCTTAAACTAGGTATTCAAGAATTTCATAAGAAGTTTGTTTTGGCCCCTGCAGACAAGGCCGCTAACAACGTCGTCGTTGTGTGACGGCTCCACTATGTTAACACGCTTAAGCAGGAGCTTGGTGGTACTAAGGCCTATGAACTTCAGCCTTTGGCTGAAGAGAGAGCTATAGTAGATAAACATGTTTGTCTTTCAGCCACCAAGTTTGCTGTGTGTGTTAACGAAGGCCAAGACAAGCTTCCTACGCTATACTGGTTACCAAAACTTCATAAAAAACCTTACAAAGCACGGTTTATTGCAAATTCTAGTTCTTGCACTACCACTGAACTTTCTAAATTATTAACTTCCTGTCTTACTGCTATTAAAACGCATGTAATTAAATATTGTGATAAAGTCTTTGAAAGATCAGGAAGAAATCTGTTTTGGTCTATAAAAAATTCGAATGAGGTTTTAAATAAATTGAAATCTAGACAGTTTCGTGCTTCTAGTCTGTCTACCTACGATTTTTCCACTCTTTACACTACTCTTCCTCATAATCTTATAAAAGAAAAGCTTAATGATTTAATTGAATGGGCTTTTCACAGAGAAGATTCTCTCTATCTTGCATGTAATGTCAGAAATGCATTTTTCACTTCTAAAGAGCATAAGAATTATACACTTTGGTCATGTCAGAAAGTGTGTGATGCCCTCACCTTTCTACTTGACAATATTTATATTAGATTCGGTACTAAGTTATTTAGACAAATTGTGGGTATTCCGATGGGTACTAATTGCGCACCTCTTGTGGCTGATCTGTTCTTGTATTGTTATGAAAGAGACTTCCACTGACCGTTCCAAGGCGGCTCTTCTGTGGCGATTTATTTATGTTGTTGTTTGTTACTTACTGTGTGTATCACTTGTGTCTTTTGGTTTTGGATGGCCATATGGCCATTTTGTGGGAAAGTAACTGTCCTTATGGCCTTCCTTTGTTTAGGTTTCCATTATGGTCTGGTCGCTTAATGTTTGTATTTCTTTCCCTTTGGTGTCTTTTATGGGTGGAGTAAGTTAATTGTATCAATTCCTGATCTTTGTTTTACTTCTACTTTTCATTTTGTCGCTTTCCATTGATAACCAATCTGAAATTATTGAAGCTTTTAGCTCTACTTCTAGATATTTAGATGATTTATTAAATATTGATAATACCTATTTTGATGGTTTGATCAGTCAGATTTACCCCCTAGAACTTCAGTTAAATAAAGCAAATTCTTCTGATACCGAGGCCCCGTTTTTGGATTTACATCTATCTATTGTAGATGGATTTGTTTCGTGCAAAATTTATGATAAACGCGATGACTTTGATTTTGAGATTGTAAATTTTCCTTTTTTGGATGGTGATGTTCCTCGTGCGCCATCCTATGGCGTTTATATTTCACAATTAATTCGATTTGCTAGAGTGTGTAGTCATGTAACTGACTTCAACACTCGTAATAAATTATTAACGGCTAAACTCCTTAATCAGGGTTATCGGTACCATAAACTACGCAAAGCCTTTTCAAAATTTTATAGACGCCATTCTGATTTAATTTCAAAATTCAATATTGGACTTAAATCTCTTCTGCAACAAGGTCTATCGGAACCCGAATTTTATGGTGACTTGGTATATAAATTCAGAAAAATATATAACCGCAATGACTTCAGCACCCAGTTTCGTGGAGTCATTCTTCGATATAAAAAGATTGGGTACAACATGGATATTGTACGACAGACTGCGTGCGTGGTGGTTGGCCCGGTCACGGTTGGCAGCTTTGCTTCCCTCTTTAATTGCACGCCGGTGGGTCAGGCCTCAGATTCTATGACGGCTCCAACGTAAAGGCTTGTTGGGGGTTAAAGAGATAATGTTGGTTGGTGCCTGGTGCTCTGTCTCTGGTCGGGCTCATCGGAGTCTAACTGTTGGTTTTCTTTTGCTCCAGCATTTCAGTGGTTTCTTGCTGTCGAGTCCTCGCCGTTGTCTCACCTCTGTGGTTCTTTGATTTCTGTGTTCACGGAGATGTTGCGCTGATGGGTTAGGAGGCCTTCATGCGGACTGAACAAATTATTTGTCTAAATCGCGACGGAAGTAAGGGCGAGGATTGTGGCCACGTGGAATCGATTTAAGCCCCCCAGTGGAAATCTTCCACTGACCGTTCCAAGGCGGCTCTTCTGTGGCGATTTATTTATGTTGTTGTTTGTTACTTGCTGTGTGTATCACTTGTGTCTTTTAATTTTGGATGGCCGTATGGCCATTTTGTGGGAAAGTAACTGCCCATATGGCCTTCCTTTGTTTAGGTTTCCATTATGGTCTGGTCGCTTAATGTTTGTAATTCTTTCCCTTTGGTGTCTTTTATGGATGGAGTAAGTTAATTGTATCAATTCCTGATCTTTGTTTTACTTCTACTTTAAATAAATTGAAATCCAGACGTTTTCGTTCTTCAAGTCTGTCTACTTACAATTTTTCCACTCTTTACACTACTCTTCCTCATACTCTTATAAATGAAAAGCTTAAGGACTTAATTGAATGGACTTTTCACAGAGAAGATTCACTCTATCTTGCATGTAATGTCAGAAATTCATTTTTCACTTCTAAAGAGCATAAGAAATATACACTTTGGTCATGTCAGAAAGTGTGTGATGCCCTCACCTTTCTACTTGACAATATTATATTAGATTCGGTACTAAGTTATTTAGACAAATTGTGGGTATTCCGATGGGTACGAATTGCGCACTTCTTGTGGCTGATCTGTTCTTGTATTGTTATGAAAGATACTTCATGTTGTCGCTTTCCATTGATAACCAATCTGTAATTATTGAAGCTTTTAGCTCCACTTCTAGATATTTAGATGATATATTAAATATTGATAATACCTATTTCGATGGTTTGATCAGTCAGATTTATCCCCCAGAACTTCAGTTAAATAAAGCAAATACTTCTGATACCGAGGCCCCGTTTTTGGATTTACATCTTTCTATTGTAGATGGGTTTGTTTCATGCAAAATTTATGATAAACGCGATGACTTTGATTTGAGATTGTAAATTTTCCTTTTTTGGATGGTGATGTTCCTCGTGCGCCATCCTATGGCGTTTATATTTCGCAATTAATTCGATTTGCTAGAGTGTGTAGTCATGTAACTGACTTCAACACTCGTAATAAATTATTAACGGCTAAACTTCTTAATCAGGGTTATCGGTACCATAAACTACGCAAATCCTTTTCAAAATTTTATAGACGCCATTCTGATTTTATTTCAAAATTCAATATTGGACTTAAATCTCTTCTGCAACAAGGTCTATCGGAACCCGAATTTTATGGTAACTAAGTGTATAAATTCAGAAAAATATATAACCGCAATGACTTCAGCACCCAATTTCGTAAAATCATTCTTCGATATAAAAAGATTGGGTACAACATGGATGTTATACGACAGACTGCTTGCATGGTAGTCAACCCAATCACGGTTGGCAACTTTGCTTCCCTCTTTAATTGCACGCCGGTGGGTCAGGCCTCAGATTCTATGACGGTTCCAATGTAAAGTCTTATTGAGAATTAGAGAGATCTAATTCTTGGTAATGTTGGTTGGTGCCTGATGCTCTGTCTCTGGTTGGGCCAATCGGAGTCTAACTTTTGGTTTTCTTTTGCTCCAGCATTTCAGTGGTTTCTTGCTGTCGAGTCCTCACCGTTGTCTCACCTCTGTGGTTATTTGATTATTTGTGTTCTTGGAGATGTTGCACCGATGAGTTAGGAGGCCTTAATGCGGACTGAACAAATTATTTGTCTAAATCGCGACGGAAGTAAGGGCGAGGATTCTGGCCACGTAAAACCGATTTAAGCCCCCCAGTGGAATTCTTTCCATTGACCGTTCCAAGGCGGTGTTTCTGTGGCGGTTTATTTATGTTGTTGTTTGTTACTACTTACTGTGTGTATCACTTGTGTCTTTTTATTTTGGATGGCCCTTTGGCCATTTTGTGGGAAAGTAACTGTCCTTATGGCCATCCTTTGTTTAGGTTTCCATTATGGTCTTGTCGCTTCATGTTTGTGTTTCTTTCCCTTTGGTGTCTTTGGTGGGTGGAGTAAGTTAATTGTATCGATTCATGATCTTTGTTTTACTTCTGCTTTTCATTGATGATGGACTGGATTACTAACAGTTTAAACAAACCGGGGGACACATGGGTTTTCGGGCATGCTTGTCATTTAGGTTGGTTTTGGTTAAGATTTTATCATTTTTTTTAACGCTGGTCTGGACCTGAACTGTACTGCTTGCATGGGTATAGACCTGGATCAGGCTGCTCTTTGGAGAAGTTTGTTCGGGGCTGTATGCTGTGTGGATATTTTATGCTGATATTTGCAGCAGTAGTCCAGCAGTTTGGGACTTTTGTTGTTATCTACTAAAATGGACATTTAAACTGAATACAGGGTATATCTTTGATGCCATTTACTGTTAATAATAAGGTGGTTACTGTGATGATGGACTGAATTAATAACAACATATGTTTTTCCATGAACTCATGATTGATGATGCATGTTCAGAATAGGTTGTTCTTCATGTTATAGTCTGATGCTACCTGTGCTGTTTGCCCTCATTGACATTGATCAGACCGTTATTCGAGTGGTCTTATACACAGTTTTTAAATGTCTGAATATTTTGTGTTTCTGTAGATCCATACCTGTCTAAGCTCCAAGGACAACATTATAGTAACAACGTACCTATGTGTGGATTTCTAGTCAAATGGACACTAAAATACTAGTCAAACGGACACTTGACTACTGGTCAAACTAACGTTCAGTATTGGTGTAAGTTGTGCACATTATATTCTCTAGTGGATATGATTATCATTGGATCATGCTCTTCTTCACAGGGATGGTCGAGGTTATTCTTTAGTACTACAGGTCGCAACTTTCCTGAGATGTTTTTTTTTTAACACATTTTTCATTTATTGAATGTTTTCACTCATGCTCCAGTTGGAGAACTTTACAGTCGATATTAAAATCTTGAAATACTAAGATGTCTCTATTCGGGGAGAATAATGACACTTATTAAGGAACTTTACCTTGACAGAGACCCCAACCGGGGTCAGAATGTTTTTGAAGACCCCAATCGGATTCATGTTTACCCGATCGGGGACTTAAGTTTTCGACAGAACAGAATTAATCAGTCAACTTCGGAGATCAATACTTTTCAACAAAATCATTTTAAAAAATTCTGAACGGTAAAAAGTTAGACCCCTATGTCTTTTTAAAGTTGGTGTTTTAAGCCCTTTGATTGGATTCCTAGCTTTTTGCACAGATTGTTTTCTGTGAACATACCCAAAAATGGCCTTTTTGATCCCCGATCGGGGTACAAGTTACTAAATATGGAAATAAAATGTAACAGGTAGAAGGGGATTCCCCTGCTCCCGATCGGGGTTTCTCTCTCACTGCCTACGTTAACCATCGAGTTTAGATTTTTTTATCTGTGTGTGTGTGTGTGTGTGTGTGTGTGTGTGTGTGTGTGTGTGTGTGTGTGTGTGTTTGTGTGTGTGGTGATGTTAGATTATTGTCTGGCATGATGACAGAAATGACATTAGTTGATGACTTTGATTAATTTCTTAATTTAACCCAATTTTTGTGGTGCTCGTTAGAACCGTCTCATTGAGGCAGTTCTTTTGATTACCCACGTTCTATGTTTTGAGCCGAAATAAACTATATGATTCATATACTTGTAAACCTCACTGTTCATTATAAAGGATGGTCAGTATATAAACTGTTTTTGTATGAACGGTAAAATCCAAAAGAATTCTAACACCTAAAAACTTTCTGTAATTCTCCTCACATGATCCTGCAAAAAGTCCAAAAGGTGCAAACGGACAAACAGTGTAGACCCTTCAGGAATAATCTGATCTGGGTCTGCACTGTTTGCTTAGACGTATCTATCCCAAATACATAGGATCATTATGGTATAGATTTTTGACCTTGTTTTCAGGAAAAGTAAATAAAAAAAGAGAGAAAAAGATAGAAACCCTGTCCGGAAAACAATTTGGCAGAAAAATGAAACAAACACTGAGCTCGTCCAATCACCATTTTATTATGACATTTTTTGTATGTTCCTGACACCATTTTATTATTTTTTCTTGCATGTTACTGACACAAGTTTATTATTTTGTTCTAGCATATTACTGACACCATTATATTTATACATATTTTCTTGCATATTACTGATACCATATTTTTCTTTTCTTTTTCTTATATATAACTGAAACCATTTTATTATTTTTTCTTGCATATTACTGACACCATTTTATTATTTTTTTTTAAATATTACTGACACCATTTTATTATTTTTTCCTGCATATTACTGACACCATTTTATTATTTTTTTAACATATTACTTACACCATTTTATATTTTTTTCTTGTATATTACTGACACCATTTTGTTATTTTTTTTCTTGCATATAACTGACATCATTTCATTATTTTTTTATGTATATTCATGTCACCATTTTGTTATTATTTGTGTATTCCCATTACAAATTACAATATATTTTACTTACAATATGCCATCATTATCACGAACCCACGCAATAAGCACCAATGAAAACCCCACATTATATTAGATATAGAGGATCTTACATGAGTGTTCATGTATTATTTAATTTATTAAACGAGTTGAGGAAAAGGGATAAAATGCGAGGCTTTGCCGAGCATTTATCCATTTTCCTTAACGCGTTTAATAAACTTAATAATACATGAGCATGAATGCAAGATTCTATTTATAATATGACATTTAAAACGCATTTTATTCACGACTGTTTACAAAAATGTCAATATTCCGCCATTAGTAAACGCGACGTCGTTAAGGACGTCGTACATGTAACGTTACGGGACGTATCTAGCTAATTTGCATATTTAATCCACTAGTGGATTATCGAAAATATTACATGGCGTTATTACATTCTGAGACGCGACGTCATATGATAAATGTGGGGTTTACAAGGATACATACATTAATTTCCGCCGGCCTCGGTAGCTCAGTCGGATGCGCGTCTGACTTGTGAACAGGAGGACACCGGTTCGATACCTGCCGGGGTCGGCAACATTCTTTCGTGGAGATTGATCATGAAGTCTTTTCTACCGTCATTCTCTCCCTTCCGCTCATTCAAGAAGGACAGTTGTTAGTTCCTGCCGAAAGAATGTGCACCGTACTGGTCAACCGCTTCCGTATAATCATGCCCAGGAAAAGTGTGGATAGGTAAACTGACCGGCTCAAAAATGACCTAAATAGTGTTGACTGGGCCGTTAAACTCCAATGCAAACAAACAAAACATTAATTTCCATATGCGGTAAAACAGTTCATAGAACAGAACAGTGAAGTGCAACACAACATAATTGTCTGCTTTGTTGTCTGCAGGTTACTTTAAAATCCATTGTTGCAAACAGTGTGGACGCAGATAGGGTCCATACTGTTTACCAATATGCAAAAGTATTATTAAATTTTTGCAATAAGATGTAGCAGACAAACCCAACAGAAGACATTTTCAGATGCAGTTTTGCTTAAGGGTTAACATACATCGAAAACTCTACATCTCATTGGTTTAGACATATTAGAGATAGATGTGTTACCATCAGCGACATTCTAAATAGACTACCATCATTCAATTCATGGTCAATAATTACATATTCTATCTATAATTTGACGAAGAATCTGATATGAGATACAATGCGGAAGGAGGAAAGTATTTGCCCCCAGTTTATCTCTTAACAATTGATCAGCTTCAATGATGTCATAATGGTACAAATGTTAAATTATATTGAAAAGAACCATCCCAGCAGACACTCAACGTTAGATAAATGTTGAATCAACGTTGAATTAATATTCGCGCATAAATATCTATGCGCATGGCTGTTTAAAGCCATTGTCAAATGGACCGAAAGCCGTGCTCAAACAGTAAAATCCATGTTAAAATCATGAAATTCGCGTGCTGTTTGAACTTGGATTTTGAGCTTTTGATATCACAAGACGGCCTTGCTTTGTTACCTTACGTTGAGCGACGTTACATTATCGCCCTGAACGTAGTGTTTTATGGTTCTATGATGACGTCAGATGGTTACTGCGTAACAACGTCATTGTAAACAACATTGTGAACTGGCCGCCATGTTGGTTCGCCGGTCGCATTTAAAGAGTTTATATGGAGCTTTTGGCCGTTTTCGTCAAAATTTGCTGTCGGAATAGTAAGTTATGCAAGAACAACGATCATCCATGGTTATTTCATTGCATTAATACTTGCCGGATCCCTCGGAAATTATTTGAACATTCGGCCTAACAGCCTCATGTTCAAACAGCTTCCTAGGGACCCGGTGGATGTTAATGCATGAAAAAACCATGGTTGATCCCTATATTTAAACAATTTATCATAATGTCACTTTTAGTGAATGACGTCATGTCATGAAAACCATATAACCAAACACGTAGGCCTAATAACACATGGTTACTGGCGCGTAACGCCATAAAACCGTCCGTGACAACCTTATGTATATACGGTCATTAAATCTGATTTAAAATTGTTCTATGATAAACAGAATATGATACTCGTGGTCATTTCATGTGAATTTTATGAAACTCGCTAAAGGCTCGTTTGATAAATTTCATATGAAATGACCACGAGTGTAAGATCCTCTATGTTTAAAACTTTGTTCCATCTTGAATAAACGTTGAGTCAACGTTGTGTGCCAGCAGGGATGGGTAGTTTTGCCATCAATGGCTGAACAGGTGATGATGCGTGACACAAATGATGATGTAACTATTGAATCATGAGCAATAACTATTAATATAACGTTCATGAATATACAATGAGAATGTACATATTGGGTATAATCGAGCATTAACTAATCTTCCATTCTAAACCATGAGCAAACTGATCTTTAGTATAATCTAATGTTGTAGTAGAGGCATTATATTAGGATGGTAAACAAAGCAGTATTTACCAAATCACTACAACCTGTTAATTCTGTCCCAGTGCCAAGGAGGCCCTCCCAGGGAGGGTTCAATGTTTCCTTACAAGTTGTTCCCTAAAACAGTTCATCATATCCACTTGTTACCTACTACGAGGGATGTTCGAAAAGAATTGCTTATTTCTATCTGGAGACTTCAAATTTCAAGTTAGCCCAAAAGAGCTCATTTCATGCCCTCGAAGTACTCCTTGTGGCTAGAAATGCAAAGTTTCGACCGATGTACCCATTTTTTGAAGACGTCACGGTACGCTGATTTGGGCCCAGTAATAAGATACTAAAGAATGGCAAATCCAAGTGCCTGTCGGGACTGGTATTTCCGCCTAGCAAGGAATGATTTCAATTTCGGTTGCATTGTCATGTAGAAGACGGACATGTTTAAAACCAGTGGCAGGCTGATAATACCATTTCAGTTTCTTCAGTACTCCGTCTTTGTGGTACTTTCTGGTAATGCTTTTGCCCTTTTTCACCGGCCTTTTTATTGCGACTCCTTCACCAGAGAAGATTGCATACAAAACCTTCATTGTACCCAAAGAACGTTTGGCAAATTATTGGGCGTTTGCAATGTTTAGTGGCCCAGATCTTATTGCTAACCTTTCTGAAAGGCTCAAAATAATGGACCTAGGTTTCATCACCTGTGACGACATTAGCAAACTACTTTTTGTCATATTTTGGAAACATTTGAAGCAGCTTTTTGGCCACTTTAACCCGTTGCCTCTTTTGCTCGTCAGTCAAAGTTGTGGCACCCATCTAGCAGAAATCTTTCTGACTTTCAAATGCTTCTTCAAAATAAGGTTAACCATTGATAGTGATATGCCTACCTTTCGTGCAATATCAAGAACTGTAAATCAGGCATCTCCTTCAATGATTTCCTTTATTGTGGAAACGATTTCTTTACGAGATGCAGATTTTGGCCTACCTGATTTCGGTGTATTTTTTATGGACTCTACACCAGACTCAAATTTCTTTTTCCACCGCCGAACTGTGTCATAAGACCCACAAGAAGGTCAAAAAGCAATCAGCTTTGACGTAAGCCCGTATTCCATCTTTTTAGTCGACGCTTCTACCCACCATTTTTACTGCAGTGGTCAATGACTTCGTGTATTCAAATGGCAAATTTTATGTCTTACACTTAGTCTAACATGTACATGTATACCCCATTGAGTAAATATTGAATAGCCCTATACAAATATGTATTGGTTTTGATCGTGCCCCACGTGGATATCGAGCTAGAGGACAATAAGCAATTCTTTTCGAACATCCCTCGTAAGTGATTTCCAAAATTCCCATGTTCCCCCAAAGTAGTTTTGTTCCCTTGTTGCCTTAAAATAATTGTCAATGTTCCCTTGTTCCCTGAAAAGAAATGGACGTGTTCCTTTGTGCCCCAAACCCCCCTAGGAAGGCCTCACCAAGGGTAAATGTGGCACACAAATATATACCAACCACTTGTTTTACTTCAACTCTTTACCAAATTTTCGAGGGTCTCCCCACTTCATCAGGGTTATATGGACACTGATGAAGAGGGGAGACCCTCGAAAATTTGGTAAAGAGTTGAAGTAAAACAAGTGCTTGGTGATTATTATTCCCTTATGGAAAAATGTACAATTGCACAAATATATACTTTTATATAAATATAAAGAGAAGAAGAAGAAGAAAAAAAAACGGAACTAGAAGTCACACAGTGAGTCCCCAATTTGTGCATACAAACATACACCCACGCTAATCTGTAACCATACGAGATGATATATATTATATATGACAGGTAGGTAATCTAAGAAAACTGTCCCGAAACTAGCATATTATATATAAAAAATAAACAACATATCAGCGTATGGAAGTTATATACGAGGGCCAGTCAATGAAAAGTGAGAGCATGTACTCTATCTCATTCAGAATTTTAGCCCTTTTAAATGAATATGATATCCTATGCCAGTTTCATAAAGCATGTGCTCTCATTCAGAATTTTAGCCCCTTTAAATACATATGATATCCTATGTACCAGCAGGTTGAGCCATGTTTACTTATTGCAGCAGACTATGTTAAGCTGGTACCCTTTCGCACTATGGCCACGATTTAGGTCATTTAGCTTGACATAAAATCAATGAGGTTATGCTTCCACACGGTTCGGTTACTGTTGTTCTTTTTCGTCTGTTTTTTATAAATTAAAGTTTACTTCTGAAAGATTTTTAGATTTTTCGGCTAATTAGTTTATCCACTGGATGCCTAGCAACAGCTGAACCCCCGTTTTTTAATTTCTAATTTTATACATTCTTCTGTTTCTAAGCAATATGCTGGGGTTGACGCATTATTTTACACATTTGTTGATTTAGCATTCTTTTTAAATAGGTATATATTTAAAATTGTCCTGGTTATGGCTTTGTTTTATGCCATGTCGCAACCCTACCCTCTAATCAAGAGGCTGAATTTTGCAACTTTTGTCAAATTTTCGAACGAACCGTTCGATTTTTCCAATATTTAACAAAGCAGATGCATCATTTAATCTATTGAGATTTGCTATACTGTGAAGCAATGTTTTTAGCCTCTGTCAGTTCATGCTTGTTGCCATGGCAAGGGGAAAACCTGTGTGGTCAGGGTCAGTTTACTGCCTAGCAACGGCGCATCGGTAACTGTAGTATTTATAGAGAACACATGTTGGATACACTTTGGATTTAGCTTTCAAATAAATATACTTTTGATATGCAATTCTAAATATTAAACACAAAAAAATAGATTCACTTTTTATTGACTGACCGTCGTATTTTAACTTTTACCGGCCGGTTTCAAAATCACCAGGGCAACAATTAGAATGGCGTCAAAATCTATGTCGTTGCCATGTGACGCCGCTACGCAAATTAGTGCACACATGAGCACGCAATGTACCTAGATATTGTCACATCATTAATAAGTGTTTATTTTTCATTCAATAAGAATTATTTCAAACAGCACTACTATGGGGACAAAGGTTGTCCCTACTTTGCTTCGCTGGTTCTAGGATTTTTGGAAGAGAAAATGCATGACAGAATCAAGGATGAAAAAGATGAAAACTTTGCTAAATACAGAGAACTACAAAAGAACAATGGAAACGATACATAGATGACTGTTTTATTATTTGGGAAAGATCCATGGCCCATTTTCTTTATCTTGAACGGCTTATTATATTCCTTATATAAAGCTATAAATTTCAAATTGCGTAAAGCAAAGGTAAACAGCCATTTCTAGACATTATGGTAATAACAGACGGAACATCAATAGTTACCTGTATCTTTTTTAAAAAAAAAACTGATTCTATTCAAGTCATGCCATCCAAAATCAACAAAAAACAAACATTCCTTTCTCATTAGCACGTAGAATTTGCACTATTGTCTCTGACAGAAACATCCTGAAAACACGCCTGCAAGAACTCACAACCTCCCTAATCCCTAGAAGTTAATGCCACCGGCCTAATAAAAGCTTTGTAAATTCCTAGAATAACCTTATTAAACGTCCAGAACAAAGTAGATGAGGACATCACCCCCTTTGTCTTCACATTTAACCCAAAACTAGAATTTTTTGGCATACTAAAGAACAATATGGAATTTTTTACAGATGTTACGATGAATCGAGTAATGAATAATACGAAATTAATTAAAAGCAAACGACACCTTCCCAATTTGAAACGTCTGCTTACTGAACCCGAATTTCAGGACAATAACTCTACATCATATGTTTGTAAATGTAAAGAACCGCGGTGCGGACTGTGCAATTTCACATTACTGAAGGGCCATCTTTGACACTAAATCGCAGTTTAACATTTCATGTTCAAGAAACAGTGAATCTCACCGTTAAAAAGTTCTATATGTACAACTGTATAGGTCAGACAGGAGACAAATTAAGAAATCGAAACAAAACAAAACAAAACAAAACAAAAAAAAAAACTTCACGAACAGCACATTAGGGACCCGTAAGCAAGACAAATGCCTGTGAGTACTCATATAGATACTTGTTTCAAAAACGGAATTATTCTACTGGTTTTTAAATTTCACCATGATGATGTTTCAGCTAGGTTAGGTTAAACACTATTTGAGGACGTGACAATATCTACGTACATGGCCTACAACGTCGCGCCTGCAGAAATATGAAAAATATCAGAAGCTTTTTTCTGAAAATTTTCATTTTTTGGTGGTAAAATTTTCAATATATTTGAATAGGTATGTTTTTGTAATGGGTCCTGAACGGCATATTACGAAAACATGCCTATACAAATGCACGGTAAACTTTACCGCCGGAGAAAGGAATATTTTAAGATGAAACATTGTGATATTTTTCTTATTTCTGCTCAAAATATAGATTATGAGTACTCGTTAGAACCGCCTAAAGAGTACCCGCAATCCATATTTTAAAGCAGAAATAAGAAAAATAAGGTATACCCCTGTAAACCCCAATTTTACGATATAAAAGTGGGATTCAAGGGGGTCAAAATTATATAGGCGTGTTTTCGTGATGAACTTAGATTGTTAACTTTTCGATTAGCCCTTACATTCCTGACACCAGACAAGGAAATCCGTGATTTTACCCTGTGGTAGAAATTTATGTTCTGACCCTGGTGTTCGGACCCAGGCGACGAACATAATGCGCTTCAATTCTATTCAACTGTCGGAACTACTTCCGCACTACTTTTATTTTGTAAACAATATACATGTGCGAGCTGTCAAAACTAACCGGAGGTGTTGTGCAAGAAAAAGAATCCAATATTGGGTTCTGTTGTAGATGGGCGTTTCCAACCCTCGGGATGACCGTGCTGAGCGGAACCTCGGCGGAGCCTCGGTTCCGCTCAGCACGGTCATCCCTCGGGTTGGAAACGCTCATCTACAACAGAACCCCATATTGGATTCTTATATTCCTGTACTGTATACAAACAGTGTAAATAAAATAGACTAGACCCTGGTCGGAGCCTACACTGTTTGCCAAACCAAACACATGATTCCAGTCCAGATTCTATAGATAACCTCTTACGCAACACTTTGACCTCACAGCTATTTTTCTGTAAATAACCCTTACCTGGACTCCTACAAATCAATAATAGTCGCGTGGACATCGGGACTGAAGAGCTTATGTGCTTTGTACCTTTAAGATTGACCCAAAAAGCTTCGTGTCGAACTTCATTGGCTTGAACACCTTTGGTACCAAGAAAATACTTTTGACAACAAAAACACGCCTATATAATTTTGACCCCCTTGAACCCCACTTTTATATAGTAAAACACGGGTTTATAGGGGTAAACCTTATTTTTCTTATTTCTGCTCTAATATATAGATTATGGGTAGTCGTTAGAACCGCCTCGCGATGAGGCGGTTCTAACGAGTACCCACAATCTATATATGAGAGCAGAAATAAGGAAAACATCACTATTTTTTATCGTATTTTTTTTTTCGGCGAAAACATTACAATGTATTTGTATAGGCGTGTTTTCGTAATGGATACACATAATGAAGATGTCTTTGCGATCTCTTTGATCTTCTTTAAAATTAAAAGCATGTTGTTTGTTAAAATTAGAATACAAACAACACTTCATGACAGAATAAGAAAACGTTCTGCTTGCTTATTTTAATTATATATTTGACCCCTGGAGCTATCAGAAAAAAATAGGGGACTTAAATTTAAGATTGAATCAGACTTAGTAGTTGAACTATCGGTGTTCGAGTCATCAACGTTTTACAATAGTAAGAATATAAGAGTCTGATATTGGTGTGAGGAGTGGATGGAAAATCCGTGCCGAGGGTCACTGTCCGGCATCACGAGGCTTGCCGAGTGATGCCGGACAGCGATCCCGAGGGACGGATTTTTCTATCCAGCCCTCAAACCAATTTAGGATTTTTTTCTTGCATACCTTCCATTTCTGAGCGTGGATTTTTTAATACTGCACTCACTTCGGTTGCCGACGTCCGCCACATTGTGATGACACTACAGTGATGTTTAGTGACGTCACGTAACGTGCTGTGACGTCAATCTTAATGACGGTGCCTATGAGGTCGTATTCAACCAATGCCTTTATCATACTCGCGATAATATTCGATTTTACCCTGTCCCTGGGTAAGAACACGAGGGTTAGAACAGAATCTCTATCCCAGGTTAAAACCACGCATTTCCTTATCCGGTGTGCAAGAAAATGATATTCATGCAAAGGCACAATCAAACAAAGTCATCATATACCACTGAACAGTGACTTGAAAGTAGATACAAAGATGAACATTCAAGTGCACTAAAGTCAAGTAACATATACGGAACTGCTAATAAGCAATGACCAATTATTGGAAATTGTAAAGGGGGCGGGGGCTCCAACTCTCGAGTTTACGAAATTTCGAACTTCGCCTCCATTCTATTGAAGTACGAAGCATATATTATTATGTACATAGAAAATGTCCAGTTTACTTACTATAGAAGTCAACAGTCAATATTTTTTTCATATTGCCAGACAGGGCTGATGTTTAGTAGACAGTTTTGTGTATATTATCTTTATATTGTGAAATATTCAGCACTTGTTCATATGGCAGAGACGCACTCACAAGCTCATGTGTCCTTCGCGTTATGAACTTGTGCTGAATATTTCATAATATAATCTCAACTAGAATAATAGTAACACATTCATAGGTATGAAGGCTTTCTAGTTCAACAATGAGTCATGACAGCAAAATGCAGAACAACACAAAATATAGTCAAACTTGTCTACAAAGACCACTCATGGGAAAGAGGAAGCATGGCCTTTGTTCACAGTGGGGTCTTTATTCAGAGGGTCGGTTTTGCATCCACTGCTCTACCTCAAGAAGACAAGGGTTAAATCACAGCTTTTATTCAGATATGTATTAGATCACCACAGTTACACCTGATCATTTAACCGATTAAGTCCCCTGAAGGCAGTATCATGTTCAGGGTTTAATAATGAATCTTATCAAAGTTTCATTTAGCTCATTTAAAGATGTCCAAAAACAATTAATTGCCTAATTTGCAACTTTGGACAATGCTATTTAAAGCAAAAGTGGTCTTTGTTCAGGGTAAGAATATGCATTTGGGAAGGGTATTGGCTGTCCTCTGGTCTTAGTGCACAGGTGGTCTCTGTTCACCGGTGCATTATGTAGTCTGTTTTGATGGGAGGAATCAAAAGTGGTCTTTGTTAACAGGTAGTCTTTATTTAGCACACGCTCAACTGCGTGTATGAATGAAGAAAATGAGGATTGAGGTCTCAACAATAATCTGACGTCAGAGAGAAAGAAAACCTACAACTATATCATGGAGAGCCAAGTACCAGCCTCATATTGATCAGGGTTATCATAGTTATCTCAAGATTGACCCTTTTTGTACCAAATGGAATCTTCCACCTTTTATATAGCAGGAGTCTATTTCAAAATTAAGGGGTGTCAGGTTGTGTTTTCTTCAAAATTTATTAGGAAAATGGCTGACCTTTTTGCAAACAGTGTAGGCCCTGATCAGACGCCGCGTTCTGCGGCGTCTGATCTGGGCCTGCACTGTTTGCCAGGGTACCCCTTTCGGGTTTCTGGTACTGAATGGGTTAAAGGGGCTGATGAGGAAAATTGAGTCAGCGCATGACAAAACCTACAATAAGACATGTGCGTCCGGCGAAGAATCAGATCGGCCTGCACATCCATATAGTCTAAGAAGATACTTCTCTTGCCGCCTGAATGTGAAATGGGACCTTAGCTATCATTAGAGCGCACAGCGAAGACTGATCAGACTGCGCGGATGTGCAGGCTGATCTGAGTCTTCGCTGGGCGCACGTCTTATTGTAGGTTTTGTCGTGCGCTGGCTTAATTAAGATATTGCTTTCCGTATTTCTTGCTAGAAAGCATACAATGTGAGGCGATTGTAACAAGGACCCCCAACATATGTTTTTTTTTTTAAATTTTACTTGTTTGATTTAAGGTTTAACGTCCCCGTCAACAGTGACTATACCCTAATGAAAACATCACTAGCGGATGGCCGAAAAGGGCAGCTACTTACCCACAAAATGGCCAAACGGCTATCCAAAGTAAAAAAAATATAAGAAATGCATACATGTAAAGACAAACGAGCCAGCGCGTGACAAAACCTACAATAAGACATGTGCGCCAAACGAAGACTCAGATCAGCCTGCGCATCCACGCAGTCTGATCAGAGTCTTCGCTGTGCGTTCTAAAGATAGCTAAGGGCCCAATGCTCCTTCATGCAGCAAGAGAAGTCTATGGTTAGACTATATTGATGCGCAGGCTGATCTGTGTCTTCGCTGGGCGCACATGTCTTATTGTAGGTTTTGTCATGCGCCGGCTCATAAGCAATACATACATGTAAAGACAAAGTATAGCAAACAATAAACAACGACAGAAGAACCTGCAACATGACTCAAAACATCACGTGAACAAGTCCATGAAATGAAGACCCCCTATACCCCACTTTATATGGAGAAAACTGGGGTTTAATGGGGATATGGAATATTTTTCTTATTCTTGCTCCAAGACATAGGTTGTGGGTACTCGTTAGAACCGCCTCAATGAGGCCGTTCCAACGAGCACCCACAACCTATGTTTGCAGTATTTATAAGAAAAATATCATGGATTTTCATCAGAAAAATGGCCATTTTGGAGATGTGAAAAAATGCACTATGTCGCACAGGTATGTTTTCCTAATGAGTCTAATTCTCGTCCATTGTATGACTTCTATCGAGATAAAAGTTCATATTTTCAGAGATTCTAAAATTTTGGTCGACAAGCAAAACCGAGAAAATGGTAAATTGATACAAAAAACGTATTTCTGGTTGAAGACCATTTCCACAAAGCCTTCTGATCTTACCAAAATATCTACATTAAAACACTGGGACGGAAACTAGGAACACATTAAATGAAATATATATATTTTTTTTTCAATTTTCCAGTTTAAAGATTCTGGTACCAGGCTCCCATAGCAACCAAAGTTGTGTGTGTGTGTGTGTGTGTGTGTGTATGAGTTTTATGTCCAACAAAAAGCTAAGGTCATACGGACACCTCGTTTTAAAGACTCATCCGAAAGTCCGGAGAAGCCCGGGATCGAACCCACGACCGCTTGTTTATGAGGCGAGTAGCATAACCGGAGGCTTGTATTACCAACAGAAGTTGAAAGGACAAATCCATTAAATAATAAAATTCTAGGTTATGCAATGAACATTCATGAAAAATTCTAATAAATTTTATTATGCCCTTTGGTTGAACACCTATGGGCTGGACGTTGGACTCTATGATGTCTCATTCGAAAGGTTTGACGACGGGAGGAATCCGGTGTTTCTTTTCTGATTTCGGCCTTTCCTGATATAACAGATATTTTTTTCTTTCTGCTTTAATATCAAATGGGCCCCGTCAAGCGATTTTGGTACTTATCGCCTATGCGAGCAGCGAAGGTTCAGGCGAGCCTGCGCATCCGCGCAGTCTCGCCAGAACCTTCGCTGCTCGCTTATACAAGCAGTGAATCAAGAGGAACCTTCTGACAGAAAGCCATATCCCTGGCCCCTCTGAATGGCTGGGCATGCGCAGTTAAAATTTGTCATGACGGAATGCTCGAAGACACAAATTCGCTTGGCGGGGCTCAAACGTTGTTGATGACCCTGATTCATGACTTTCTTCACTGATATTTACAGACAAATTCCAATATTTAGATCACCATTGGTTCCAAAAGTGGTCTCTGCATTACGAAAACACGCCTATACAAATACATTGTAACCTTTATCGCCGAAAAAAGGAAAATTTTAAGATGGAAAATTGTGATATTTTTCTTATTTCTGCTCAAAATATATTTTAGAGCAGAAATGAGAAAAATAAGGTTTACCCCTGCAAACACCAGTTTTACTATATAAAAGTGGGGTTCAATGGGGTCAAAATTATATAGGTTGTTTTCGTGACAGACTAGAGGACATTGTGTATATAGAAAGCACAAAAAAAAAAAAAAAATACATGGAAACTTTTACATCTGCTTTTCACTGTAGTTGTGTAGTCTGTAATTGCTGTTAGGACTCACTTTTGAATTGGGATCAGTTTATCATGTTTATTATTATCATGCGTGAGTCTGCTCTGGAATTGAGGGTGAGGGTTGAAATTTCATAAACTACGGTGAAGTCGCTCTGTCCCCAGTGTCAGAAGTTCTTATAACAAATTAACCACGCCCACCTTTCCACCATTCTCCTTTGTTTCGCTTTTCGATTTACTATCTGAAATTAAAGAGAAAACTAAAATATTTGTCTCATTTAATGTGAATTATGGACCATTTTCACACAGCGCGCCAAATAGGCAATGTAAAATTCACTGATCTATTTTTTTTAAATGCACAACCTATACAAACCATAACAAATCCAACGCTTTCCTGGTCTTGTTGGATTAAACTGAGTATAGTTAACACTTATCCAAAAGGATAATAATTATACAACCATTTCGAGAAAACAGGCCTATAAATTTTACCGCCGAAAAAATCAAACAATTTAAGATGAAAAATTGTGATATTTTTCTTATTTCTGCTCAAAATATAAATTGTTGGTACTCGTTAGAACCGCCTCATCGAGGCGGTTCCTACGAGTACCAACAATCTTTATTTTAGATTCTAACACAGCGCGCATATAAAGGCAATGGAAAATAACTGTGTTTTAGTCTACAACAAATCACAGCAAGGAAGAGCGTGACAAGTGACGTCATTAAAAACTGCCAATTACTGACGTCACTAGTCGATTGTCTTGACGTTGGACGATGTAACGTCATATTCTGGTATCGAAAACGTTAGAAAAGGATATAAATGCGAGTGTTTTTTGCGGGATTTCCTTCAACAATGGCCAAAGGTTGTGGGAATTTGAAGGAAACAACAACATTATTGTCGGTTTTCAGCTTGTTAGAATTGAAATAGATCAGCTCTAGCTGTGATTTGTCGAGTAATAAATCACAGTTTGGAGGTCAGATGTAAAGTAGACAAATCACGAGCGCTAGAGCTGATCTACTTCTTAAACATAAAACACAATCGCCATTATATTATAATGAAAACTTCACAAACGGAAAGCCAAAAGGACAGTAACTTTCCCACAAAATGACCAAACGGCTATCCGAAATAAAAATATATCAGCAATACATACATGTAAAGACAAACTGTAACAATAATTAAACATAACAGAAGAACCGCCTTGGAAGGTCAGTAAAAGGTTTTTACTGCGGGGGGGGGGGGGGGGGGGGGGAAGGGTGTGCTTACAGCCGAAGTGCTGTTGACCACTTGATGAACTACCCGACGCAACGGTTTATCAGGTGTTCCACATCATCCGGGTGGTGTGGGGGACTGATAGTTTTGGTTTGACTGTCTCCATGAAAGGTTTGAAATGGATGTTTTTACCCAACTCATATTTTAAAGGAACTGTTGTCTGTTCTTCAAAAGAAATTGCTAGGCAGAGATAGTCAAAAATAGAAGCGAAGGTAATGATCAGGAACCCATACAATTCCTCACACTTCCTATCCATCACGAAAACACGCCTATATAATTTCGACCCACTCAAACCCCACTTTATATAATAAAACTGGGGTTTACAGGGGTAAACACTATTTTTCCCTACATCTGCTTAAAAGTATAGATTGTGGGTACTCGACAGAACCGCCTCGGCGAGTCCCCACAATCTATGTTTTGAGCAGAAAAAAAAATTCATCTTAAAATTGAAAAATTGACAATGTATTTGCATAGGCATAATTTCGTAATGCAAGTGAGTGAGTGAGTTTTAGTTTTACGTCCCACCAACAGCTAAGGTCATACGGAGACGGGACCTCGGTTTAAAGACACATCCGAAAGTCTGGAGAAGCCCGGGATCGATCCTGCGATCCCTGTTTTACAAGGCGAGTAGCGTAACCACTGCACCACGAAGGCTTCTATTCGTAATGCAAGGCACTAAAGTGAAAGAAACATAAACATGAAACAACTTCACCATAATGAAAACTGTAAAAGCCGAAAGCCAAAATGACAATTACTTTCCAAGAAAATGGCGAAACCGATATCCAAAATACAATGGTATGAAAACTATCTGTCCCGGGAGATAGCTCTCTGGTGATTGTTTTTTTTTTTTGCTACAGATGCAAAGACGCGAAACAGTCGAAAATGCTTTATAACTTCTCATACTAGTAGGTTTGGTAAAATCAGAAATGACTCTTTATTTTGGGGTCCATCAGAAATATGAAACTTGGCACTCAATCTGTATAAGTTTCCTTTGAGCGTCGCAAATTGAAGTGAACCTTTATGTGGAGTTGACTCGTTGGCTTGAGTCTTCGTGGTACGCCGGTGGGCCAGGCCTCAGATTCTATGACGGTTTCAGCGTAAAGGATTACTTAAGAACTAGAGAGAATCTATTTTTGTGTAATGTTGGTTGGTGCCTGATGCTCTGTCTCTGGTTGGGCCCATCGGAGTCTAACTGTTGGTTTTCCTTCGCCCCAGCATTACAGTGGTTTCTTGCTATCGAGTTCTCACCGTTGTTTCATCTGTGTGGTTGTTTGATTTTAAAAAAAAAACACAAATGTGGTCCTTAAGCAATCTACTATCTGTCATTTTTCAGCCTCCTAGAGCATATATTTTTTGAGGAGATGGTTTTTTGATTACTTTTTATTCTTTTTTTTTGCAATTTGGTTTCCATAGCAACCGATAAAAATGAGCAGTAGGCCTAAAATCATATGACAGATAGTAGATTGCTTAAGGACCATTTCTAAGAAAGTTTTGTCAAATATCTGCAAAGTCTTGTCAGTAAATGCCATTATTTTTCAATTTTCCCCATTATAAATCTATGGAAACTATGCCATAGCAACGAAACTAATAAGCCGATTTTCATTAAAAACACAAACTTTCAGTCCCCCAACCCAAGGATGCTACAGATAAAATTTGGGCCCAATCGGCCAGTTAGCTTTAGAGGAGATGTCGTTTGAATATGTTGACGTCAGACGACGACGCGACGACGACAACGGACAATTGCTATATGCTCCCCAGAAGCCTTCGGTTCTGGTGAGCTAAAACACAAAACCTGTAAAAGTTAATATGGGGAATATTTTCATAAAGTCTCAGCATCACGAAAACCCGCCTATATAATTTTGACCCTCTTGAACCCGACTTTTATACAGTAAAACTGGGGTATCCGGGGGTATATCTTATTTTTCTTATAAGAAAAATTTCACAATTTTTCATCATAAAATTTTCATTATTTCGGCGATAAAGGTGGCAATGTATTTGTATACGCGTGTTTGCGTAATGAGCCTAATAGATCATATGGTTTCAGAGGAGATGATTTTTAAGTAAATGCCATTTTTCGTTTTTCCCCATTATTAGCCCACCTGAACACGAAGTGCTCATGGTGAGTTATTGTGATCAGTGAATGTCCGTCGGCGTCGTCAAAAATTTGGTTCAAATGCGAACTCCTCCTAAACTCTTGCGCCAATTTGACTCAAACCTCACAGGAATGTTGCCTGGATGGCTCCCTACCAAAATAGCTAAAATCGTTCCGCTCCGATAAATAAGATGGTCGCCAGAGCTAAAAATAGAAAAATCTTTAAATGCCAACTCCACCTGGACTCTTGGGCCAATTTAATTCAAACGTCATAGAAATTTGCTTAGGTTACCCCCTACCATAATAGCCCAAACGGTTCCGCTCCAATGAGCAGAATGGCCGCCAGAGCTTACAAAAAAGAAAAACATCGTAAATTTGCTTCAAACGCGAACTCCTCCTAAATCCTTGGGCTACTTTGATTCAAACTTGACAGGAATGTCGCCTAGGTGACTCCCTGTCAATAGCTAAATTCGTTCTGCTCCGATGAACAATGTGGCCTACATAACTAAAAATAGAAAAATCTTTAAACGCCCCTCGGGCCAATCTCATTCAAATTTCACAGAAATGTTGCTTAGGTGACCTGTACCAAAATAGTTAAAACTGATCTGCTCCAAGGAGCAAAATGGCCACCAGAACTACTACTACTACTAATAATAATAAAGAAAAAACATCGTACGTTTGCTTCAAACGCGATCTTCTCCAAAACCCTTGGGCCCATTTGATTCAAACTTCACAGGAATGTTGCCTAGGTGACTCTCACCCAAAATTGCTAAAATCGTTTCACTCTGACGAACAAGATGGTCGCCAGAGCTAAAACAGAAATCTTTAAACGACAACTCCTCCTGTACCATTGGGCCGATTTCATTCAAACTTCATAGGTATGATGCTTAGGTGATCCTCTATCAAAATAGCGGCTCTGCTCGGATGTGCAAACTGGCCACCATAGCTAAAAATAATAAATATCGTAAATTTGCTTTAAACGCGAACTCCTCCTTAACCATTGGGCCATTCAAACTTCATAGGAATGTTGCTTAGGTGATCCGCTACATAAATAGCTAAAACGATTTTGCTTCCCAGTCTGATGAGCAAACTGACCGCCATAGCTGAACATAGTAAAACAACGTAAATTTGCTTCAAACGCGAACTCCTCCTTAACCCTTGGGCTAATTTGATTAAAACTTCACTGGAATGTTACGCAAATAGCTAAATTCGTTCCGCTCTGACGAACAAGATGGCCACCAGAGCTAAAAATAGAAAAAATCTTCAAACGACAACTCCTCCTGTACCCTTGTGCCAATTTCATTCAAACTTCAAAGGAATTTTGCTTAGATGACCTCTACCAAAATAGCTAAAACGTGTCTGCTCTGATGAGCAAAATGGCCGCCATAGCTAAAAATAGAAAAAAAAACATCGTAAATTTGCTTCAAACGCGAACTCCTCCTAAACGCTTGGGACAATTTAATTCAATCTTGACAGGAATGTTACGTAGGTGACACCCTATCATAATAGCTTAAATCGTTCCGCTGAACAAGGTGGCCATCAGAGCTAAAAATAGAAAAAAAATCGTCAAACGACAAATCCTCCTGTACCTTTAGGCCAATTTCATTCACACTTCATAGGAATGTTGCTTATATGACCCTCTGCCAAAATAGCTAAAACGATCCCGCTCCGATGAACAAAATGGCCACCACAGCTAAAAAACAGAAAAAAAAATGTAAATTTGCTTCAAACCCAAACTTCTCCTAAACTATTGGGCCAATTTGATTCAAACTTCACAGGAATGTTGCCTAGGTGACTCCCTACTAAAATAGCTAAAATTGTTCCACTCTGACGAACAGGATGGCCACTAGAGCTAAACTAGAATGCACTAGATACAGTGAGACTCAGGTGAGCTAATCAGGGGCATCTGGGCCCTCTTGTCAGTCTTTGGAAACTCTAAGTTGCCATAGCAACCAAACTAAAGAACCGAATTTCATAAAAAAAAATCACAAAACCTGTGACGGCTAATATAGGGAATATTTCCATTTTAATCTCAGCCTCATAGATCATAGGGATTCAGAGGAGATGTGTTTTTTTTTAAGTTTTGTTTTTTTAATGAGCAGCAGGCCTAACACTATGAAAGTTTTGTCAAAATATCTGCATCGGCTTGGCAGGTAATGCCGATTGTTCAATTGTCCCCATTATAAGTCTATGGAAACTCTAAGTTGCCGCAGCAACCAAACTAATGAGCCGATTGTCCTTAAAAACAAACTTTCAGTCACCCAGCCGCAGGATGCTACAGGTAAAATTTGGGCCCGATCGGCCCAGTGTCTTCAGAGGAGATGTCGTTTGAAAGTGTTGACATCAGACGACGACGACAACGCTGACGACGGCAACGACGAGGAACAACCTATCCTATAAGCTCCCCCGGAGCCGTCGGCTATGGGGAGCTAAAAAAGAAAAGAAAAGAAAAAACAGTACCTTAGTTCGACTTCAGACTCTATCGTTGTGTTTCTTTGGTTTGCTGGCTGTAAAATCAAGATAAAAACGTGGCAATTCCCTTTCGCCATCAAAAGAATCGAGTTAAATCGCATTACTCTGACCTTAAAGCCCTCCTGAGGAGCTATTAACAAATACCCACAATACAATTCTTAATCAAGGCTTTGCATTAAAATGTTTCAGTAATGTCAGAAGTGTTCTTGCTTTTCCATATCTGATGAAAATAGTGGACACTCTTTATTTTCATTTTCAAGAGGAAGTTTCGGTTAAAATATAAACATGTACAGTCGAACTTCGATGGCTCGAACCCGTTTGGGACCATGAAGTTTTATTCGAGACAGCGGTAGTTCGAGCCACTGAAGGTCACTGCCAAGAGACATAACGAGATACTTTTGAACATATTTCGATGTTAGATAATGAAAATGTTTGCTGTGTGTACTCATTAGAATCGCCTCACCGAGGCGATTCTAATGAGTACACACAGCACACATTTGCGATATAAAAGACTAAAATCTCCTTTATCATCCCATACCAGTTTTTATCTTGAGGATTTCCCTAGGGGCTAAAGTACGAGTTCGACCCAGTCATGGTAAACGAGTCATCGGTGTTCGAGCCATTGAAGTTCTACTGTACTGAGTGGAGGTTAAAGGAATTGAAATGAGCCGGGGCACAGCATTTCCCACAGGCTGATCTGAGTCTTCGCTGGGCGCCCATGTCTTATTGTAGGTTTTGCCGTGCGCCGGCTCATTAATATAAATAATAGAGAGGACATAAAACATAATGCTGTCGTTAATTAAATTATCTGACCTAAGTGTTAGTTTTAGATATTAGCGTTTGAGTTAACGAGATAGAGGATCTTACATGAGTGCTCATGTATTATTGAATTTATTAAACGAGTTGAGGAAAAATGGATAAAATTCGAGGCTTTGCTGAGCATTTTATCCCTTTTCCTCAACGAGTTTAATAAATTCAATAATACATGAGCACGAATGCAAGATTCTATTTATCATATGACATTTAAAACGCATTTTATTTACGATTTGTTTACAAAAATGTCAATATTCCGCCATTAGTAAACGCGACGCCATTAAGGACGCCGTACATGTAACGTTACGGGACATATCTAGCTAATTTGCATATTTAATCCACTAGTGGATTATCGAAAATATTACATGGCGTTATTACACTCTCAGACGCGACGTCATATGATAAAGTAATTTAATTAACGACAGCAGTATATTACTCTCGTTAACTCAAACGCTAATATCTAAAACTAACACTTAAGTCAGACAATTTAATTAACGACAGTGTGTGTGTGAATTCGGGTTTAACGTCGCTTTCAACAATTTTTCAGTCATATCACGACGGTGTCTGGTTGCGACAGGGAGCTCAATGCTCACGTTTATAGTGCTGCCTCACTGAAGTATCATGTCCCAGACACATTACATGATACCACACCCAGTCACATTATCCTGACACTGGATCGACCAGTCCTAGCTCTACCCCGTAAATCTGAGTGCCAAGCGAGGAGCAGCTAGTACCATTTTTAACGACTTTGGTATGTCGCGGCCCGGGATCGAACCCGAGACCTCCCGTTCCCCGGAGCGGACACTCTACCAACTGAGCTATCGGGGCCGGTAATTAACGACAACATTAGGTTTTGTGCCCTACCTGGATCTCCAATGACAAAGCATTCACATATGCTAAGAAGTTCTTTCCTCCTCCCCGAAGTAGCCATTTCAACTCTCACTTTCTTCCCGACAATGGGGCTGTCACAAGCAATGTGAATCCTTTCACCGGTTTCCGCTGGTCCCTGATACTCCCCACATAAGTTCTTTTTGCCATTCACGTAGATTTTAATGTCGTGCAGTTTTTCGACTGAAACATCGAACGGTGAATAATCATTTTTATCTACTGGTAAATTCTGAGAAATCAATATTTTTATATTATGCCCCTTGATGTTTGGGGATGACATTTTCATTTCCGATTGGGCATGACATGTCCAAAGAGAAAACCACAAGGAAAATCCACCCATGTAAGATAAGGCTTTCTTGCAGGACAGTATACATAATATTTTTATATGAAGATCTGGAGCCAGTTGTTCAAAACTAACGACGTCGTTAGTTAACGTATCGTTAAAACTTTGATCATTAAATATGGCAAATATGCTGAATTCTTTGCTGAAAAAATGTGAGCAGCTTTTGCGGATGCAAAAGCTGCTCACATTTTTTCAGCAAAAATACCAAAATTTTTAATATTGTACTTGCTAGAAAAGTTAACAATATGACCACTAACGAGCTCGTTAAGCTAACGATGCTTTGAACAACTGGGCCCTGACATTTATTTGATGTGTGTCCCAAATATAGTTCCCACTTTGTTCTATAAAGTTACTCAGAAAAATCTACAATGAACACCGCCTTCCAAAGACATCTTCTTCTTCTTTCCTCCGAGATTTTTTTCCGGAAGAGTTCCCAGTAACCGCTGGACGGATTGTTCTAAAGTGTTGGGATATGATAGATACGGATATGAATTTCAACAAGAGGGCCATGATGGTCCTGGATCGCTCATCTGATCCATAGAGTAACAAGTGGGCCCCGGGGAGGGCCATTATTGACCCCAGGGTTATAATGTGCATAATGTTGAGGGAGGTCTAAAAAGGTGTAGCTTCATACCGAATATCAACAAAGGCTATAATTTGAGCAATCTTGGCTAAGGTCCACTAGATGAAGCTACACACCAAATATCAAAGACCTGGGCCTTGCGGTTTCAGATAAGAAGGTTTTTTCATAAGCCTATGTTAAACCAAATGGCCCCGGGGCGGGGGCATTTTTGGCCTCAGGGCTATAATGTAAACAATCTTGATAGAGGTCCACTAGATGAAGCTTCACACCAAATATCAAAGACATGGGCTTGGCTGTTTCACAGAAGAAGGTTTTCAAAGATTATCTCTATATAAGTCTATGTAAAATCAAAGGGCCCCGGGGCGGGGGCATTTGTTGCCCGAGGGCTATAATTTGAACAATCTTGGTAGAGGTCCACTAGATGAAGCTCCATACCAAATATCAAAGACCATGGCCTTGCAGTTTCAGAGAAGAAGATTTTTAAAGATTTCCCTATATAAGTCTACGTAAAACCAAAGGGTCTCGGGCGGAGGCATTGTTGGCCCCAGCACTATAATTTGAACAATCTTGATAGAGGTCAACTAGATGAAATTTCACACCAAAATCAAAGACCTAGGCCTTGTGGTTTCAGAGAAGAAGATTCTTAAAGATTTTCCCTATATAAGCCTATGTAAAACCAAAGAGCCACGGGGCGGGGGGCAATTTTGGCCCCAGCACTATAATTTGAACAATCTTGGTAGGGGTTCACTAGATGAAGTTTCATACCAAATATCAAAGACCTGGGCCTTGTGGCTTCAGAGAAGAAGATTTGTAAAGATTTTCCCAATATAAGTCTATGTAAAACCAAAGAGCCACGTGGCGGGGGCATTTTTGGTCTCAGGGCTATAATTTGAACAATCTTGGTAGAGGTCCACTAGCTGAAGCTTCATAACAAATATCAAAGACCTAAGCCTTAAGTTTCAGAGAAGAAGATTTTTCAAGATTTTCCCTATATAAGTTTATATAAAACCAAAGGGCCCCGAAGCGGGGGCATTTTTAGCCCCAGGGCTATAATTTGAACAATCTTGGTAAAGGTCCACTAGCTGAAGCTTCATAACAAATATCAAAGACCTAAGCCTCGTGGTTTCAGAGAAGAAGATTTTTCAAGATTTTCCCTATATAAGTCTATGTAAAACCAAAGGGCCCCGAAGCGGGGGCATTTTTAGCCCCAGGGCTATAATTTGAACAATCTTGGTAAAGGTCCACTAGCTGAAGCTTCATAACAAATATCAAAGACCTAAGCCTCGTGGTTTCAGAGAAGAAGATTTTTCAAGATTTTCCCTATATAAGTCTATGTAAAACTAAAGGGCCCCGGAGCGGGGGCATTTTTGGCCCCAGGGCTATAATTTGAACAATCTTGGTAGAGGTCCACAAGATGAAGCGTCATACTAAATATCAAAGACCTGGACCTTGCAGTTTCAGAGAAGAAGATTTTTAAAGATTTTCCCTATATAAGCCTATGTAAAACCCAAGGGCCCCGGGCGGGGGCATTTTTGACTCCAGCACTTTAATTTGAACAATCTTGGTAGGGGTCCACTGGATGAAGCTTCATACCAAATAGTTGCAGTTTCAGAGAAGAAGATTTTTAAAGATTTTCTCTATATAAGCTCGTGTAAAACAAAAGGGCCCCGGGGCGGGGGCATTTTTGGCCCCAGCACTATAATTTGAACAATCTTGGTAGGGGTCCACTAGATGAAGCTTCATACCAATTATCAAAGACCTGGGCCTTGCGGTTTCAGAGAAGAAGATTTTTTAAGATTTTCCCTATATAAGCCCATGTAAAATCAAAGGGCCCCGGGGCGGGGGCATTTTTAGCCCTAGCACTATAATTTGAACAATCTTGGTAGGGGTCCACTAGATGAAGCTTCATACCAAATATCAAAGACCTGGGCCTTGCGGTTTCAGAGAAGGAGATTTTAAAGGTTTTCCCTATATAAGCCCATGTAAAACCAAAGGGCCCCTGGGCGGGGGCATTTTGGCCCCAGTACTATAATTTGAACAATCTTGGTATAAGTCCACTAGATGAAGCTTCATACCAAATATCAAAGACCTGGGCCTTGCGGTTTCAGAGAAGAAGATTTTTTAAGTTTTCGGTAAAAAAAATCTATTTTTGGCTCCTGTGACCTATATATGTGCAACGGACCGAAACCATTTGAACAACTTTTAAAGGGGACCATCTAAGGATCATTCCTGTGAAGTTTGGTCAAAATCCGATCAGTGGTTTAGGAGGAGATGTCGTTTGAAGAATAGTTTACGGACGCACGGACGCACGCACGGACGACGGACGAAAAGTGATCACAAAAGCTCACCTTGTCACTACGTGACAGGTGAGCTAAAAATCAAAATGTCCCCTGGAGGCATGCAAAAATCTGACCAAATTTTGTCCCGACGAGTAAGGCCTTAAAAATAGCCGTGTTTCAGCTAACCCGACCGACCCTGCGTGATCTGCAGGCACATGGCGTAATTGTGACGTCACATCAACGTCGGTACAACGTCATGACGTTTATGCAACGTCACATCGACGTCGGTGCAACGTCATGACGTTGCACCGACGTTGATTTGACGTTGCCCTAGCGACGTTTGCCTGCTGGGAGTTAGCTTAATGAATGAATGAAACTACAAGAGATTCAAGGTCAAGGTCATTCTTGACCTAGGCCTAATGTCATTCAGATATGAATTTTAAAACTTGTTTTCCACATAAACCCCTTGGCCACTTAATGTAACCAAATTTCATATGAAAGCTTTTAGGAACAAGGAAATGAAAATTAATTAATTTGAGTTTGGTCATATGACCAAGATGGCCACTATGTCCATATAAGGTAAAAACCCTTCAAAAAATCTTCTTCGGAACCAGTGGGCCGATTGTCATGAAACTTGGAATGTAGCACTGGGGACCCGATTCCATCACAGTTTGTTCAAATGATGACCCTCAGATGACCTATTTAACGCCAAGGTCCAATTCGGTCACATGGGCTTTTGTATGGGAAAAAGTCAAAACTGAGATTTTTTTTGGAAACTATTGCAGCCTGTGATCTAAAAATCGATAGATGTGCAGTTAGCTAAACGAGTGGATGAAACTGCAAGATATTCAAGGTCAAGGTCATTCTTTGACCTTGGCCCAAGGTCATTCAGATATGGAAATTAAAACTTTTTCCACAGAAACCACAATGCCATTTGTAACCAAATTTCATATGAAAGCTATAAGGAACAAGGAAATGAAATTAATTAATTTGAGTTTGGTCAAATGACCAAGATGGCCACCATGCCTATATGAGGTAAAAGCCATTCACAAATCTTCTTCTCCGGAATCAGTGGGGCGATTGTCATGGAACTGGGTATGTAGCATCGGGGACTATGGCCCATCATTGTTTGTTTAAATGATACCATCGGATACCATTGACCTATTTTATGCCAAAGAAATATTTGGTCACATAGAATTATATAGGAAACAAGTCAGAACTATGTATTTTTCGGAAACTATTGCAGCCTGTGATAAAAAACTGGTAGATGCAGTCAGCTAAGTTAGTGAATGAAACTACTCCCTTCAAAAATCTTATTCTCAGCCATAAACACTCAGCACTCAGATGAGTGATTCAGGACCATTGTTTCTCTGTTTATCCTTTCTAGAACTATGATTACAGCCTACTAAACGCTTACCAGTAGGGTCTTTTGAGGTCTGTATTGCCACATATTTGACACTGTACCACCCGTCTAGTTTTACGCACCACCAGGGGTTCCTACTTCTCCTAGTGTGGCTGCAGCTGTTGTAGAAATCTCCATCAACTGCCTTACCAGAGTCATCAGAAGAGCTATTGTTGCGTCTTCGACCAGACTTCTGTTTCGTTTTCCGCTCATATGCAATGTTAGATGCGCCTATATTAATAATAATAATAATAATAATAATAATAATAATAATAATATTAATAATGATGATGGTGACGATAATAATCATAAAGCATTAGGATAACACACACGTGAGAAAAAACTTTTTTCTTGTCTCTTAATATGAACTTTTATGACGAAAAGTTGTGATTTTTTTCTGTTTTCTCTTACAAACATAGACCGTGTGTGCTTTTGAGAACCGATGAGGCGGTTCTCACGAGCACACACATTTATCTTTTCTTTTTATACCGCAACCAGGCATTCTAGTAACCTAATAAAGGGGGTCGAATAACTGCACGCTATAATCGGTAGTGACCTATATACCCAGAAAATGTCCCATTTACTTTGTACAGAAGTTACCGGTCAATATTTTTCCATATTGCCCGTAGTCAAGTTCATATTGCCCGGAGATAAGCAGACTCGTGCATAACAGGACTACTTTCAATTTTTTCAGTTTTGAATCTGAAAATCGGCAGCCATCTTGTCGTGCGAATCGACTGAAAGAACGTAAAACAAAACGAATATAGGTTCTGACAAAGTTTATAAACCGCATTTTATGCTGTCAAATATGACCTACCTGCAATCTGTTTAGATTTTCAATACTTTCTTCTAAGAATCAGGAGTATTTTGAAAGAAATATAACCGACGCTTCGGAAAAAATGGCGTCCTGTGTTTGGAAACGTCATTGTTTTTAATGACGTCACATCCACCAACGTTAACGTCGTCTTCACTTTGGCGCCGTTGGGCGTGGTTTTTCAACGAGTAGGGAGACACTTAACGACCTTCATTATTTTCCATTTCAAACCATTTAAAAGATGAATAATCTGATTTTACGTTCAGAAATTCTTACCAGGCAATCCTGAATTCTAGCCGACATTTGAAATTTTGGGTATATAATAAAAAGGTTATTGACTTTATATTCTGAAATATTCGGCACTCGTTCATATGGCGAAGACGCACGAGCTTGCGAGCGAGTGCGTCTTCGTCATATGAACGAGTGCCGAATATTTCAGAATATAAAGTCAATAACCTATAAATACCTTCTACTGACCTATAATACGTCTAGTGACCGTTTATAGACCGGACCTACTTTTCAGGTCCCAATTTTACAAGTATAAACAATAACATGCAAACTTTCATACATGGGAAAACAACGAAACTTTAAGTTAAAATCCTTGGAATATTTATTTAAACAGATTTTCAGCTAAATTCTTACCTTCTCGTCTTTTCCTGGTTTGAATGGCCCGTTAGAATAACTGCGCACTGCTACTGCAGTTTCGTATCAACCTCGAAAATAATTTTTAAAGCTAAAATAAACTATTTATATGCAGATTTTAAAAAAAGAAAGTTAAGCGTTGAGAAACTTTTATTCGAGCGTCCGTGTTGCTTCCTGCGTCTTTATGGCGCGGTGACGTCAGAAACTTTGCACTCGTTGACGTCACGTTATACTACGTGTGCGCGCCATGGCACGGAATGGCGTTTATATGCCACACTGTCTGCTGTCTTATTTTCTTAAATTTGCTAAATTATTGTAAAACCCATTGATTGTTTTGGATTGCGGTATAAACTAAATACATGGATAGTGTCTTTAAAAATAAAATATAATCGGTTCGCCCCGACAATCTTATAGGGGCTCGCTAAAGCTCGCCCCTATAAAATTGTCTAAGGCTCACCGATTATATTTTATTATTAAAGACACTAACCATGTATTTACTATGTCTATGTTTTTGAGCAGAAATATTGAAAATAATGTTAATGTTTACCGTAATCAACCCAGTTATCCTCCATTTAAAGCAGTAATTTGAAAGACCGATCATCACGTGATGAGAATGATGTAACTGAGTAGATGATGAAGAATAAGAAGAACGCTTATTATAACAGAGCGCGCCTAAATGACGAGTGACGTCATTAAAAACTGTCAATTTATGACGTCACTAGTCGATTTCCTTGACGTTAGACGGTGTAACGTCATTTCATTGCATCGAAAACGTTAGAATAGGATATAAATGCATGTGTTTCAGTCGATAATTTTAGCGGGATTTCTTGTAACAATGGCGAAAAGTTGTGAGATTTTGAAGGAAACAACATCATTATTGCCGATTTTCAGCCTGTTAGAATCGAAATAGATCTGCTCTAGTTTGTGATTTGTTGAGTAATAAATCACAGTTTGTCGCTCAGTTGTAAGTAGACAAATCACGCGCGCTACGCGCTCATGATTTGTCTACTTTACAACTGACCCCCAAACTGTGATTTATCACTCAACAAATCACAGTTAGAGCTGATCTATTTCTTAAATAAAAACGCTTTAACATTTTATCGTAAGGAAGACCTTTCATAAGGAAGAAGGTTAATTTGTGGATTGCACAAATAAGGATATTTTAATACAGCAAATGAGAAAGTTCAACAAAGGAATAAAGATTGCATTTAGAAATAAAGAACACACTTAAGAAAGGAAAAGGGGGTAGCTACTTTGTTGAGACTCTTCAAAACCAGTCATTAAGAAAACACAGATATACAAATACATGCACACTGTAAATTGTACCGCCAAATAACAAAAGAAAATTTTCAGTTGAAAAAAAAAATTTGTGATATTTTTTTCTTATTTCTCTATATTTTAGGGCAGAAATAAGAGAAAATAGGTTTGCCCTGTAAACCCCAATTTTACTGTATAAAAGTGGGGTTCAAGGGGGTTAGAACTATATAGGCGTGTTTTCGTGATGATTGGAATTTGCAAGACTACTTAGGCCCCCTAAGTGCGCTTGTGCGTAATTTCATTTTTAAATGTACATTGTACAGAAACGGGCTCAACGGTCTCAAAGGAAACAATATAAACTGCACTACTATGATGAACGTAGAGATTTTCAACCGCTGCCACACTGCACTTAAGGGGAATGGGAACACCTGGCATATTTTCCCAACATTTTTCAAAGGGAGACAACTATCGGGACTTCTTGTCCGCTTTTCTAGAAGACCTGTCCCACTGAAAAAAGGGTCTACTCTTTAAGGAAAGAATTTGAGCAAATTCTTTCCTTTAAGAGTTGACCCCTATTGACACTGGGGAAAAATACTTTCGCAGGAGTTGCCTCCCCTGAAGGTGTATCCATTCCCCTTAATAGCAGCAGGAATGAAGTAAAATAAAGCTATACTTGTCGCCTTTGGAAACAAAGAATATATGTATCAGTCGTAATAAGGTTTATAGTGCAACTAATTCGGTTCGCCAGAGTGTCTAGTCATGCGACGGACTTCAACACTCGTAATTAATTATTAACTGCTTAATTTCTAAATCAGGAGTATCGGCATCATAAACTCCGCAAAGCCTTTTCTGAATTTTACAGACGTCATTTCGATTTGGTTTCAAAATTCAACGTTAGACAAAAAAGTCTCTTCAGCCGATCGGAACCTGAATTTTATGGCGACTTAGTATATCAAATTACTGAGAGTACTTAGGAACGTCGATTTATGAGGGAATAACATGATTACAGCTTCAGTAGCAGGTCAAGCATTTCTCCAGACATTTTGTTGACAAGCTCCCAGAGGGTTAAATGGCAAAGTCGAAAAAGGAGTTATACTAAATTAGACGAAAGTCAATAAATAAATAAATAAATAAATAAATAAAAAGGAGAAGAAGAAGAAAGAAAGGTAAACGTGTCTGCTCATTTTTCACGGTAGTACCATAAATTTCAAAATTAACTTAGTACAGTCCATACTTTCCCATCTGCAAAAACTTACTTACAGACACGTTCTATGTTCCTTCGGTAGTGGGGACATAAAAAGGACGTAAAAAGGTCATTTGTTAAAACCTTTAATTTCGACATTATAAGCTAATAGTGTAGACCCTGATTAGACGCCGCGTTAAGCGAACTTCGACTGACTGACTCGTTTATTCCCACTAGTACGGTATTGAAATGAAATATTAACCCATAAATGTCAATTGTTCCAAAAATTGGACATTCGGAAACAGTGAGGACTGATTAGAGGCCACAGAATGTAGCGTCTGATCGATGCCTTTACTGTTTGCTTAAAGTACGGTACTCACGGCTTTTAGAATAAACGCAACAACATATATTTTGTAATTAGAGCTCTCCAAAGTGGATGAATTACTATGTTCGATGTCGGTCAGTAAAGACTTGTTATGGCTTGTATTTGAGTGTGTGCATCGCTTATATTTTTTTTTGTTTTGAATAGCCAATTGGCCATTTTGTGGGAAAGTAACTGTCCTTTTAGTTTTCTGCTATTGATGTTTCCATTAGGGACTGGTTATTTCATGCTCGTGTTTCTTTCCCTTCGGTGTCTCTGATGGGAGCTGTGGGTTAATTGTATCGATTCCTTATCATTGCCTCCACTTCTATTTTGTCACATGTCGCCAGTTTTAATCCTTTCAGCCCTATAGACCGTTGCTGGTCCCGACGTCAAATCCCTATGCAAAGCTTGTAGATCCAGATAAGACGGCACGTAACGAGCAGTCTCGCCAGGATCTATATATACACTGTTTGCCATCATGTCAATGAACTGGACAGAATCCCCTGCCCAGGCAAAGTGATGCGAGTCGGACCCCCTACATATAGACCCTTTTGGTTTGTTTCGTTGGCAGGGTTTGTAAAGTCATTTCATCTCAATGTCGGGTAAAAGTTCCACAAAGTTGGAAGATGCATCTCCAAAATGACCTAAATGGACAGGACGGGGACGTAAAACCTCATTTCAAACAAACACACTTTCTATAAGAATAAATTTATACACCGAAGATTCCTGTTCAGAAACTCAGGGGTGAAAGGCTAAAATCTCAAACCAGTTATATATATAGAGGATCTTACATGAGTGCTCATGTATTATTGAATTTATTAAACGAGTTGAGGAAAAGGGATAAAATGCGAGGCTTTTCCTCAACGAGTTTAATAAATTCAATAATACATGAGCACGAATGCAAGATTCTATTTATCATATGACATTTACAGCGCATTTTATTCACGATTGTTTACAAAAATGCCATTATTCCGCCGTTAGTAAACGCGACGTCGTTAAGGACGTCGTACATGGTAGCGTTCCACTAAATGTTTTCCATAGGCGACAATAGTAACCTTTTACCTGCTCCCACAAAAACTACGCATACAAAACTTTTCAAACCTTACTTGTTTATAGAGCCATCCTAGCCCAACAAGTTAATGAGAAAAAATCCACATGTTGTCCGGCTCATTTTCAAGTTACAATCAACCATGTTTGTTGACCTGCTGGAACGGAGTAAATAAAACCAACATTTTTAAAGGAGGGGTGACCATATAAAATCAGCAAAAAATTTCTTTGAGCTTGCAGATATATTTATAAAACATGCATCATTTTAGTCCCTTATACCTATCATTTTCTCACATTGAAATAAAACATGGGATATATATCCAATGGAAGCAAGTCTGGTATTTAGAACGCAACTAAAAGCTCTGTCCCAAAGTGATAAAACCCGGTACCTCCCAGTATTTAGTGTAATGCTACCTATACCAAATCCTTATTTTCTTTATGTTGCATCAAAAGAATTGCCAAATAGAAATTTAGGTCATATGTAATAATTTAGTCATGCATAATAAAAGTTCAGTCACACAGAATCTTTCAAGTTTGCGATAAAATTATCGCTTTCAGATTCAACAATGAAAGCCGAACAAACCATAGTTTTTGAAAAGTGCAAAAGTGTATCTCTTTCTGGAATGGAACCCAGACACCAGCTTGCATCAGGGGTTCTTCTCCAATGTCTTTGGAACAATTCAATCCTAAAATGCAGAGAATTATGCCTAAATAGCACCAATACTCATTTTTATGGCTATTTTCACACCTACACCCCCTATTTAAAGGAAAAAATGGCATTTTGAGGATATTTTGAGGACAAAAATGCCAAGAAAATGTTAATAAATGCCTTAATGCCATGAGGAATGGCTGAATATATCTGTCCACATCCTTTTACATGAATACAATGAAATAGAACTTTTAACGGATGAGAAAACTTATCCGGATATTGCAGCGGGCTGTTCGGAGACACAATTTTGAAGTTTTGCTTTGGTTTGAGACATAGTCCTAGTGCCATGAAACCTTACACTTATATTCCAGATGGAGTTGATTCTTTCTTGTGTTTGTGCAAATACAATTACTGCACGTCTCCTTTCCAAACACATCAATAAAAACTGATTTACATGGCTTCAAAGTACCCCCCCCCCCCCCACCAAGAACATAGGTCAGAGGCAAAAATACACCAAATACATCCAGTTAGACCTAAATTAGCATTACCATCACATTTTTACAGTATCTATGTCAAAATACATGCCATGAGGATACATTTTATGAAACAGAATTGGACAGAACCTACAAATGTGTGGAAATAGTATGTAATGACTGAAAACAGGATAGTGGTCTACTTTTGCTATAGGTAGCGTTCCACTAAATGTTTTCCATAGGCGACAATAGTAACCTTTTACCTGCTCCCACAAAAACTACACATACAAAACTTTTCAAACCTTACTTGTTTATAGAGCCATCCTAGCCCAACAAGTTAATGAGAAAAAATCCACATGTTGTCCGGCTCATTTTCAAGTTACAATCAACCATGTTTGTTGACCTGCTGGAACGGAGTAAATAAAACCAACATTTTTAAAGGAGGGGTGACCATATAAAATCAGCAAAAAATTTCTTTGAGCTTGCAGATATATTTATAAAACATGCATCATTTTAGTCCCTTATACCTATCATTTTCTCACATTGAAATAAAACATGGGATATATATCCAATGGAAGCAAGTCTGGTATTTAGAACGCAACTAAAAGCTCTGTCCCAAAGTGATAAAACCCGGTACCTCCCAGTATTTAGTGTAATGCTACCTATACCAAATCCTTATTTTCTTTATGTTGCATCAAAAGAATTGCCAAATAGAAATTTAGGTCATATGTAATAATTTAGTCATGCATAATAAAAGTTCAGTCACACAGAATCTTTCAAGTTTGCGATAAAATTATCGCTTTCAGATTCAACAATGAAAGCCGAACAAACCATAGTTTTTGAAAAGTGCAAAAGTGTATCTCTTTCTGGAATGGAACCCAGACACCAGCTTGCATCAGGGGTTCTTCTCCAATGTCTTTGGAACAATTCAATCCTAAAATGCAGAGAATTATGCCTAAATAGCACCAATACTCATTTTTATGGCTATTTTCACACCTACACCCCCTATTTAAAGGAAAAAATGGCATTTTGAGGATATTTTGAGGACAAAAATGCCAAGAAAATGTTAATAAATGCCTTAATGCCATGAGGAATGGCTGAATATATCTGTCCACATCCTTTTACATGAATACAATGAAATAGAACTTTTAACGGATGAGAAAACTTATCCGGATATTGCAGCGGGCTGTTCGGAGACACAATTTTGAAGTTTTGCTTTGGTTTGAGACATAGTCCTAGTGCCATGAAACCTTACACTTATATTCCAGATGGAGTTGATTCTTTCTTGTGTTTGTGCAAATACAATTACTGCAAGTCTCCTTTCCAAACACATCAATAAAAACTGATTTACATGGCTTCAAAGTACCCCCCCCCCACCAAGAACATAGGTCAGAGGCAAAAATACACCAAATACATCCAGTTAGACCTAAATTAGCATTACCATCACATTTTTACAGTATCTATGTCAAAATACATGCCATGAGGATACATTTTATGAAACAGAATTGGACAGAACCTACAAATGTGTGGAAATAGTATGTAATGACTGAAAACAGGATAGTGGTCTACTTTTGCTATAGGTAGCGTTCCACTAAATGTTTTCCATAGGCGACAATAGTAACCTTTTACCTGCTCCCACAAAAACTACACATACAAAACTTTTCAAACCTTACTTGTTTATAGAGCCATCCTAGCCCAACAAGTTAATGAGAAAAAATCCACATGTTGTCCGGCTCATTTTCAAGTTACAATCAACCATGTTTGTTGACCTGCTGGAACGGAGTAAATAAAACCAACATTTTTAAAGGAGGGGTGACCATATAAAATCAGCAAAAAATTTCTTTGAGCTTGCAGATATATTTATAAAACATGCATCATTTTAGTCCCTTATACCTATCATTTTCTCACATTGAAATAAAACATGGGATATATATCCAATGGAAGCAAGTCTGGTATTTAGAACGCAACTAAAAGCTCTGTCCCAAAGTGATAAAACCCGGTACCTCCCAGTATTTAGTGTAATGCTACCACATGTAACGTTACGGGACGTATCTAGCTAATTTGCATATTTAATCCACTAGTGGATTATCGAAAATAATGCATGGCGTTATTACACTCTCGGACGCGACGTCATATGATAAAAATATCTTTGGAAAGCGCGTTGGAAAATAGTTTCGTTTTTTTTCCTTTTCAGAACTCGTCTTTCAGCCCCGATTTATTTGTAAAATTAATTTTCTATGTTATCAAGTATTTTCCGACGATCCATGCTCACTGCCATGTTGGGTCTTACGGACTATTTTTATCAAGTGAATGAAGAAGCGGAAGCGCTGTGATTGGGTCCAGTACCGCATCTAGAATTACGTTGACATAGAAACTTCAAATTACATATCAACTTTCAATAAAGGCAGGAAAATACATGCTTGCAAAGATTTCAGTACTCAGTTTCGAAAAATTATTCTTCGACATAAAAAAATTGGGCACAGTAATACGACAGACTGCATGCAAGGTTGGGGGCCCCCGCCCATCGGGGCTTGGAGAAATAAATTGGGCTGCATGGTGCTTCAACGCAGAACAGAAACCGACCACATATGAGTACTGGTAAACCCCGTAGAAGAGGGAAAGAGATGCGAGTCGGATCATCCATACATGCAAACCCTATTGGTTTCATTGGGCGGTAGGGCTTGAGATGATATTTCATCTCAATTTTGGATAAAAGTTCCACAAAACTGGAAGCAACGTCACCAAAATAACCCAAATAGCGTTGACGGGAACGTTAAACCTCAAATCAAACAAACAAAAGCATGCATGATTGTTAGCCCAATCAAGGTTGATAACGTTGCTTCCCTCTGTAATTGCACGGCAGCTTGTCGGGTTTAAGACTCTATGACGTCCCCGGCCTAAAGACCTTTAAGTAAATTGGTTGGTGCCTGAAGCTCTGTCTCTGGTCGGGGCCACCGATGACCAACTGTTGGTTTTCTGTTGCTTCGGCTTTTCAGATAGTTCAGGCTGTCGAGAGTCCTCAGCGTTGTTTCATCTCTGTATTTGTTTGTTATTGTTGTGTGTGTATATTCTCGGGATATTGCACTGGTGAGTAAGAAACACTTCAGACTGACCGAACAAGTGATTTGTGTAAACCACAGCAAAACCGAGGTCGAGGATTAAATAGAGGATCTTACATGAGTGCCCATGTATTATTGAATTATTAAACGAGTCGAGGAAAAGGGATAAAATGCGAAGCTGTGCCTCGCATTTTATCCCTTTTTCTCGAGTTTAATAAATTTAATAATACATCAGCACGAATGCAAGATTCTTTTAATCATATGACAATGTTTTATAAAAATGTTAATATTCCGCCTTAAGTAAACGCAACGTCGTCATGTAACCTTACGGGGCGTATCTAACTAATTTGCATATTTAATCCACTATCGAATTTATTACATAACGATATTACAATCTCAAACGCGACGTCATAATTGGGCCCCGTCAAGCGATTTTGGTACTTATCGCCTATGCGAGCAGCGAAGGTTCAGGCGAGCCTGCGCATCCGCGCAGTCTCGCCAGAACCTTCGCTGCTCGCTCATACAAGCAGTGACTCAAGAGGAACCTTCAGACAGAAAGCCATATCTCTGGCCGCTCTGAATGGCTGGGCATGCGCAGTTAAAATTTGTCATGACGGAATGCTCGAAGACCCAAATTCGCTTGACGGGGCGCAATTATGATAAAGCTAAGTAAATTCGATGATTTGAGCACTCCCCGATCCACACAAAATCCACACTGACTGATGTAAGGTGATGCTTCTATTGTGGTTTTTTATTATCATTGTTCGTCTTGGCATGTGTCTACTGCTACATTTTCGGCCCCCGCCCATCGGGGCTTGAAGAAATATATGGGCTGCATGATGCTTCCACGCAGAGCTGAATCTGACCCACACACGAGTACTGGTAAACCGCTTAGAGGATCTAAGCCTGCCCAGGCAAAGCGGTGTGAGTGTCGGACCGTCCATGCTTATAAGCCCTATTGGTTTCATTGGGCGACAGGGCTTGAGATGTCATTTCATCTCGATGTCGGGTAAAAGTCCCACAAAATTGGAAGTAACGTCTCCAAAATGACCTTTACAGTGTTGACGGGGACGTTAAACCTCAAATCAAACAAAAATGCTACATTTTGGATAGCTTTTTGTCCATTTGCAGGAAAGAAACTTTCCTTTTTGCTTTCTTGTGTTGTTTTAATTATAGTGTCAATATTTTATGTTTGTGTTTATTTCCCTTGGTGTCTTGGATGGAATATGTTAGGTAATTGTGTCGATTCCTTATCATGTTCTTCACTTCCATTTTCTTTTTGTAAATTAAGGAATGAATATTCACGTTTTGATGTTTGAGTACCTAAAACGTTCATCCTTCTGAGCTGAACATTTTCAGGTGGAAACACACATCTTGTAAAGCGCTTTGATAATGCAACACCACGATGTTGTTACCCCTTTTTTGGGTTTTTTCTATTTTGCAATGTTTAAACATTTCAGTAGCTGAGAAAAATAAATGAAGACATACTCTTGCCTTTTCTTCTTCAGAAACCTTTATTTTGCATAACTGTTAGAATCGCCCCATGGAGGTGATTCTAACAACTACCCAACAGAGGCGCCCATTGGTGCTTAAGAGATAAATGGGCTGCATGATACTTCCACGCAGAGCTGAAACCGACCGCACGCGAATACTGGTAAACCGCTTAGAGGATCTAAGCCTGTCCAGGCAAAACGGTGCGAGTCGGTCCGAGACCATGCTTATAAACCCTATTGGTTTCATTTGGCGACAGGGCTTGAGAAGTCATATCATCTCAATGTCGGGTAAAAGTCCCACAAAATTGAAGCAACGCCTCCAAAATGACCTATACAGTGTTGACGGGGACGTTAAACCTCAAATCAAACAAACAAAACCAAACAAAGGTTTATGAAAAATTTTGATAAAATATATTTTAAATCACCCCTTTTACTCATTTGCTTAACCCTGCGCCAGTCTTATTGAATAAAACTAGTACTTACAGCCCGACTGATCTTCAAGCGGCATTTCATCAGCTGCGCACGAGGAACAGAATGCTGAACCTTTAGATGACCACTTGTCAGGCGGGCACTGACTGCACTTCTCATCTCCAGAAGAAGAGTTGAATCCTGCAGGACAGTCCAAACATTCTGATTTCTCAACATTCGGCGCCGTACCAGCATCACAGTCTGTACAGTTTGGTTGTCCAGCAGAAGATATGGAACCGCCTTCACATGGTCTACACTCATGATCTCCGCTATATGACCAGTTGCCTGCTGGGCAGGGAACACAACCAGTGTTTTCGAGATTGGGAATATAACCTGCATCGCATGGGATACATTCAGATTGTCCTTGCGTTGATGAATACTTGCCAGCTTCACAGTGTTTGCATGCTTCGAATCCGCGGATTGCATAATAACCGGGTTCACACATATCGCAATCTGACTGTTCAGAAATTGGGACTGAACCATCGTCACATAGGGAACAGTTGACAGATCTTTCAAATGAATATCTCCCGGGGCCACACGGAAGACATTCTAATCCGGTTTCTGAATAGGTGCCAGCTAAGCAGTTCACGCACAGTGATCTCTCGTCATTAGGTGATGTTCCAGGTTCGCAAGCCGTGCAATTTGACTGCGCTTCTTCGGCTATGGACCCAGGGCCACACTGAAGACATTCTAATCCGGTTTCTGAATAGGTGCCAGCTAAGCAGTTCACGCACAGTGATCTCTCGTCATTAGGTGATGTTCCAGGTTCGCAAGCCGTGCAATTTGACTGCGCTTCTTCGGCTATGGACCCAGGGCCACACTGAAGACATTCTAATCCGGTTTCTGAATAGGTGCCAGCCAAGCAGTTCACGCACAGTGATCTCTCGTCATTAGGTGATGTTCCAGGTTCGCAAGCCGTGCAATTTGACTGCGCTTCTTCGGCTATGGACCCAGGGCCACACTGAAGACATTCTAATCCGGTTTCTGAATAGGTGCCAGCCAAGCAGTTCACGCACAGTGATCTCTCGTCATTAGGTGATGTTCCAGGGTTGCAAGACGTGCAATTTGATTGCGCCACTTCTTCGGCTACGGACCCGGGGTCACATTCTGTACAATTAGATGCCCCTGCTAGTGAATATTGACCCGCTTGACACGCAACACAAGACTGACTGCCCATGTCAGCTGCGAAATACCCAGGTTCACAAGGCATGCAATGTGATTGTCCCACCACATCTTGATAATACCCACTCTCACAAATAACACATGGTGTACCAAAGATGTTGTTAGAAAAAGAACCGGCAGGGCATTTGGTGCAGTCTCCAGTGGTTTCATCTCGATATTCCCCTTTGTCACAATAAGCTGAAATAACGTATTCAAGAAAATGCATCTAACCGTGAAATTGTCCGCCATGTTGGAAAGGTAGACGTTTAGGACGCCTGCTTGTTTATTGTAAAATCAAAACCCTCTGAGAAAGGGATGTACACCTAATCCATACAAGAGGACCCACAGGGCCCTGAATCGCTCACATGAGTATCAGCGTCTCCAGTACATTCTTGGCCCAAGAGCTATAATTTGAACAAACTTGGTAGCGGTCCACTAGATGAAGCTTCATACCAAATATCAAAGACCTAGACCTTCTGGTTTCAGACAAGAAGATTTTTAAAGGTTTCCCTTTATAAGTCTATGTAAAACTGGTGGGCCCCGGCGCGGGGGACCTAGGCCTTCTTGTTTCAGACAAGAAGGGTTTTAAAGGTTTTCCCTATCCCTATATAAGCCTGTGTAAAACCAGTGAGCCCTGGCGTGGGGGCATTTTTGGCGCCAGGGCTATAATTTGAACAATCTCAGTAGAGGTCCACAAGATGAAGCTTCACGCCAAACATCAAAGACCTGGGCCTTCTGGTTTCAAACAAAAGATTTTTTAAAAGTTTTTTTCTTTCCTTTATAAGCCTATGAAAAACTAGTGGGTCGCGGCGCAGGGACGTACTTGGCCCCAAGGCTATTATTTGAACAGTCTTGGTAGATGTACATTAGATGAAGCCTCCTACCAAATATCGAAGACCTGGTCCTTCTGGTTTCAGACAAGAAGATCTTTAAAGGTTATCTCCGTATACGCCTATGTGAAACCAGTGGGCCCCTGAATCCAGAACTATATTTTGAACAATCTTGGTAAAGGTCCACTAGATGAAGCTTCATACCAAATATCAAAGACCTGGGCCTTCTTGTTTTCAGACAAGAAGATTTTTAAAGGTTTTCCCTATATACGCCTATGTGAAAGCCCCGGCGCGGGGGCATTTTTGGCCCCAGGACTATATTTTGAACAATCTGGATAGAGGTCCACTAGATGAAGCTTCATACCAAATATCAAAGACCTGGAACTTGAACTGATTATTATTGCCCATTTTTGCCACACTCAGAATCCTAATAATATGCATAGGATTTTACTCATTCTTCTTTTAACATTTTGTACAAATATCATCTTTTTCTATCACTCTTGCATCTTTGTACACTTCTTGTTGGGTGATTATACCGTAAGGTGTCAAAATGGAATGGCTCTGTTGCGGGCAACGTGGTTTAGTTCGTTTATGAAGTTACCAGATGGGTAACGGACTGGAACAATGGCGTGTCTGCATTGGGCTCTTCCATAGTGGCTCTTATATACTTTGCTATAAATGTACTTTTAATGCTAACTTCTGTTTTCCATCTGTTATTCTCATGAAATTTATTATTTACCTTTTTTCTACATGCATAACGTTTCTACGCTGTCTACATATACATATATACTCCAGTAATTTCCAAATCGTCATTGCACTCTTACTACTTCGAGCCGGTGATATCGAGTCCAACCCTGGACCCTCCATGGCCGAATACTCCTCTCTGTCGGTCCTTCATTGTAACATAAGATGTATAAGAAACAAGATTGATTTTCTCGAAGATTTTTTCTCTGATTTTGATAATATGTGTTTCACAGAGACTCATTGAGATTTAGGAGTATCAACCGAAAATTTATTACTTGATACCTTTGACTCGCCTTATAGGAAAGACCATACCAGTCATGGAGGCGGGGTAATGGTCTATGTGTCAAATGAACTTGTTCACTGTCAGAAACCAGAACTAGAAATTTATTGTGAAGAATCTATCTGGGTCGAACTTGTAGTCAAACACGAACGTTTTTTAATAGGCACTTTTTATAGTCCTCGTACATCTGATGTTTTATTTTTTGACGGATTTAATCTCAATATCGAAAAGGCAATGGAACTATCAAACAACATAATAATTGTAGGAGACCTAAATGAAGACTTACTAAACGCAAACATATCAAACTTAAAAGATGTCATGATAATCAATTCCTTAATAAACGTTTTAAATGAACCAACACGACAACAGGCACTGCTTGATCCCGTTATCATACCAGAGGAACTCTCATACCTGGATGCAGGAATCATTAGGGTACCCGACTATATAAGTGACCACACTGCCACCTTCATAACAATACCCTTTTATTACGAACTTAAAAAGCCATATAAACGAACAGTCTGGTTATATAAAAATGCTGACTTCAATTTACTGAACAATAAAATTAGAAATTATGACTGGTCATGTCTGACTCGTGGATCAGTAAGTGAGGCCTCTGAGCTTTTTAACAGCATTTTTCTTGAAATGGTAAAATCATGTATTCCTTCCAAATCAGTTACAGTTAGGCCAGACGACACACCTTGGTATGACAGCGAAATAAGAAAAACTTCTAGGAAAAGAGACAGGCAAAAACAAAAAGCTATTAGAACAGGTAATAATTCTGACTGGGTGAAATTCAAAATCTTGCGTAATCGAGTAAACAACCAGAAAAAACATGCAAAAGAGATCTTCTTCAATAATTTAGAATTAAATATTTCGGATTTTCAAACCAATGATAAACGTAGATTTTGGAAAATTGTTCGTCATTTTGTGAAAAATAATAGTACGTGTTCTGACATTCCTCCACTAATTTCAACCACGTCCTCAGGTGAACGAAATTTTCATTATACAGACATTGAAAAAGCCGAATGTCTAAACGATTACTTTGTGTCAATTTCATGTGTTGACGACACAAATACGGAACTTCCGACTTTTAATTATAAAGCAATGAATAGATTAAGAAATGTAACATGTACAGAATCCGAAATTGAGATACTGATCGAAAACCTTAATCCAAATAAAGCTAACGGTAGTGATGGCATCAGTAATAAATTGCTCAAAGGAGTTTCCAAAACTATATCAAAAGCCTTAGCGATTATAATAAACCGCTCTTTTAGCGAGGGTGAGTATCCAGAACTGTGGAAACATTCAAACGTCATTCCAATACCCAAGAAAGGAGATAAAACATCCCCAAGTAACTACCGCCCTATAGCCTTATTGAGCAATGTGAGCAAAATCCAAGAACGCATTGCCTTTAAGAACCTGTATAACTACTTGTACGAAAATAGTCTGTTGTATAAATATCAGTCCGGTTTCCTCCCCCAGCATTCCACCGTATTTCAGTTGATTGATATATGTCAAAATATTTGTCAGAGTTTTGATAACCACCAGTTCTCTTGTATGGTATTTTGTGACATCTCCAAGGCTTTTGACAGAGTTTGGCACAAAGGACTCATTTTTAAACTAAAACAGTATGGTATTGAAGACAACTTTCTTTTATGGATAAGTAATTACCTTGCAGACCGAAATCAAAAAGTAGTTATAAAGCAAGGTATTTCCAATTCTAAAGTTTTAAGGGCTGGGGTGCCTCAAGGTTCGGTTCTGGGACCATTGTTGTTTCTAATTTATGTGAATGACATTTCCGAATCGCTGCTTAGTCTAACTAGGCTTTTTGCCGATGACAGCTCCTTATATTGTTCTGCAACATCTCTGCAGGACATCCACGGCCTCCTAAACCATGATTTAAGTATCTTATCTGAATGGGCAAAACAATGGCTTGTTACATTTAATCCAAACAAAACTGAAGCAGTGTTATTCACGTTAAGACCGTTTGACTTCATGCCATTGCTTAAGTTTGATCATACAATTATAAAGTTTGCAGAAAACCATAAACACCTAGGCATAACCTTAAGCAGCGATGGAAAATGGACAAAACATGTCGAAAACATCAAAAACTCAGCGGCAAGAGTATTAGGTATTATGCGCAAGCTTAAATATTCTTTGAGTAGAAATGCACTTAATCAAATATATGTTTCCTTTCTTCTTCCTGTAATGGAATATGCCTCGAATGTATGGGATGGTTGCTCAGCTCAGAACTCATATGCTCTTGAAAAAAGTCAAAACGAAGCAGCTCGTTTAGTTATAGGTCTTACTAGATCCGTCTCACTCGATAATTTATATTCAGAATGTGGCTGGGTTTCACTGTCTGAAAGAAGGCGACAACAGAAACTTAATTTCATGTATAAAGTGAACTCAGGTTTAGTGCCTTCCTATATAACTGATCTAATTCCCCCTAGGGTAAGAGAAGTGTCTAATTACCCTCTTAGAAACCAACATAACTTTTCCATTCCGTACACCCGAACCGAAATTTCAAAGAAGTCTTGTATTCCCTCATCTATTTATTTGTGGAATTCCACAGATCCTTCTTTAAGGGACATAACTTCTCTTTCCGCTTTCAAATTTCATTCTTTCAGATCGAATACCAGTGTCCCAAAAGTACCACTCTACTACCTTCGTGGGAATCGATTATTATCGATATTGCATGCACGACTGCGCAACATCTGTAGTAATTTAAATAACGATTTATTCAATAATCATTTACACCCGGATCCAAATTGTGGCTGTGAAAATGGTATCAAAGATGCTGAACATTACTTTCTCAAATGTACCAAATACACACACCAACGACTAATTCTGTTCAACTCAACAAGAAATTTCCACCCTCTAAATGTTCAATTGCTTCTCTTCGGAAATCAAAACCTTAGTGTCGATAACAATATTATTTTGTTCGACGCTGTCCATAACTTTATTAAAACGTCAAATCGATTTTAGGCCTAAGTCCTATAAATACCAAAATAAACCTATTTTCGTTAGTGTAACAGCAGTGTAACAGACCGTATTAGTACTTTACCACCCAACACGAAGTGTCTGTCTTTCTTATTAAGAATCCTTCTCATACCATGCATACTCTTTTTTTTTAAATATACATTGTTTGCTGTTGTTTTCACTTTGTATCATTATATATGATTGTTGTAGTCCAACCCCATTGCTTTTTCTGATGCAATAAAACACATTTAAACATCAAAGACCTGGACCTTCTGGTTTCAGACAAGAAAGTTGTTAAAGGTTTCCCTATATAAAGTAGAAGTAAGACAAAGATCAGGAATCGATACAATTAACTTACTCCACCCATCAAAGACACCAAAGGGAAAGAAACACTAACATTAAGCGACCAGACCATAATGGAAACCTAAACAAAGGAAGGCCATAAGGACAGTTACTTTCCCACAAATTGGCCATATGGCCTCCCAAAATAAAAAGACACAAGTGATACACACAGTAAGTAACAAACAACAACATAAATAAACCGCCACAGAAGAACCGCCTTGGAACGGTCAGTGGAAAGATTTCCACTGGGGGGGGGGGGGCTTAAATCGATTTTACGTGGCCACAATCCTCGCCCTTACTTCCGTCGCGATTTAGACAAATAATTTGTTCAGTCCGCATGAAGGCCTCCTAACTCATCAGTGCAACATCTCCGTGAACACAAAAAATCAAAGAACCACAGAGGTGAGACAACGGTGAGGACTCGACAGCAAGAAACCGCTGAAATGCTGGAGCAAAAGAAAACCAACAGTTAGACTCCGATGGGCCCGACCAGAGACAGAGCATCAGGCACCAACCAACATTACCTTGAATTAGATCTCTCTAATTCTCAATAAGCCTTTACGTTGGAGCCGTCATAGAATCTGAGGCCTGACCAACCGGCGTGCAATTAAAGAGGAAAGCAAAGTTGCCAACCGTGATTGGGTTAACTACCATGCATGCAGTCTGTCGTATAACATCCATGTTGTACCCAATCTTTTTTATATCGAAGAATGATTTTAGGAAATTGGTTGCTGAAGTCATTGCGGTTATATATTTTTCTGAATTTATAGACTAAGTCACCATAAAATTCGGGTTCCGATAGACCTTGTTGCAGAAGAGATTTAAGTCCAATATTGAATTTTGAAATTAAATCAGAATGGCGTCTATAAAATTTTGAAAAGGCTTTGCGTAGTTTATGGTACCGATAACCCTGATTAAGGAGTTAAGCCGTAAATAATTTATTACGAGTGTTGAAGTCAGTTACATGACTACACACTCTAGCAAATCGAATTAATTGCGAAATATAAACGCCATAGGATGGCGCACGAGGAACATCACCATCCAAAAAAAGGAAAATTTACAATCTCAAAATCAAAGTCATCGCGTTTATCATAAATTTTGCACGAAACAAACCCATCTACAATACATAGATGTAAATCCAAAAACGGGGCCTCGGTATCAGAAGAATTTGCTTTATTTAACTGAAGTTCTGGGGGGTAAATCTGACTGATCAAACCATCGAAATAGGTGTTATCAATATTTAATAAATCATCTAAATATCTAGAAGTGGAGCTAAAAGCTTCAATAATTTCAGATTGGTTATCAATGGAAAGCGACAACATGAAGTCTCTTTCGTAACAATACAAGAACAGATCAGCCACAAGAGGTGCGCAATTCGTACCCATCGGAATACCCACAATTTGTCTAAACAACTTAGTACCGAATCTAATATAAATATTGTCAAGTAGAAAGGTGAGGGCATCACACACTTTCTGACATGACCAAAGTGTATAATTCTTATGCTCTTTAGAAGTGAAAAATGCATTTCTGCCATTACATGCAAGATAGAGAGAATCTTCTCTGTGAAAAGCCCATTCAATTAAATCATTAAGCTTTTCTTTTATAAGATTATGAGGAAGTGTAGTGTAAAGAGTGGAAAAATCGTAAGTAGACAGACTTGAAGCACGAAAATGTCTGGATTTCAATTTATTTAAAACCTCATTCGAATTTTTATAGACCAAAACAGATTTCTTCCTGATCTTTCAAAGACTTTATCACAATATTTATTCACATGCGTTTTAATAGCAGTAAGACAGGAAGTTAATAATTTAGAAAGTTCAGTGGTAGTGCAAGAGCTAGAATTTGCAATAAACCGTGCTTTGTAAGGTCTTTTATGAATATTGGTAACCAGTATAGCGTAGGAAGCTTGTCTTGGCCTTCGGTAACACACACAGCAAACTTGGTGGCTGAATGACAAACATGTTTATCTACTATAGCTCTCTCTTCAGCTAAAGGCTGAAGTTCATAGGCCTTAGTACCACCAAGCTCCTGCTTAAGCGTGTTAACATAGTGGAGCCGTCACACAACGACGACGTTGTTAGCGGCCTTGTCTGCAGGGGCCAAAACAAACTTCATAGAAATTCTTGAATACCTAGTTTAAGATGACGTAAAGACTTCTTGGGCTTAGGAGGTAATAAGTTAGTATTTTGAGAATAGAAAGAAATGCGTTTATTCACTGGTTTTAAATATTAAGTTTCCAGTCCTTAAGGGCTTGATGCTCGACATACTCTCGCTTACACCATCGATTACCGAATTCATTCAAGGAAGCAGCGATTTCATCTCTACATTTACTGAAATCAATTTTAGAAGGAAACCGATATTTCGGTCCTTTAGAAATTATATTCCTTATCCTAGAATCAGGAATAATTTTCAAATTGCCAGTAATTACATGACCAGCAGCAGGATAGCAATACACTGAGGTTTTACAATCACATGAATCAGGAGTATTAGTATCAATATCAAGATCTAAGTCTATGTAAAACTGGTGGGCCCCGGTGCGGGGGCATTTCTGGCCCAAGGGCTATAATTTGAACAATCTTGGTAGAGGTCTACTAGATGAAGCTTCATACCAAATATCAAGGACCTGGACCATGCGGTATCAGAGAAGAAGATTTGTATGCCCCGCCTGCCTTGGCAGGAGTGGGGCATATAGCGATTCGCCGTGATGTTACGTGCGTACGTTTGTATGTCACGTTCGTAACCACCTCGGGCTGAAATGTCGAGCTCAAACCTCGGGCTTGCATTGGAGCTCATAATTTTTTTTATCTGTTGTGCTACAAAGTTGAAATTTGGTATGACATTTACTCAGACCAAGACCTATCAGTTCATGTTCAAGTTGACCCAGGGTCGTGCCCCTGGGTGGGCCCAGGGGTCGGATTGCGTAACAGGTCAAAATTGTCATATAGGAATTGTATGCAAAACTCAAAATGTTTAATTATCTTGAAAATTAATAAGGTTCGAACACCTTAACCATATATATTATTGTTCCTTATTATATGACACATTCCATGACACAGACTTTGGGTCCCTACGGTCACCCCTGGGCCAAGCCCCGCCCCCTTTGCTTCATTAAAGCCTTTATATCTCAGAAACTATCCATATCCATACCCCTTAACCATATATATTATTATTCCTTATGATAAGATGCATTGACTGATACAGACATTGGGTCCATCCTGACACCCCCCTCAAGGTCAAGGTCACTGTGGCTATTTTTAGAAAAACTTTGTCATCGTATTTCTTCACCAATTTCAATATAACTTCACACAAATGTTCCTTATAAAATATCTCGAGCGAGTTCTACTTTCAATGTCATGGCCTCAAGGTCAATGTCACTGTGGCTATTTTTAGAAATCGCTCTAGCGCTTACATTTCTTCACCGATTTTAATAACTTCACAAAAATGTTCCTTATGACAATATCAACGAGTTCCACTTTCAAGGTCAAGGTCACAAACTTTTGTCATCGCACTAGCGCCTACATTTTTTCACCAATTTCAATATAACTTCACACAAATGTTCCTTATTAAAAATTTCTTGAGCGAGTTCGACTTTCAAGGTCATGGCCTCAAGGTCAAGGTCACTGTGGCTATTTTTAGAAAAACTTTGTCATCGCTCTAGCGCCTACATTTCTTCACTGATTTCAACATAACTTCACACAAATGTTCCTAATGGCAATATCTCGAGCGAGTTTGACTTTCAAGGTAATGACCTCAATGTCAAGGACAGTGTGGCTATTTTTAGAAAAACTTTGTCATCGCACTAGCGCCTACATTTTTGTACCAATTCAATATAACTTCACACAAATATTCCTTATGACAATATCTCGAGCGATTTGGACTTTCAAGGTAAAGGTCACTGTGGCTATTAGTAGAAAAACTTTGTCATCGCTCTAGCGACTACATTTCTTCACTGATTTCAATATAACGTCAAACAAATGTTCCTTATGACAATACCTCGAACGAGTTCGACTTTCAAGGTCAAGGTCACTGTGGCTATTTTTTTAGAAAAACTTTGTCATTGCTCTAGCGCTTACATTTTTTTCACCAATTTCAATATATCTTCAAATAAATGTTCCTTATGACATTATCTCTAGCGAGTCCCACTTTCAATGTCAAGGTCACTGTGGCTATTTTTAGAAAAACTTTGTCATCGCTCTAGCGCTTAGATTTCTTCACCGAATTCAATATAACTTTACACAAATGTTCCTTATAACAATATCTCTAGCGAGTTCCATTGTTGCGAGATGGAATAGGAAACCTCTCTGGTGCATATGCACATCTAAATTATTTTAGTAGGTATATGGTAAGGCGGTGCGAGTGAACTATTTTAGGTGAAATATGGTAGGCAAAATGTGCTGCTCCATGCACAAGTCATGCACATATCATACGATGTATGCATGAGTGGTTTGTGGAGATCTGTTTTTACAATACTGTTGCGAGATGGAATAGGAAACCTCTCTGGTGCTTATACACAACTAAATTATTTTAGTAGGTATATGGTAAGGAGGTGCGAGTGAAATATTTTAGGTGAAATATGGTAGGCAAAATTTGCTGCTCCATGCACAAGTCATGCACATATCATACTATGTATGCATGAGTGGTTTGTGGAGATCTGTTTTCACAATACAGGGGGCCGCTATAAGGCTGAGTTCTATAAAATTTGCCTAAAAACGCCAACCGCCAAATTGTGCCATATATGATTTTCATTCCCGTCACGTGTTGTGTGGGTGTTCGTTTTGACAGGAGTCATGCCATTGGTTTATAGTGTCGTTTCATCATTTTTTCCCTATGGGAAATATACTTTTTGAACGCAAATCCATTATCTACTCGATTTTTGCAATCTGGCTTTAATTGTGGACGGTATCTCCACCTCGCCACGATTTTAGCAAGCTAATATGAGTATGCATGATTTTCCGGTAGTATTCATAGATATAAAAACCCTGAAAAAACGATCACTCTTTAGCAGCAGGTCAAGTTGTAACGTATTCACACAACATTGTGACGGGACAGTGAAAGTATATTGAAAGGCACAACAATGTGTGGTGACCTGCTGCTCCCTGCAAAATAGCAGCAGGTACTGGTACGACGCTGTCGGTTAGGGTCCAGCAAGGGCGGACAAACTATCATAAACAGGTCGTAGAAATGTGAGACCAATGTGAGACCATTCAAATGGAACAGGTTGAAAAAATAACCTGCAGGCGATTCAGGCGAATCAAACTAGTGCGCGATCGCTAAATGATACATATCAACTTGTGGTCGACAACAAGGTCGACAAACTAGTTCACACTAGTGCGCGAGAGTGGGATTCACCTTAAGTTATAAACTGGCCAGTCGCGTCTTGTGTTGTTTACTTTTTTATTTTTGTTGTTGTTTTGTTGTTTGCTTCTGTAGGCATTCACGTCACCCGTTCCGAGCACAGAACATTGTTTTGCTTTCGGGGCGGACGTCTTGAGTGGGCTGCAGAAGCAACTAAATGTGATGTTTTGTGTTTGTATTGTTGTATATAAATGCTGTAAATAATTCATGTCATTCATTTGATATCTTTCTTGTGCCTTACCCCACAGCTGCCCGTACACCTGTCAGAGATCACGCTCGGTTGTCTTGTCAGCATGGGGGGTTTGCGGGACGCCGTAAACTCACATGTAACCATATCAACGAGTCCACTTTCAAGGTCAAGGTCACTATGCCTTATTTTAGAAAAACTTTGTCATCGCTCTAGCGCTTACATTTCTTCACCGATTTCAATATAACTTCACACAAATATTCCTTATGACAATATCTCGAGCGATTTGGACTTTCAAGGTCAAGGTCACTGTGGCTATTTTTAGAAAAACTTTGTCATCGCTCTAGCGACTACATTTCTTCACTGATTTCAATATAACGTCAAACAAATGTTCCTTATGACAATACCTAGAACGAGTTCGACTTTCAAGGTCAAGGTCACTGTGGCTATTTTTTTAGAAAAACTTTGTCATTGCTCTAGCGCTTACATTTTTTTCACCAATTTCAATATAACTTCAAACAAATGTTCCTTATGACAATATCTCTAGCGAGTCCCACTTTCAAGGTCAAGGTCACTGTGGCTATCTTTAGAAAAACTTTGTCATCGCTCTAGCGCTTAGATTTCTTCACCGATTTCAATATAACTTCACACAAATGTTCCTTATAACAATATCTCTAGCGAGTTCCACTTTCAAGGTCAAGGTCACTGTGGCTATTTTTAGAAAAACTTTGTCATGGCTCTAGCGCTTACATTTCTTCACCGATTTCAATATAACTTCACACAAATGTTCCCTATGACAATATCTCTAACGAGTTTCACTTTCAAGGTGAAGGTCACTGTGGCTGTTTTTAAAAAAACTTTGTCATCGCTCATGCGCTTACATTTCTTCACCGATTTCAATATAACTTCACACAAATGTTCCTAATGACAATATCTCAAGCGATTTCGACTTTCGAGGTCAAGGGCACTGTGGATATTTTTAGAAAAAACTTTGTCATCGCTCTTGCGACTACATTTCTTCACTGATTTCAATATAACTTCACACAAATGTTCCTTATGACAATACCTCGAGCGAGTTCGACTTTCAATGTCAAGGTCACAGTGGCTATTTTTAGAAAAACTTTGTCATTGCTCTAGCGCTTACATTTTTCAACAATTTCAATATAATTTCACATAAATGTTCCTTATGACAATATCTCGAGCGATTTTGACTTTCAAGGTCAAGGTCACTGTGGCTATTTTTAGAAAAAATTTGTCATCGCTCTAGCACCTACATTTATTGATGGATTTTAAATAGAACTTCACACAAATGTTCTTTATGATGATATCTCGAGTTGCTTTGACTTTTCAGGTCATGACCTCAAGGTCAAGGTCACTGTGGCTATTTTTAGAAAAACTTCCGTCTACATTTATTAACAGATTTTAATATAACTTCACACAAAAGATGCTTATGATAATATCTTGAGCAAGATCTACTTTCGCGGTCAAGGTCACTATGGCTATTTTTAGAGAAACATTGTCATCATTCTAGAACCTACATTTAATGATGAATTTTAAACAAACTTTACACAAATGTGGCATATGATGATATCTCAAGCAAGTAGGACTTTTGCCAGTTCAGTGTTTTCCACACACGAAGTTGTCTTGTGCGAGGGGATTTGTATCGCATGCGATGCCTTGTTGTAACTTATGATATGATACAGTCCAAGACACAGACTTTGGGTCCCTCCGGACATCCCCGGGCCATTCTAGAGGATGGGTACAAGCCATATCGACAAAGATATATGGCGGGGGCATCTGTGTACTTTGGACACATGTCTAGTTTAATTTTTCAGTAAAAAATCTATTTATTTTTTGACCTAGATGTGCAATGGACCGGAACCATTTGAACAACTTTGAAAGGGGACCACCTGAGGATCATTCTTGTGAAGTTTGATCAAAATCCGATCAGTGGTTTAGGTCGAGATGTTGTTTGAAGAAATTGTTTACGCACGGACGGACAGACGGACGCATGCACACACGCAAGCACGCACGCACGCACGACGGGCAAAAAGTGATTCCAAAAGCTCACCTCGTCACTACGTGACGGGTGAGCTAAAAATTGAATCGTGTGGTTTAGTGTTACACTAAAGCATACAAAACACGTAGTTCGAATGGCAAACTCTCTTAAAGAAGCTAAGTGATTCTGATCTGGGTCTGCATCATTTGCCCAGGCATGTCTGTCTCAAATATTGGTAACATTATGGTATTTTATCTTCTTAAGCATATGAGTGATTTTAAATAACTGTCTGCACCCTACATAACAACAGATCACTTTATATTTATGCTTGTGTTTGGTTGAGTAAAAGCAGACTTATGACATATACCGGTATGTATGGGAAGGCATATTGCAAAATAGCTAACTGTTCATAATTTCAATTAAATTACACATATATTAATAGTGTTTTTCTGTAAAATAACTAAACAAAAATCATATTTCCAACTATTTCCTATTTTTGCTGAATTTTGGAGTATTTCCCAGGACGGATACCAGTGGAAATTCCCGCCATCGGTATTTACCGACCAACCTTGCCAACAAGTACTGCCAACATATGTTTTTGAGTAGAAAACAGAAATAATCAACCCACAGATTCTGGAGAAGAACATTCCTCTGGGGATTTACCTTATATGGGCATAGCGGCCATATTGGTCATGCAATCAAACTCATAATAATTAATTATTTTTCATTTTCTTGTTCCCAAAAGCTTTCGTATGAAATTTTGGCTCCAAACGGCTCAGTGGTTTCTGAGAAAAATAAGTTTTAATTCTCATATCTGAATGACCTTGAATCAAGATCAAAGAATGACCTTGACCTTGAATACTCATGTCATTTCATCCACTCATTTAGCTACTGTTTCTACCAATTTTCAGATCACCAGTGCAATATTTTCCAAATATTACACGGTTTTGACTTTTTTCCAATACAAAAATTTATCCTCCAAATTTGACCTTGGCCTAAAATAGGTTAAGGTCATTCGGGAGTCATCATCTGAACAAATTTTGATGGGTCCGAGTTCCCAATGCCACATACCAAGTTACATGATAATCGGCCAACTGGTTCCAGAGAAGAAGATTTCTGAAGGGTTTTTACCTTATATGGGCATGACGGCCGTATTGGTCATGTGCCCAAATTCATATTGATTAATCGTCATTTCCTTGTTCTTAAAAACTTTCATATGAAATTTCGTTACAAATGGCTTTCTGAGAATAATAAATTTGAATTATCATTTCTGAATGACCTTAAACAAAGGTCAAAGAATGACCTTGACCTTGAATACTCATTTAGTTTCATCCACCCATTTAGCTTACTGCATCTTCTATTTTTTAGATCACAGGCTGCAATGGTTTATTTGACCTTGGCCTAAAATTGGTTAAGGTCATCCAAGGGTCATCATTTGAACAAAATATGACGGACCCGAGTCCCTAATGCTACCTACCAAGTTTCAGGCCAATCGGCCCACAGGTTCCGGAGAAGAAGATTTTTTAAGGGTTCTTACCTTATATGGGCATGGCGGCCATCTTGGTCACAGGACCTGGACCCTGCGAACAAGCTTTCGTTCCCCAATCCCATGAATGCTCCACATGAAATATGACTCCAATCGGCATTGTGGTAATATGACTCCAATCGGCCTTGTGGTTTCAGAGGAGAAGATGTTTGAAAATGTTGACAGACAACAGACAGACAACGGAGCCTTACCATACTATAAGCTCACCTATAAGGCTCAAGTGAGCTAAAATGCCAATCACGACAACTGTCGTCTGCTTTGTCGACTGACGGTTAATTTAAAAGTCATTTCACAAACAGTGAGGACCTAGATCAGACTGTTCAAATTATTTTCTGCCAGTGCCCTTTTGTTATACAAGTAACTATTCAGTACAACACCTCATTGCTTTTGATGGCAACACTGCTACATAGTGTATGATTTAGAAATGCTTGTTTATGAATAAAAATATTTACATAAAAATGTCCAAAAACATTAAGCATTAAATATGAGTCATATTCCAATATGTTCTGTCATGAGAGGATTGGCACTTCAGATTTTAGAACTGCTACATACGTATTCTAACCATCACGTTAACAAGTCCGTGAAATGAAGACCCCCTACATCCCACTTTATATAGCGAAAACTGTGGTTTACGTGGGTATACATTATTTTTCTTATTTTTGCTCCAAGACATCGGTTGTTCTAACGAGCACCCACAACCTATGTTTGCAGTATTTATAAGAAAAATATGACGGATATTCATCTGAAAAAATGGCCATCTAGGAGATGTGAAAAAATACACTCATTACGATAACACACCCGTGCGACATAGTGAATTTTTGCACATCTCCAAAATGGCTACTTTTCTGATGAAAATCGATGATACTTTTCTTATTTTTACTGCAAACATAGGTTGCGGGTGCTCGTTAGAACCGCCTCATTGAGGCGGTTCTAACGAGTACCCACAACCTATGTCTTGGAGTAAAAATAAGAAAAATAATGATTACCCCCGTAAACCCCAGTTTTCTCTATATATAGTGGGGTGTAAGGGGGTCTTCATTTCACGGACGAGTTCACGTGATGGTCGCACGAGTGTGTTATCGTAATGAACTGAAAAGCGAGATGATCAGGAACTGATACAATCAAATCCCAAATCCTCCCCACAATATCACTAGGGAAAGAAGTAAGTTTGTTTGTTTGATTTGAGGTTTACCGTCCCCGTCAACACTGCATATGTCATTTTGGAGACGTTGCTTCCAGCTTTGTGGGACTTTTACCCAACGTTGAGATGAAATGAAATCTCAAGCCATGTCGCCCAGTGAAACCATTTGGGTTTATAAGCATGGAAGTTCTGACTCGCACCGCTCTGCCTGGGCAGGCTTAGATCCACTTAGTGAGTTACCAGTACTCGTGTGCGGTCGGTTTCAGCTCTGCGTGGAAAAATCATGCAACCCATCTATTTCTTCAAGCCCCGAAGGGCGGGGACCGGAAGGAAGTAAGACTTACATTAAACTAACCTGAAATATTGTAGATTTGATTTGAAAAAAGGCAGATGCACATACCATGTTTCATCACGTGATCAAGTCCGTGAAATGAAGACCCCCCCTAAACCCCACTTCATATAGAGAAAACTGGGGTTTATGGGGGTTTACATTATTTTTCTTATTTCTGCTCCAAGACATAGGTTGTGGGTACTCGTTAGAACCGCCTCAATGAGGCGGTTCTAACGAGCACCCACAACGTATGTTATGAGTATTTATAAGAAAAATATCACGGATTTTCATCAGAAAAGTAGCCATTTCGGAGATTTGAAAAATACACTTTGTAGCACGGGTTTGTTATCATAATGGTTTGACGTATTTGTATAGCTTGACTTGCCTAGCAGAAATGAGAGCCGCAAAACCAATACTAACGTAAATCGCCATTACGAAAACAGGCCTATACAAATACATAGTAAATTTTATCGCCGGAAAAGGGAATGTTTTAGGATGAAAAAATTGTGATATTTTTCTTATTTCCTCATCGAGGCGGCTCTAAAGAGTACCCGCAATATAGATTTTAGAGCAGAAATAAGAAAATACGGTTTACCCCTGTAAACCCCAGTTTTACTTTATAAAAGTGGGGTTCAAGGGGGTCAGAATTATATGATGTGTTCCAATTTCTCCCTTATGGGATAGGATAATAAATTAAACCCAGATCAGCCATACGGGGGGAAAATACTGCCAGGGAGAATAACTTAAATGTTTCAGAAGATGAAGCTGAAAATGATGATTCTGTGTCTACTGTGACTACTGCTGCTAATGTAGAACAGGGACATGAACTGAACAGGGACCAAAACAATCACAAATCATTAACTTGCACACCGAGGCAAATCCAAATTAACCCTTGATCTGCTGAGCCCGGAAATGCCTTATTTTTCAAACAATGTAAATCCAGATCAGATGGCTTCAGTCAGATTGTGAATTTGTTGCAATAATTTGCATCAAGTAATCTGATTGGTTGATAATCAGTAGTGGGTGTGACAGATTAAAATATTCAGCAGGACAAGGGTTAATCAACTTTCAGGAGCCCATCCACTGTCTAGTAATGATCGTCAACAGACAATTAGGTCGAATCTAGTGCCAAAATCAAGACACTCAACACAGGCGAGAAATCAAAAGATTTTATTACAGGGGAATCAATTATATCAAGGGATTAAAAGAAAACATGAAATCGGTGGAGCAACAATTAATGTTCTCTTAAAGGAGATAGAAGTGTATGACCTTAAACAGGTGTCTCACACCATTATTTACATAGGAGGAAATAAGGCATCAAACAGAACAGACATGGAATATTTTGAAGAACTATATGACCAACTGCTTAACCCATTTAGTACCAGAAACCCCAAAACGGGTACCGAAGCAAACAGTGCAGGCCCAGATCAGACGCCTTAGAACGCGGCGTCTGATCAGGGCCTCCAGTTTTTGCTAAAGGTTCAGTCATTTTCCAAACAAATTTTGATGAAAACACAACCTGACACCCCTCAATTTTGAAATGCATTCCTGCTATATATAAGAAGGAAGATTCCATTTGGTACAAAAAGGGTTAATCGTATTAAAAAGCAGCAAGTGTAAGATAGTTGTGGTAAACTCATGCCCTAGAAGTGACACAGATACGACTAATGTCAATGAAGTTTTAAGAGAGTTGTCTAAGCATCATAAAGTAGAACTGATGACCGCCCATGCAACCTTTTTGGGTTAGAAAGGCATACTGATAAAGAGATATTACTCCAATGACGGTATTCATCTCTCTGACTAGTGTGAAGCGCCTACTTGGTTTTTTGTTTGAACTGGGGTTTAACCTCCCCTTCAACACTATTTAGGTCATTTTGGAGACGTTGCTTCCAATTTTGTTGGACTTTTACCCGACATTGAGATGAAATGACATCTCAAGCCCTGCCACCCAATGAAACCAGAAGGCTTATTGGACGATCTTACTCACACCGCTTTGCCTGGACAGGCTTAGTCCTTCTTAGCGGTTACCAGTACTCGTGTGTGGTCATATTCAGCTCTGTTATTTCTCCAAGCCCAGATCGGCGGGGGCGATGCGCCTACTTGGAGGAATAAATAGTAAGGTTGAGATAGTAGAGGACTTCTCTTCCTGTTTCATACTGCTAAAAGGAGTATAAGAAACAACATTGTGTCTAAACGCAGACAGACACATCAGCAGCAACATGGAATTGGGCTGTCGTCTCGATGTACTAAATGTGGGGTGGAAAACCACCAGACAGGCTGAACAGTTGAAATGCCATTGCTGTGGCTGCTACGGGCACAAAACTAAGATATGTGAAAACAAATAGGGACTCGACAATGATGCCGAAAATACTGTTGCATGTGTAGTTTAACTACCTTATGTTCTGAGTGCAACCCATTCAACTGTTCTTGTTTATTGGATAAAAACATTTCAAGTTTTGGTAGTGATTCAGCAGAGACAGACAAATAATTTAAGAACATATTTAATATCTGCTCATCAGATAAAAGTTACTTTCGATATGACTCCGCCAGGAAGTTACATGAAGCAGATGAAAGCATGTATTCTATTGTTTCACCTATAATGTCTGATGATATTGCTATTAATCAATTCATGGGCCCTCTGTCACAGGTACTAATTCTTTGAATATAGATGACACGCCAGGTAATAATTCACTTGCTGTTTCTCACCATACTTTATATCCATACAATGTTTTGTCCTTTCAAAATCAACAGAATATAAGTAGTATTTCAGATGAACAAGTATAGGATAATGAATCTGAGTCTTTTCAACAGTCAATTAATAGTAACATTTCTGCAACTACTAGTGCTCAGTTGGCTATGAATAGTTTGGCAGACTTGAGTTTTTCATGTAAAGCTTTCAGGATAGGGCATTTAAGGGTCTAAATAATAAAGAACATTAATTTAGGATACTATTAGCCTCTGAACAAAATCAAATCCATGTTTTAGGTTTAAGTGAAACAAAATTCACTCAGACTTTTTTTAGATCACTGGCTATCAAAAACCTTTTCGAAGAGACCGCAATGAGTATTCAGGTGGGAGGCTCATGATATATGTCAAAAACGGAGTCTGCTGTCAACGGAGACCAGGTGTAAATGGGTAGCAGTGGGGTAATAGTCACTGCCTCTCTCTCGCGCGAGTGAAAACATCCGGAATGAGTGTTCGAGAGCGATTAAATAAGCTTGAAGCTTCCATCGCAATCGAACTAAAATAAATTAGTATAAACTATAAACTTATGGAAACATGATCTTGAAAATGACAGGTTAGAAAGTATATGGTTGGAGGTAAAACCTGTTGAAAGCAAATCCTTCCTGATTGGTCATATCTACAGACCTCCTAACATGGACATTTTATGGAATGAAATTTTTTTAGGAGAAGACAGATTACATAGAGGATCTTACGTGAGTGTTCATGTATTATTGAATTTATTAAACGAGTTGAGGAAAACGTATAAATGCCGAGCATTTTATCCCTTTTCCTCAACGAGTATTATTGAATTTATTAAACGAGTTGAGGAAAAGGGATAAAATGCGAGGCTTTGCCGAGCAGTTTATCCCTTTTCCTCAACGAGTTTAATAAATCCAATAATACACGAGCTCGAATGCAAGATTCTATTTATCATATGACATTTAAAACGCATTTTATTCACGATTGTTTACAAAAATGTCAATATTCCGCCATAAGTAAACGCGACGTCGTTAAGGACGTCGTACATGTAACTTTACGGGACGTATCCAGCTAATTTGCGTATTTAATCCACTAGTGGATTATCGAAAATAATACATAGAGGTTATTATATGGTAAAGGTGTGCCTCTAAGTCATATTGGCACCGGTATGTCATATTGGCCCGAGGGCTTTAGCCCGAGGGCCAATATGACTTCCGGTGCCAATATGACTTAGAGGCACACCTTCACCATATCATAACCTCTTTATTACATCATTTATGTAGCATAGTTATATTGCAACGTGAAGAAATGAAGGCAAAGAGAATATTTACTTTTTAAAGGTTGATGTCGGGAACGTTTCATCGAGTGTCTTGAGGATATATTTTCGGTATCCACCGAAAAAGAAAAAAAAAGAAATTTCTTTTAAATTATATAACTGATTAGTAGGCATACACTAACCATGCTCACGGTAATACAGTAACATAATAGTGCGCAGCAAATTACGTCACAAGTGACGTAACTGACAGTTTAAAAACAAAAACAAATCGCCATTTTAAATACAGAATTTCTGCAGTTCAAAGAATGCTTTTTAAGGTATTTTACAGAATGTTTTGTGCTTATTTGAAGACCATTTTAATTTTAAAGGCTCTTAGTGTCTTTCATCAAGCTACTGCATAATCGATTCCGTGTGTAGCAGTCGGTCGCGGTGGTTGTTTACGTTAATATACAAGTCAATTTTTGGGGACATTTTTCCCTCCACAGATTTCTTCCGCACAATTTCCAGCTCATAAGTGAAGGGATCTGTTCGTTTAAGGTTGTTGGCAAGACCTTATTGTTTCAAATGTTGGGACATCCCTGCTGTGCTTGAAAGCAATGTCCTTCACAATGCTTCCCAATCGTGAGTGAACTTCTTTTAAAAAGTTTTTTTTTTCTTCTTTTTTCATGCTTGCCACGCAATATCAGACTTTTCTCAAAATCTATTGTTATCGGTGTCTTCTATCGCTCTGTCTAGGTCCAGAAGTCGGGTTGACATTACTTCAAGTGATTTTTCTGCGGCCATTTTTAAGCTTATGGAGTACGGCATTAACGTTCTATTACTATAGTAACAGAGTGGAGCAGTGCCAATATTGAAAGGCAGTGCCAAAAATCCATATTATATGGATTTTTGGCCCCGTCACGTGACTGTGCCATCAAAATAGCGAAAAAAGAGTCTGTATTGAAAGATTCTAATGTAATTTTCCTATAGAAGGTATGTAATAAATGGCGTTATAACACTCTCAGACTCGACGTCATAGATAAACTGAAGTATTTGGATCAACGCAATTAGTTAATGAAGCTACCGGAGTGAACACTCATTGACCATATATACACTAATTGCCCTGAAAATGTGAACTCCATAGATATTCCTAAGATTGGACTGAGTGGTCATTTCCCAATATTTTTCACCCGTAAACTGCATGTCCATCCGCCTAAAGGCTGTGACCTTACAATTTCCTACATATCTTTTGAAGATTTTAATGAAACCAAATTTATTGCAGACCTTCAGGCTGTTCTTTAAGATTTCATTTAACTTTTTGATGGCACTGATGATATCTAAGAGGTACAGTGGGGTCAGAACGAAAGTTTACACCCTTGTGTACCTGGTGTTCACGTCAGGTGCACAAATTTACTATCATTTAAATGCAAATAGTGCACTTGGCGTGTAGTCTCAAGTGCACTTGGTGTAAACTTTAGTTCAGGCTTCATTTTTGATTTTTATTTGCCTTCACTGCAGCTGGTGTTGTGCCGTGTGGCGGCCGTAAAACGTCTCCCCGTACATCAACCATAGTGCAGTTTATATTTTACTTTTGGTCCTTTGAGATCAGCGTGAATATTCTGAGAAATCAGAAATAAATTATTGGTTTAGACTCATATTCTAGACAGGTTTCTAATTATTTGGACCCCATTTTGATTTATATCAGTCTTTGTATCGACTGCCTATTCGAAATTCGCAAAATTACAGCATGTTTCCTCTGGCTTTCTTTGCCGGATCATTACAGGGTCACTGATGAGGCTTTATTAGCCGAAACTACGTAGTATGACCCATCTTCTTTCTTATGAATGTTTTCATTGCTCTTAAAGGAACTAATTTTTGATTTTTATTTGCCTTCACTGCAGCTGGTGTTGTGCCGTGTGGCGGCCGTAAAACGTCTCCCCGTGCATCAACCATAGTGCAGTTTATATTTTACTTTTGGTCCTTTGAGATCAGCGTGAATATTCTGAGAAATCAGAAATAAATTATTGGTTTAGACTCATATTCTAGACAGGTTTCTAATTATTTGGACCCCATTTTGATTTATATCAGTCTTTGTATCGACTGCCTATTCGAAATTCGCATAATTGCTGTATGTTTCCTCTGGCTTTCTTTGCCGGATCATTACAGGGTCACTGATGAGGCTTTATTAGCCGAAACTATGTAGTATGACCCACCTTTTTTCTTATGAATGTTTTCATTGCTTTTTTGATTTTTTATTTATTCAAAAATATATAACCGTAATGACTTCGTTCTTCGATATGGGGGGATTGGGTGCGGCATGAGTGTTAAATGACAGACTGCATGCATGGTAGTTAACCCAATCACGATTGACAACTTTGCTTCCCTCTTTAATTGCACGCCGGTTGGTCAGGCCCCAGATTCTATGACGGTTCCAACAAAAAAGGCTTTCTGAGAATTAGAGCGATCTTATTCAATGTAACGTTGGTTGGTGCCTGATACTCTGTCTCTGGTAGGGCCCATCTGAGTCTAACTGTTGGTTTTCTTATACTACGGCATTTCAGTGGTTTCTTGCTGTCGAGTCCTCACCGTTGTTTCATCTCTGTGGTTGTTTGATTTTTGGCGTTTACGGAGATGTTGCACTGATGAGTTGGGGGACCTTCAAGCGGACTGAACAAATTATTTACGTGGCCACAATCCTTGCCCTTACTTCCGTCGCGATAAGGGTTAAATATGTTCTATAAAAGGGTTATCCTTTGGAAGCAAGGAATACACCACAGAAGTGAAAAATATGGAGTGTACATGGAGTTTTCTGGGCCAGACTAGCTAGTTTCGGCCAATTAGGCCTCATCAGTGATCCTCAGATATGTTCAAAATTCCACAATGGAATCAATGATTCCAAAGGCCAAGAAAATAAGTCTGCCTAGGCAAAGCGGGGCGAGTCGGCCCATCCATGCTGATGTCATCTCAATATCGGGTAAAAGTCCCACAAAATTGGAAACAACGTCTCCAAAATGACCTTTACAGTGTTGACGGGGGCGTTTAACCTCAAATCAAACAAACAAATCGATAGTATACATCATGATAAACTCTGGTACTCGCTAGAAAGAAAGGGAACCAACCCGAATGGTAAATTCTTATCGATATTTAAATCAATGTATTCAAAACACAAATCTCAAATCTTGTGTCAAAGTTAAAAACAGGTTAACATTTTTTTTGAGTGTCATATTGGTACCCGCCAAGGGTGTGTAAGCTCCCCAAATATATTTTCTGTTTATAAATGATATAGTTTCATACTTGAAAAAGGAATACGGTGGGGGAATTTTTGTTACTGAACAAATAGAAGATATTATTGCTCTCATGTTTGCTGATGATGTTGCCAGTTTTAGTGGTACAGTTATCAGACAACAGCATCAGATCAACTGTATAGAAAGCTTTTGTGAGTCTGTTGGTATGACCGTAAATTTGCAAAAATCTACAATAGTTGTCTTCAGAAATGGTAGTATTCTAAAACAAATAGAGAAATGGTATTATAAAGGACAAACTATTGATATCGTACCATTCTATAAATACTTGGGAGTATATTTCACCCCCCAACTCGTATAGTCTAACACCAAAGAGGAATTAGCGCATCAATCGAACAAAGCAGTAAGCAGCTGCATTTTGGGTGTTTTCGACCAAACGATATCTTCAAATATCTTCGAATTATTTGAATCTATTGTTCGCCCAATACTTTGTTACGGTTCAGAAATATGGGGCTTGGACTACAGTAGATCTATTGAGAAAATACATTATCAGTTTTGCAAAAAGTATGTTGGCTTACACCAAAATAATGCAGACTTTTTTGCTCTGAGTGAGTGCGGTAGATATCCTATTGCTATTACATATATGACTCAGTGTGTAAAATATTGGGTGAGGCTTATACAAATGCCAAACCACAGGTACCCAAAACAGTGCTATAATATGCTCCGAGCTTTCTCTGATGCTGGAAAAGTCAACTGAGCATATAATGTACGTTCACTTTTATACAAGTATGGTTTTGGGTACGCGTGGGAAGCTAATACGATAGGAGACGGTAGATTATTCGTCAATACCTCTAAAGGATTGTTTGGGTCTGGACCTGCACGCGCAGATAGATGACTCTCCCAAAGAAAATCGTTATAAAGAATTTAAGTCAATTTTTGGAATAGAAAATTATTTAACAATTGAACTTCCCTTTCTGCTTAGAAAGCACCTAGCCAATTTGCGATGCTCTAGTCATTGTTTAATGATAGAAAAGGGTAGACCCCAAAATATTGATCGTCCACTAAGATTCCGTCAGAAAAGTTTACGTTGTCGAAGACGAATTTCACTTCTTTTTCGTTTGTCCTGCTTACACATAAATAAGAGCTATATATTTTAAACCCAAATGGGTTAATGATGTATATCACACTTCATAAATTGTACTCAGTTATGGCAAGTGTCGATATTTCCTCCATTCTCTCAATCTCCAGATTCCTGCTAAGTTTAATCACAGAAATGAACTTATGAGAGATCTTGATAATCAGTGAACACCTTGTTTCCTGGAACAAGCTTCAATAAGCAAGATCTTGTTAACTTTCTATTATTATCGAAAGTAATATACCCATGCAAGTATGATAATGTTCATATGTCCCTCATTTTTTGTATTGTAATTGATATGTTCTTTGGGCCGGTGGCCTTCTTTACGAAATAAATTGTATTGCAATATTAACAATCAAAATATGCAAATAGAATGCGATACTTATCAATTTGACAAGAATAATTCGCACATTACGCCATCAAGACCGTATGAAGAACACTCCTGAAATCCCCACCCCGGATACAGAAAACTGGGACCCAGAGGGTACTATTAATGTTCCAAAACACAAGCCGTAGGTACCCGGAAGAACCGGCTAACTTAGGCGGCGCTAACGAGTCCACACAATCCGTGTTTGGAAGAAGAAGAAGAAGAAGAAGAAGAAGAAGAAGAAGAAGAGAAAGAGAAGAAGGACAACCTTTCTTCACAAAAATACCAGTGTTAGAGCCATTAAGGAATTCACTACGTCACATCCCATCTCATATATAGAGGATCTTACATGAGTGGTCATGTATTATTGAATTTATTAAACGAGTTGAGGAAAAGGGATAAAATGCGAGGCTTTGCCGAGCATTTTATCGCTTTTTCTCAACGAGTTTAATAAATTCAATAATACATGAGCATATATGCAAGATTCTATTTATCATATGACATTTAAAACGCATTTTATTCACGATTGTTTACAAAAATGTCAATATTCCGCCGTTAGTAAACGCGATGTCGTTAAGGACGTCGTACATGTAACGTTACGGGACGTATCTAGCTAATTTGCATATTTAATCCACTAGTGGATTATCGAAAACATTACATGGCGTTATTACACTCTCAGACGCGACGTCATATGATTAAAGAAAATTGGAACCTACATGGCTATATATTTCCTATTTTGTCTACCCTAAAACATAGACCGCAGGTACCAGCTAGAATCGCCTCAGTGAGGCGGCCCAACGAGCACTTACTATTCATGCTTTGCAGCCACACACATAAACTAAATTATAATAATACTAACCATCACAGTCTTTTCCTGTGTATCCAGGTTGGCAAACGCAGCTATAGTCCCTTAGTCCTTCTTTGCTACAGGTACCATTATTCAGGCAAGGATTTAGAATGCAGGCATCTGTAATCAATGAGCATGGAATTCAATGTATTGGAATGGTACATTAAAACAGTTTGTAGATTTTGTGGGAAAGTAACTGTCTTTATGGCCTTCCTTTGTTTAGGTTTCCATTATGGTCTGGTCGCTTCATGTTTGTGTTTCTTTCCATTTGGTGTCTTTGATGGGTGGAGTTAGTTAATTGTATCGATTCCTGACCTTTGTTTTACTTCTACTTAACAATGTTTTTCAAGTTAAATGTTACTTTTATTATTCCTTATAGCATATTATAATCTCGCCGGGGAAGAGAGAGCTAGTTGCTTTGCTTTCTGTTGTGAATATATACACAATATTTTGTTTGTTCAGCCTCATATAAACAAGTCCATGAAATGAACACCCGTGTAAACTCAACTTTGTATAGAGAAAACTGGGGTTTACAGGGTATACGTTATTTTTGGCCACTAAGACACAGGTTGTGGGTACTCATTAGAACCGCAACATTGAAGCGGTTCTAACGAGACCCAACAACATATATAAGGGATATAAATAAGACAAGCATCACACATTTTCATCAAAAAATGGCTGTTTTGCGCACTGTAGAGCCACAATGTGCCCCTTACACTATATGCACCATGAAGGAGCATATTGTGTACCCTGCCTAAACAATATGCTACCATCTTGTATAGGGTATGTGTGGTATTCCTAGCTGGTCAATTTTCATACCCAAACAGAAGAAAAACAAAATAGAAGTGAAAGCAATGATCAGGAATCGATACAATTAACCCACAGCCCCATCAGAGACACCAACGGGAAAGAAACACAAACATGAAATAACTAACCTAATGGAAACATCCATAGCGGAAAGCCAAAAGGACAGTTATTTTTCCACAAAATGGCCAATTACCTATCCCAAAAAATATAAGCGATACACAAACTCAAAGACAATCCATTACAAAAATAAACCGCGACAGAAGAACCGCCTTGGAACGGTCAGTGAATGAATTCCACTGTAGTGTGTGTGTGTGTGTGTGTGTGTGTGTGTGTGTGTGTGTGTGTGTGTGTGTGTAGGGGGACTTAAATCGATGTACGCGGCCGCAATCCTCGCCCTTACTTCCGTCGCGATTTAGACGAACAAATTGTTCAGTCCGCTTGAATGGCTCCTATCTCATCAGTGCAACATCTCCGAGAACACAAAAATCAAAGAACCACAGAGATGAAACAACAATGAGGACTCGACAGCAAGAAACCACTGAAATGCTTGAGCAAAAGAAAACCAACAGTTACACTCAGATGGGCCCTACCAGACACAAGCCAACATTGCATACAGTTAAAATCTAATTCTCAGTAATCCTTTACGATAGAACCGTCATAGAACCGTCAAGGGTTGTGACCTCTGTGTGTTTGGTTGTATTGCGGTTTTGTTTCTCTGCTTAGTCCTATTTGAAGACGTGGCGTCTGACCTTGAAGAATGTTTACCCGACATAAGATGAACGACACCAAAACGCTGCAAAAAGTGTTGTAACATATACGGTTCTGGTTAACAGGCAAAGTGACATGGGCCGGACCCTCTCTACATACAAACTTTGATATTTACTGGGACGGTAAGTGGTACGATTTAGTTCAGGACTTCGGTGCCATTCATTTCATACAAGGTACAAATCTATGAGGCGCCCTTTTAATATTTATTCCCTATTAATAAATGTCCATAATTATTAATGAATATCCATAATTCGAATTGTGGATATCCATAATAATTTATGGATATTCATAATTCGAATTAATGATATCCATAATTCGAATTATGGATATCCATTAATCCATAAATCGAATTATGGTATCCGAAAGTCTGGAGAAGCCCGGGATCGATCCTGCGACCCCTGGTTTACAAGGCGAGTAGCGTAACCACTGCACAACGGAGACTTCTACCTTGCTAAGAGATAGCATATTGTGTATAAGATTCGAGGGAGCACATTGTGTATGGAACACAGCGCACTGTGGTAATGGCTCTTAATCATCGGGAATATTTATGTTATCGTATGAATACAGTTTTTTCAGGACTGGGATGCCATGTAACTTTTGTGGGGTAAACTCGAGAGGTTGAAAATCCAAAAGGTTCTAAATGACTAAAATATTGTTGCAGACAAGCAAAGTCGCAATACAAGCAAACTCACAGACGTCACACATGAATCCATAGCACCCTAACATCGTTCTGTTTGAGTATGAATAATTATCTGCTACATAGAGATCATATTGTGTAGGTATCATACATACCCTACAAAAATGCTACCAATCGGATGGCAGTATATTGTGTTGGAAGGATATGCACCAAGAAAGAGCATATTGTGTAGGCTGTACACTGTGGCTCTTCAGTGCACTATGTCACACGGATGTGTTATCGTAATGTTGGTAACCAAAGTCATTACAATAACACATCCGTGTGATATAGTGCATTTATTCCATACCTCAAAAATGGTAATTTTTGATGAAAATTTGTGATATTTTTCATATTTATGCTCTAAACATAGGTTGTAGGTACTCGTTAGAACCGCCTCAATGCGGCGGAGGCGGTTCTAACGAGTACTCACAACCTATGTCTTGGATTAGAAATAAGGAAAATGGTGGTTTCCCCCGTAAACCCCAGGTTTCTCTACATAAAGTGGGGTTTAGGGGGGTCTTAATTTCACGGGCTTGATCACGTGATGTCTATGATTGTGGCGCTTCCTGGTCATTATCATTTGGATTTTTAAAAGCAGCCAATGCCAGGACAGAACTCAAAATGAGACAATTTCAGTTGGTAAAATATTTCAATCAGTGAAAATGATCCGACTTTTCAACTGTATATCGGATGCGTTTCAGTTCTACATTAACCTTTTAATGGTCATTAGAAACCTTATAATGGTCATTAGAATCTTTAACCTACTGGCTTGGAATGAACATGCGGACTGAAAAATTATTTGTCTAAATCGCGACGGAAATAAGGGCGAGGATTGTGGCCACGTAAAATCGATTTAAGCCCCAACCCCCTCAGTGGAATTAGTTTCAATGGCCGTTCCAAGGCGGTTCTTCTGTCGCGGTTTATTTTTGTTATGGTTTGTCTTTGAGTGTGTGTATCGCTTATATTATTTTGCTTTGGATAGCCATTTTGTGGGAAAGTAACTGTCTTTTTGGCTTTCCACTATTGATGTTCCATTAGGGTCTAGTTGTTTCATGTTTGTACTTCTTTCCCTTTGGTGTCTCTGATTTTATATTAAATCAGAATGACGTCTATAAAATTTTGAAACGGCTTTATGGTAACGATAGCCCTGATTAAGAAGTACATGACTACACACTGATTAGACAACTAAAGGGTATGATTGCCAGCCTTGATAGCTTAGTCGAATGCACTTCTGATTGGTGATCAGGAGGACGCGGGTTCCATACCTGCCGGGATCGGCAACATTCTTTCATGGAGTTTGATCATGAAATATTTTCCTCGGTCATTCTCTCTCTACCCGCTGATTCAAGGATGCAGTTGTCAGTTTCTGACGAAAGAATGTAGCTGTACGACCAGTCTGCCCAGGAAAAGTGTGGATAAGTAATGTTACTGACCGGCTCGATATGACCTAAATAGTTGTGACTGGGCCGTTAAAAACCAGAAAAAACAAACAAAGGGTATGAATCCTTTTTGATAAATAGTCGGAGCTTCTCCCATACAACCTCGCTGAACATGTTGTTAAAAGAAAACCGCGGCAAAAATGAGGTAAAAATCGTTAGTACCGCCTCAGTAAACCACCTGAATGATGCAGTTTTAACGCCAACAATCTATGAATCCATTTCTTACATGCTTCTCAGTGAAATATAGAGACTTCTCATTGAAATCGATATCATCACTGCAAACAGTGAAGATAGGACTTTTGGATTTTCACTGTTAGCTTTACGTAAATAGTGTGTGTCAGAAATTATGTTTTGTACATTCGCGTCGTTAAGACGTTGATGGCGTTACATTTAGCGCCGAAGTAATGCAATTAATGCACGCGACGCCAACTGCGGACATTATTTGAATGCAAATTACAAGTGAAGCATCGATAAATTAACAATCCAAGCACCCAATATTGTACCATGTCAACAGGCTGAATACCTCTAAATCGACGCGAAATGGTCATGAAAAAAGGTTTGTTCTCTGTGGAGACGGTTGACGCTTTGAAATTGCATTAAAAATACAGTTTAAGCATGAAAGAAACAAAAAATCACTCATGAACACCAAAAGACATTATTTTCACGCGTGGCTTCACTATTCGTGAGAATACGTCTTTTGGTGTTCATTGGGTGAAATAAAAATCGATCTTACACTGAAAAGGTCAAATATCCTATATAGAAACTGCATGAAGTGAAGGGCTTTATGCAATGTTTGTGAGTGAAACTGCATGAGGCCCGAGGCTTTATGCTATGTTTGTGAGTGATACGCCGGAGGTAACACATCGATAAAATCAACCAAAATGATAATTCTTATAATTCCAACTTTGTCATCGAAATATCAAAAAGTGCTACCAAAATGGTAAATTTTAGGCATTCTTTCGAAAGCGAATGAAATTACCAACGGCCACGTCGGAATGCTTATTCAATTAGAAGCTGCGATTTTTTAAAAGACCCAAGCGAAAAAACGTCAAAATAGAACTGGAGGTAATGATCAGGAATCGATACAATCAACCCACAGCTCCCATCAGAGACGCCAAAGGGAAAGAAACACAAACATGAAACAACAAACCTGATGGAAACATCAATAGCGGAAAGCCAAAAGGACAGTTACTTTCCCACAAAATGGCCAATAGGCTATCCAAAATAAAATAATATAAGCGACACAAACACCCAAAGACAAACCATAACTAACATAAACCGCGACAGAAGAACCGCAATGGAACGTTCAGCGGAAACGAACTCCACTGGGGGGGGGGGGGGGGGGGGGCTTAAATTGATTCTACGTGGCAACAATCCTCGCCCTTACGTCCGTCGCGATTAAGACAAATATTTTTTTTCAGTCCGCATGAAGGCCTCCTGACTCATCAGTGCATCATTTCCGTGAACAAAAATTCAAACAACCAAAGAGATGAAACAACGGTGAGGACTCGACAGCAAGAAACCACTGAAATGCTGGAGCAAAAGAAAACCAACAGTTACACTCCGATGGGCCCGAACAGAGACACAGCATCAGGTACCAACCAACATAAGTATTCAACTTCAAACTAAAAAAAAAAAAAAAAATCAAAAGTCTGACTCAAAGAGAACAAGATGTGTTTGTGAATCACTGATGCCCCCGGACAGCGCATGTTAAATTTTGAAAAAAAAAATAGGTCAAAGGTCAAGTTCAAGGTCACAAGATCAAAAATTATGGTACCACTGGAAAGGTCTTGTGATAAGGTATACACATGTGAAGTATGAAAGCTGTACCACTTACCATTCAAAAGTTATGCCCAATGTTAAAGTTTTTGCAGACGGACAAACGGACAAACGGACAAACAGACAAACGGACAAACAGACGGACAGACCAAAAACTATATGCCCCCCAGAATCTTAGATTCCGGGGGCATAAAAATCAAGCTCTTTTATAGACCCCAAGAATTCTCCAGAACGTTCTAGAGGGCTGTGGAACAAGATTGGTAATTTTCTAAAAATATTGCAAACTTGAACTTTCTGGAAGTTTCCAAAGTACTTTTCCTTGTAAACAAGTGTTTTCAAATAAAATCAATCTGTGACTCATTTCTTTCCAGAAAGTTCTTTAAGAAGAATAAACAAGATATTTTCATGTCACCAAGTGGGGTGAAAGTGGGAATCAGAAAAATAAATTCTTATGCATCACAATGCAGTCTGTCGTATAACATTTATGTTGTACCCGATCTTTTTATATCGGCGAATGATTTTACGAAATTGGGTGCTGAAGTCATTGCGGTTATATATTTTCTGACTAAGTCACCATAAAATTCGGGACCGATAGACCTTGTTGTAGAAGAGATTTAAGTCCAATATTGAATTTTGAAATTAAATCAGATTGACGTCTATTAAATTTTGAAACGGCTTTGCGTAGTTTATGGTACCGATAACCCTGATTAAAAAGTTTAGCCGTTAACAATTTATTACGAGTGTTGAAGTCAGTTACATGACTACACACTCTAGCAAATCGAATTAATTGCGAAATATAAACGCCATAGGATGGCGCACGAGGAACAGCACCATCCAAAAAAGGAAAATTTACAATCTCAAAATCAAAATCATCGCGTTTATCATAAATTTTGCACGAAACAAACCCATCTACAATAGATAGATGTAAATCCAAAAACGGGGCCCCGGTATCAGAAGAAATTGCTTTATTTAACTGAAGATGTGGGGGGGGGGGGGGTAAATTTGACTGATCAAACCATCGAAATAGGTATTATCAATATTTAATAAATCATCCAAATATCTAGAAGTGGAGCTAAAAGCTTCAATGATTTCAGACTGGTTTTCTGCAGAAAGGAACTTCATGAAGTCTCTCTCATAACAAAACAAAACCAAATCATCAACAAGTTGTGCGCAATTAGTACCCATCGGAATATCCACAACTTGTCTAAATAACTTAGTACCAAATCTTATGTAAATATTGTCAAGTAGAAAGGTGGGAGCTTCACACACTTTCTGACATGACCATAAAAAATAATGTTTAATCTCTTAAAAAAAAAGCATTTCTTACATTACATGCAAGATAGAAAGTGTCTTCCCGATGAAATGTCAATTCAATTAAATCATTAAGTTTTCTTTATGAGATTATGAGGAAGTGTAGTGTAAAGGGTGGAAAAATCATAAGTAGACAGACTTGAAACACGAAAACGCCTGGATTTCAATTTATTTAAAACTTCATTAGAATTTTTTATAGACCAAAACAAATTACTACAAACGGACTTTTTATTTTGCTCTCAGAAGTGAAGTAGAGGCAATGATTAGGAATCGATACAATCAACCCACAGCCCCCATCAGAGACACCAAAGGGAAAGAAACACAAATACGAAACGACAGACCCCAACGGAAACACAAACAGCGGAAAGCCAAAAGGACAATTACTTTCCCACGAAATGGCCAATAGGCTATCCAAAATAAAATAATATAAGCGACACAAACACCCAAAGACAAACCATTTTTTAATTACATGTATAATTAGATTCGGAAATACAATAGTAGTCACTTCTTATATACTCACAGAGAAGCGTGTCAACCCTTTCAACCCTGTACATCACTTCAGATACCGATACAGGTACACCTTATAGATCCAGATCAGACGGCTCGTGACAAGCAGTCTCATCAGAATCTACACTGTTTGCCAGCTGTCAATGACTTAGAAAAAACGCATTTCTATAAGAATTGGGAGATCGAATATCAAAGCTAGAAGGGTTCTGGTCAAAAACCGAGGATGAGTGAGTGAGTGTTAGAGTTTTACGTCCCACCAACAGCTAAGGTCAAACGGAGACGGGACCTCGGTTTAAAGACTCATCTAAAAGTCTGGAGAAGCCCGAGATCGATCCTGCGATCCCTTGTTTACAAGGCGAGTAGGGTAACCACTACACCACGGAGGCTTCTTAAACCGAGGGATGAAAGGAAATGATTTCGGGACTAAGCAGCAACGGCGTAGGAAAATAGTGCCGATTTTTTTTTTTGCTCAGCCTTCAGCGCAAGTTTATTTGTGAAATCTAACAAGCATTTTACCAACTTTTGTCATTTTTTAAACAGTCCAGCCGAATTTGATTGGTGTCATTGCGTGTTTTTTTTTTATATTTAGATAAGCTTTCATTTTTTCTTGAGCGAAGAACTATAAAAAGGAATGTCTAAAGAGGTGCACAAATTTTGATGCTGTACGATGACTATAGACGGGCTTACGCCCGCCTAATCAAACAACTACAAAGATGAAACAACGATGAGGACTCGACAGCATGAAATAACTGAAATGCTGGAGCAAAAGAAAACCTGTGGTTTCTATTGAAATTCTTTTGACCTTCTTCGGCAATACAATCAGATTTAAAAAATCGTTATACTCTGAACAGAATTTTAAACACGTGGCCATTTTATAAGATAATTTAAGAAATTTGCCAGATACTCGTTTCATAAATTTCATATGAAATGACCCTCGTGCAAGATATTTCGATATCATAATAGGTACCTCAACATGCCATTCTGAGGAATTCACTTTAAGGGGATGGATACAACTTCATGGAAGGCAACTCCTTCTTTTTGTATTTTTTTGGTCAACTCTAAAAGGAAAGAATTTGATTCTAAGGAGCAAATTCCTTCCTTTTAGAGTAGGCACCTTTTTCCGCGGGACAGAGTTAATAGAAAATCAAACAGAAAGTCTATAAAGTTGTCTCCGTTTAAAAATAGCGGAAAAACCTATCAGGTCCATTGCCCTTTAGATGTGTTCTTTGTCATTACGAGAAACAGTCCTTACCATAGAACTCCCTGTAGAAGTTGATAATGGCATCTCCAAGTGCTCTAGCATACTCATTTTGCCATGGTTCACGAAGTTCTTTATCCATGTAACGGCTCCGGTAATCTCCATGTATTTCTACTTGGACCGCGTCAATCTCATTGATATAGTCGTTAGTTATTGGAATTGATTCTGCACCAAAATACTTTTTATCGTCAGGTTTCTTGTATGTAGGAGAAGGAACAACAGTCAAAGTTGCATTCATTACCGTTTCCTTTTGAAGTAAGGCTCCGAGGCTGTTGGGTCCATATATGAGACTAGAAAATGTTTCATTTCGTTCGCCATTGGAAGACATCCTATCAACAAGGCGTGAAATCGAAGAAGTAGTTATCTCATCTAACTCGGAGCTAGTTTTACTGTTCAGAGCACTTCTGCTGAGCTTATAACCTATGGGAATAAATAAAGACATACAATTATTTCTATGGTGGCACATTTCTGCCACGAGGTGGCTAGATACTATCGCGATAATATAAAAAAGTATCGCGATAATTTTGAGTTTCCTGCCAGATAATTGAAAATATTATCGCGAAAATTGAACATTATTATCTCGCTTTTTGTGGTAACAGTTATGTTTCCATAAACAGTGCCCAGAGCTGCCACGAGGTAGCTAGATAACTATCGCGATAATTAAAAAAATATCGCGAAACTGAAAAGATTATCTAGATAATTTGAATTTTCCAGGATATATTATCGCGATGATTTAAAGTATTTTCTTGATATTTCAGCCATTATACTAGCATGCTATCTATAAAAAGAAATCTAAATTTTGGAATATATTTGCTGATACTGTACACGAGTACACCAGAGAGAGATCGGATCGAGATTAACAAAAGATGGGATGTTCTGTCCTGTGGTCTCTACTACACTGCCGGAAAGTGGATAGTTTGGGGCGAAACGACTAGGGTTTGGAGACTAAACGATTAGGGTGAGAAATATAGGCGAAGCGAATAGAAAGGAGTGACATCGGCCAGGGGTAAACATCTTGGGTCGAAACGACTTATTACCACACAAGTTACGTAGCAGTACCGCTGTTCAGTCATTCACTTTTTGGCGGATTATATATATATAGATATCAGAATTTAAATGGCGAAAATATCGTGATAACAATTCACATTATTGCTATAATATTTTAAGGAAACTTGAGACTGTTCGCGATAAGTTTTGACATTTTCACAATAGTTATCTGGCTACCTCGTGGCAGTTCTGAGCAATATCACGAAAAAAGCGAGATAATAATGTTAAATTAATCGCGATAAAATTTTCTGTTATCGGGCAGAAAACTTGAAAATATCGCAATACTTTCCTTAATAATCGTGATAGCTATCTAGTTATCTCGTGGCAGAAATATGCCACCATATATTTCAACCGATATTATTCAGAAGTTTAGATGATTTGTCTAATACGTATACTCTTTGGCGAAACATTTGACCAGATACTATTAAATAAAATTGAAGGCAAAGATCAGGAATCGATACAAATATCTTACACCGCCCATCCAAGACATCAAAGGGAAAGAAACACGAGGATAAAATAACTTCACTACAGGCGGAAACCTATTGACTTTCCCATAAAATGGCCAAACGGCTATCCAAAATGAAAAAAAATATTCGCAATACATGAAAAGACGTAACATACCAATAATAAACTACGAAAGATTTGATTTTGTTTGTTTGATTTGAGGTTTACCGTCCCCATCAACACAGTAAAGACGTCGCTTCCAATTTTGTGGAACTTTTACCCGATATTGAGATGAAATGACATTTCAAGCCCTGTCGCCCAATGAAACCAAGAGGGTTTATAAGCATGGACGGGCCGACTCGCACCGCTTTGCCTGGACAGGCTTATATCCTCTAAGATGTTTACCAGTACTCGTCTGCGGGTCGGTGGAAGCATCATGCACCCCATATATTTCTTCAAGCCCCGATGGGCGGGGCCATAAACCACGAAAGAAGTACCGCATTGGAACGGCCAGTAAATTTTTTTACGGGGTGGTAGTGGGGCGGGGCTTTTGACACTTCAATAATTCGGACACCAGTGGTTCAGTCACCATGGCTGATACAATCTCGTTCTTGTCCCTAGGGAAATGTTCCCGTAGCTGCATGTAACAAGTATAGGCGATAATCTAGGGAGTCGTGTTATTTTTTATCTTTAAAATATAGGCTGCGTGTACTAATTAAAATTACCCTATTGAGTATTCTAACACAGCGCGCTTATATAGGCAATGAAAAATAACTATGTTTTATTCTGCAACAAATCACAGCTTGGAAGAGCGTGACGAGTGACGTCATTAAAAACTGCCAATTCATGGCGTCACTAGTCGATTTACTTGACGTTAGACGCTGAAAGGTCGTTTTCTCGCATCGAAAACGTTAAAAAGGATATAGATGCATGTGTTTCACTCAATAATTTTAGCGGGATTTCTTCTAACAAAAGCGAAAAGTTGTGAGATATTGCCGATTTTCAGCGTGTTAGAAGCGAAATAGATCAGTTTTACTCTGTGATTTGTTGAGTAATAAATCACATTTTGTCTGTCAGTTGTAAGTAGACAAATCACGCGCGCTACGCGCTCGTGGTTTGACCTACTTCACAACTGACCTCTAAACGGTGATTTATTACTCAACAAATCACAGTTAGAGCTGATCTACTTTTTAAGCACAGCACACCATTATTTTATATAAGATAGAAAAGATATTCCCACATTATTCCATTCACGCCTCTTAAAACACGCCTTTATAAAAGCCCATTTTTATACAGTAAAACTGGGTTTTACAGAGGTGTACATTATGTTTCTTATTTCTGTTCAAAAACATAGATTGTCGGTACACGTTAGAACCGCGTACGAGTTCCCACAATCTATGTTATGAGCAGAAATATGAAAACAATTTCAAGATTTATTACCTGAAAATTTTCAATTTTTGGTGGTAAAATTTCCATTACATGTATATTTGAATAGGAGTGTTTTTGTAATGGATTACCCAAGAGACTGGAGAACAAATTTCCATAGTCGGCAATGAAGTTTGACTGAACATACATGTACATGTATATCCCTTCAAACTTTAGGTACATTCAAAGAACACATTTATTCCCCAACATTAGCAGCAAACCTTGATCGGATACTCAAAATACAAAAAAACACGCAGCCAGAATCATTTTACACATATTGTAACACACCATCCTCAACTATGTTTACAGAGCTAGGTCGGCAACCAATTCACAAGCGACTGAAATACAATAAAGCCGTTTTTATATACAAAGCTCTGAATGGTTTAACGCCGGAATATATCAGCCCGTTGTTGAAACCAGTAGCAGAAACTCACGATCGCCATCTAAGATCATCGGTCAACGGCACATTGGCGGTTCCTAGATCACGTACAGCCGTATATGATCGTTCATTTTCAGTCACAGCACCGAGTCTATGGTGCTATTATCTCACTGAGAAATTCATCATCTTTGCTTTTAAAGCCAGTCTCACAAATGCACTATTTTAACTGGGACGATATTGTTGCAAACATTTTAAGGGGAATGGATACACCTTCAGGGGAGGCGACTCCTTCAAAAGTATTTTTGTTTCCCATGTAAATAGGGGTCAACTCCTAAAGGAAAGAATTTGCTCCAGAGGAGCAAATTCTTTCCTTTAAGAGTAGACCCCCTTTTCAGCAAGACTGAGCCTATAGAAAAGCGAACAGGAAGTCCCGAAATTTATCTCCGTTTGAAAAATGGCGGAAAAATGTGCCAGGTGTTCCCATTCCCCTTAAAATCACATTTTAGGTGGAATGATATAGCTTTTGTAACTGTTCTTATGGCCATCCTTTGTTTAGGTTTCCATTATGGTCTGGTCGCTTCATGTTTGTGTTTCTTTCCCTTTAGTGTCTTTGATGGGTGGAGTAAGTTAATTGTATCGATTCCTGATCTTTGTTTTACTTCTACTTTGACCTTGAATTAAGAAACAGATCAGCTCTTACTGTGATTTGTTGAGTAATAAATCACAGTTTAGAGGTGAGTAGAAAAGTAGACAAATCACGAGCGCGTAGCGCGTGTGAATTGTCTACTTACAACTGACCGACAAACTGTGATTTATTACTCAACAAATCACAAACTAGAGCTGATCTATTTCGATTCTAACACGCTGAAAATCGGCAATAATGCCGTTGTTTCCTTCAAAATCTCACAACTGATCAACATTGTTAGAAGAAATCTCGCTAAAATTATCGACTGAAACCCATGCATTTATATCCTTTTCTAACGTTTTCGATGCGTTAAAGTGACGTTCTTGCATAAATATCTATTCGCATGGCTGTTTGAAGCCATTGTCAAATGGACCGAAAGCCGTGCTCAAACAGTAAAACCATGTTCAAATCATGAAATTCGCGTGCTGTTTGAACATGGATTTTGAGCTTTTGATATCACAAGACGGGCCTTGCTTTATTACCTTACGTTGAGTGACGTTACATTATCGCCCTGAACGTAGCGTTTTAGGGTTATGTGATGACGTCAGATGGTTACTGCGTAACAACGTCATTGTAAACAACATTCTGAACTGGCCGCCATGCTGGTTCGCCGGTCGCATTTGAATAGTTTATATGGCGTTTATATTGAGCCTTTGGACGTTTCCGTCAAAATTTGCTGTCGGAATCGTAAGCTATGCAAGAACAACGATCATCCATGGTTATTTCATTGCATTAACATCTGCCGGATCCCTCGGAAGATATTTGAACATTCGGCCTGGTGGCCTCATGTTAAAACAGCTTCCTCGGGACCCGGCGAATGTTAATGCATGAAAAACCATGGTTGATCCTTATATTACACCGTCCAACGTTAAGGAAATCGACTAGTGACGTCATAAATTGGCAGTTTTTAATGACGTCACTCGTCACACTCTTCCTTGCCGTGATTTGTTGTGGAATAAAACACAGTTATTTTCCAATGCCTATATAGGCGCGCTGTGTTAGAATAGGATTTTATTGCGCCCTCAGGTTATCTTATCACTTGATATGTTAATGAGAAGCTGTGATACAAGTTACTACGTATTTCAACCAATCAATGCGATAGATTTGCTCCTGTTTATTATGTTTGTACTTGTATTTATTGTATATATGTTTGTTTGTTTAATGTGTTACAGAGGGCCACGTGATAGACTAGCCATATGGCTAAATGTGTTTTACCCTCTTTAAATAATGTAAAATAAATAATAAATAAAAATAAACCAAAGAGAAAATTCACAAACAGGTAATCCACACTGTGATACTTTGTACACTGTGCTATTAAATATCAAAAATCCGGATCAATGATGATGATTTCATGTTTAACGACGCGTCAACCCTCTTTGTGGGTCATAAGCGTCAATCGGTTAATGATCAAAAGGTATATAGAAGTATGAGGATATTAAAAGTAAAAACGGTCAGAATGATAATGTATAAAGATCTGAGAAAAATTAAATCTTATGAAAAAGTCCAATTTCTTTTAAGAATAAAATAATATTATCAACAGGTACATCTTGAAACAATTGTTGCAAAGTGTCAGCTTTGAAATATAAGTTACGTGACGGTAAAAAGTCAAAATCCAACACAGTCAATTAAGATATGTTGAACAGTGAAAGGCTGCTCACAGCCTACACAAGTAGGCCGATCATCACCATTTAAAATATAAGAATGAGTAACTCTAGTATGGCCAATGCGTAGTCGCGTTAATACTACATCCTCTTTCCTGGAAAAAAGTGGAGGAGAGCATTTTGTTCCGACGCCAGGTTTAATGGCATGGAGTTTGTTATCTATTGCACGGTCCCATTCGCCTTGCCATTCCGACAAGATGTATCTGTTGATAAATGGTTTAAAATTATTAAAAGGAATCTGAAAAAAGACGATCATGATAGAGCGATTACTTTGCTTTCTTGTCAGCATACTCATTGCCGACAATGCAAATATGGCTCGGAAGCCAACAAAACAAGAGTTGTTGTGTTTCAGAAATTCCATGATGTTTTTCGATTAATTTTTGTATTTGAGGATTTTTAGATGATGAATGGTCTATAGCCGGAAGCACAGAAAGTGGTTCAGAAAGTATAATTGCTTTTTGAATTGTTGAAGAACTGACAAAATCTAAAGCTAGGTCTATTGCTTTGGCTTCAGTTGTAAAACTAGATGAACTATCTGAAAGGTGCAAGGTTTAGTACGTATCTTTAGAAACATACGCACAACCAAGTTTACCTCCTTCTTTGGAACCATCAGTATAGACTTGCTGGTAATCATGACTGCAGAACCTGAAAGTTTTGTTTGAGTAGTATTGGATTGAACTCGGATTTTTTTCCATCATGAAAGTTAAACAGAAAAGAAGGTGTTTTAATACACCAAGATGGAACTTCGGTGGTTTCAAGATTTTGATTATTTTTATGGTCGTTATCTGAATTTTCTAGCAGTGGTAATATACGTAATCAAAAGGTCTTATTGCTGAATTTTTGAAAGCCGGGATAGCAGCAAGTCTGATAGCATATTGAAGAGAACGTTTTTCTCTGGGCGACGTTAAAGATTGTGGTGGTTTGTTTTACGACCCTTTCAAGATTATTTCACTCATATCGAGCCTATTGGGATTCAAAGATGGGCGAAAACCGGAGTACCCGGAGAAAAACCACCTGACCTTCCGTTGCAGAACTTGGCGTCCCACATGTGACCCTAGCAAAGCTCGAATCCACAGCGGTGAGAGAGCTAATGATTTAGAGTCAGCGCTCTTATCCACTCGGCCATGGAGGCCCGTTGAAGTTAAAGATGGTTCACCTGTTTCCACATAAAGGCTTAGTACGGGAGAAGTACGAAAGGCACCCATAGCCAGACGAAGACCTTGGTGATTGATAGTATCCAACGATTTTAAATAGGATTTTCTAGCAAAACCATAAACAACAGACCCATAATCTAATTTAGATCTTATTAAAGGCATTTATTCTGTTACAGTAGAACACACTGTGTGTCCATAATTGTTTTATTGCCCCCTGTGATAAACTGACTATAGCAGATTAAAGGCGGCCCTTAATTGGGTGATTAGTAGCTCTTGTTGAATCCCCTGACTGAGACACTTAAGGGGAAAATCAATAATGTATACCAGTCAACAGTAAGTAATTTATTTATTTTCCCCAAGGCGGCCCCTTACCTGTTAAAGACAGAGGCTTCTCTTCAGTGAGCACTGAGGGCTACATAATATTATGTAATGAAATGGTAGTCCTCAATAATCAAGAATAAATGCCTTTAAAGACCGGTAAAGACGTAATAAGGTATACTGATCTGCTCCCCAACTTGTTTGAGCTAAAAACTTCAAAATATTCAAAATAGAGGTGGATGCAATTATCAGGAATCGATACAATTACCGACAGCTCCTATCAGAGACACCAAAGGGAAATAACAACAAACATGAAACAACAGACCCTAATGGAAACATGACTAGCGGAAAGCCAAAAGGACAGTTACTTTCCCACAAAAATGGCCAGTAGGCTATCCAAAATAAAACAATATAAGCGACACAAACACCCAAAGACAAACCATAACAAAAATGAGCCGCGACAGAAGAACCGCCTTGGAACGGTAAGCGGAAACGAATCCCACTGGGTGTGTGTGTGTGTGTGTGGGGGGGGGGGGGCTTAAATCGATTTTACGTGACCACAATCCTCGCCCTTACTCCGTCGCGGTTTAGACAAATAATTTGTTCAGTCCGCATGAAGGCCTCCTAACGCATCAGTGCAAAGCTTTTAAGCATTTCGCTTTAAGATATTTAACATGGGGAATTAAAGATAACTTTTAATCAAATATGACCCCAAGAAATTTGGCATCTTCAACAACAGGAATTTGTGATCCGTATAAAAACAGGAAGGATGTTCGTGTTTCTTCCGTAGCTTACAAAAATGAACACACTGTGTTTTCGACTTGGATTTAAAACCATTTTTATCAGCCCATTCTTCTATTCTGTTAAGTATTGTTGTGATTTTCATTCAATTGTATTCATATTTTTTGAACGGTAACATATACAAAAATCATCAACATACAATTAACAATCTGTTTTGTCGTCCAAACATTGTACAATATTGTTTATTTTGATGTTAAATAGCGTAGTTGAAAGAATACTACCTTGTGGGACACCCTGTGCTTGACCATAAAGATCTGATAGGGTAGACCCACACGCACCTGAAACATGCGCTCCCCCAAAATGTTTTGAATAAAATTGGGAAGTTTTCCTTTTGAGTCGATGTTATGGAGATCTTTTAATATTCAATAACGCCATGTGGTATCATATGCCTTCTCCAAATCGAAAAAGATAGCTACTGCTTGTTCTTTATTAATAATAGCATTACGTATAAAAGTTTCTAGTCTTATTAAATTGTCGTTGGTACTTCGTTCCGAACGAAAGCCTGACTGATAATCTGATATGAGTTTATTGGATTCTAAGTACCAAACTAATCTCTTGTTTATCATTATCTCCAATGTTTTACATAAACAACTTGTCAAAGCTATCGGTCGATAATTCGTTGGTTCTGCATCATCTTTCCCTGGTTTCGGGAAAGGTACTACTGTTGCTAAACGACAGCCACCCGTTTCCAAAATATTATTTCAGATATCTAAACGTGTCGAAAGAGAACTTTTTTGCAGCTGCTTAAGCATCTGGTAATGAATTTCATCGGGGCCGGTTGCTGTATCATGCGGTTTTTCAATGGCTTCAACTAGTTCGGATAAGTTAAAAGGTTTGTTGGGCCCATCGGAGTCTAACTGTTGGTTTTCTTTTGCTCCAGCATTTCAGTGGTTTCTTGCTGTCGAGTCCTCACCGTTGTCTCACATCTGTGGTTCTTTGATTTTTAGTGTTCACGGAGATGTTGCACTAATGAGTTAGGAGGCCTTCATGCGGACTGAACAAATTATTTGTCTAAATCGCGACGGAAGTAAGGGCGAGGATTGTGGCCACGTAAAATCGATTTAAGCCCCCCAGTGGAAATAATTCCACCGACCGTTCCAAGGCGGTTCTTCTGTGGCGGTTTATTTATGTTGTTTGTTACTTACTGTGTGTATCACTTGTCTTTTTATTTTGGATGGCCATATGGCCATTTTGTGGGAAAGTAACTGTCCTTATGGCCTTCCTTTGTTTAGGTTTCCATTATGGTCTGGTCGCTTAATGTTTGTGTTTCTTTCCCTTTGGTGTCTTTGATGGGTGGAGTAAGTTAATTGTATCGATTCCTGATCTTTGTTTTACTTCTACTTGGTGTATTCTTCGTGATTGAGGGATTTAAAGTTTAGATTTCTTTCCTCTTGGTCCTTTTTGAAATTTCTAAAAGTGTCAGAATAATTTCGCGATGTTCAATTTCTCTTGAATGTGCTACCAAGAGTATCTGAAATATCTTTCTTAGTTGAAGCTTTTGTGTCGAAACCAGTATTTAAGTGTGTGTAACTAGGAGACATTGTTTTCCCTGAAATATATTGTGCCATATCCCAAACCTTTTTAATGAGGGTTTTGTAGTTCCATTTTGAAACATATTTCCTCCATGATTTTCGTTTTGAAGCTTGGAATGTTCGCGGAGCTTTAGCTCTAAAACCTTTTCGTCGTTTAGTTTTTCAGTAGTTGGACTTTTGCAGAACTTATTTAAAATAGAAGTAGAGGCAATGATCAGGAATCGATACAATTAACCCACAGCTCCCACCAGGGACACCAAAGGGAAAGAAACACAAACACGAAACAACAAACCCAAACAGAAACGCCAACAGCGGAAAGCCAAAAGGACAGTTAGTTTCCCACAAAATGGCCAATAGGTTATCCAAAAAAAAAATAATATAAGCAACACAAACACCCAAAGACAAACCCATAACAAAAATAAACCCCGACAGAAGAACCGCTTTGGAACGGTCAGCGGAAACGAATTCCACTGGGGGGCTTAAATCGATTTTACGTGGCCACAATCCTCGCCCTTACTTCCGTCGCGATTAAGACAAATAATTTGTTCAGTCCGCATGAAGCCTCCTAACTCATCAGTGCAACATCTCCCTTAACACAAAAATCAAACAACCACAGTTATGAAGCAACGGTGGGGACTCGACAGCAAGAAACAACAGAAATGCTGGAGCAAAAGAAAACCAACAGTTAGACTCCGATGGGCCCGACCAGAGACAGAGCATCAGGTACCAACTAACATAAGCCTTTACATTGGAACCGTCGTAGAATCTGAGGCCTGACCCACCAGCGTGTAATTAAAGAGGGAAGCAAAGTTGTCAACCGTGATTGGGTTAACTACCATGCATGCATTCTGTCGTATCATATCCATGTTGTACCCAATCTTTTTATATCGAAGAATGATTTTACGAAATGGGGTGCTGAAGTCATTGCGGTTATAAATTTTTCTAAATTTATATACTAAGTCACCATAAAATTCTGGTTCCGATAGATCTTGCTGCAGAAGAGATTTAAGTCCGATATTGAATTTTGAAATTAAATCAGAATGGCGTCTATAAAATTTTGAAAGGCTTTGCGTATTTTATGGTACCGATAACCCTGATTAAGAAGTTTAGCCGTTAACAATTTATTACGAGTTTTGAAGTCAGTTACATGAATACACGCTCTGGCAATTCGAATTAATTGTGAAGTATTAACGCCATAGGATGGCGCACGTGGAACGTCACCATCCAAAAAAGGAAAGTTTACAATCTCAAAATCAAAATCATCGCGTTTATCATAAATTTTGCAAGAAACAAACCCATTCATAATAGATAGATGTAAATCCAAAAACAAGGCCGCCGTATCAGAAGAAATTGCTTCATTTAACTGAAGTTCTGGGGGGTAAATTTGACTAATCAAACCATCGAAATAGGTATTGTCAGTATTTAATAAATCATCCAAATATTTAGAAGTGGAGCTGAAAGCTTAAATGATTTTAGACTGGTTATCAGAAGAAAGGGACATCATGAAGTCTCTCTCATAACAAAACAAAAACAGGTCAGCCACAAGTGGTGCGCAATTAGTACCCATCGGAATACCCACAACTTGTCTAAATAACGTAGTACCATATCTTATGTAAATATTGTCAAGTAGAAAGGTGAGAGCTTCACACACTTTCTGACATGACCATAAAGTATAGTTTTTATGCTGTTCAGAAGTGAAAAAAATTCTTACATGACATGCTAGATAGAGGGAGTCTTCCCTATGAAATGTCCATTCAATTAAATTATTAAGTTTTTCTTTTATAAGATTTTGAGGAAGTGTAGTATAAAGGGTGGAAAAATCATAAGTAGACAAGCTTGAAGCACGAAAACGTCTGGATTTCAATTTATTTAAAACTTCACTAGAATTTTTTATAGACCAAAACAGATTTTTACCTGATCTTTCCAATACTTTGTCGCAATATTTTATCACATGTTTTTTGATGGCAGTAAAACATGAAGTTAATAATTTGGAGAGTTCAGTGGTGGCACAAGAGCTTGAATTTGCAATAAACCGTGCTTGTATGGTCCTTTATGAAGTTTAGGTAACCAATATAACGTAGGAAGCTTGTCTTGGCCTTCTGTAACACAGACAGCAAACTTGGTGGCTGAATGACAAATGTGGTCATCAACTAAAGCCCTCTCTACAGCTAAAGGCTGAAGTTCATAGGCCTTAGTACCACCAAGTTCTTGCTGAAGAGTGTTAACATAGTGAATCCGTCAAACAACGACCACATTGTTAGCGGCCTTATCAGCTGGAGCCAAAACAAACTTCACTACAGCTGGACCAAATGATAACCCTTTTATAGAACATATTCCTATGAAATTCTTGAATACCTAGTTTAAGGTGGCGTAAAGACGTCTTAGGTTTAGGAGGTAATAAGTTCGTATTTTGCGAATAAAAAGAAATGCGTTTGTTCACTAATTTGAAAATGCTAAGTTTCCATTCTTTCAGAGCTTTATGCTCAAGATACTCTCGTTTACGCCATCGATTACCAAATTCATTCAAGGCAGCAGCGATTTCATCTCTACTTTTATTGAAATAAAGTTTAGAAGGAAATCGATATTTCGGTCCTTTAGAAATTATATTACGTATCCTAGAATCAGGAATAATTTTTACATTGCTAGTAATAATATGACCAGCAGGAGGATAGCAATACACTGAATTATTACAATCACATGTATCAGGAGTGTTAGTGTCAATATCAAGATCAGAAACAAGTTTATTGAAATTAAAAATGATAGATTTAACAGGTTTATTGTATTTATAGGAAATTATGGGTGTTTCAGTATTTTGAAAATAAGCAGGAATGGATGAAATAACCGAACTGTCCCGGAAGATACTAGGTAACTCTATAAAATCCAAACCCTTATTAATGAAGGGTATTTTGATGTAATGACGTTTGTGATTAATTTCCGAATCGATGAAAGGACGAAGAGCATGCTGAGTATAACTTCTAGTTAAAAGAGCAGCGTCGTATAACTGATTAGAACTATCGTAGAATTTATTCGCCTGTTTACGGTTTTGGATAGCTTCTTTACAATTATTATTAAACTAAGGCTTGCTTTTCTTAGTATTTGTGAAGGTCTTTGGAATGCATTGTTCTGATATTTTAATAAGCGGGTTTGTGAAATCAGAAATAATGTCAGATGATTCAGTATAGTGATCAATTGATAACTCTTCTTCACATAACTTATGGAACAATTCTCAGTCGGCTCTATTCATTTTCCATTTCTGATTACAGTCGTCATCTGGTTCGTTTACGCTCTCAATTATAACAGGGAAGTGATCACTTCCGCACTGATCATCATACACGGACCAGTCATAGTCTAAAAAGAGAGATGAGTGACACGACGAGAGATCTAAAGAAGACAAATGACCTGTGGCAGGGTGAAGGTAAGTATAAGATTTATCATTCATCAAGCAAAGATCGTTCACTGCAATAAAACCTTCACGATGCGCTCCTCTGTTGTTGTTATCTTTGCAACCCCGTAGAATGTTGTGACCATTGAAGTCACCAACTAATATATATGGCGATGGAAGTTGACCCAGCAATGATTCAAGATGTTCGGGCGCTAAAGAAAATGAAGGTGGTATATATATATATATATATATATATATATATATATATATATATATATATATATATATATATATAGAGAGAGAGAGAGAGAGAGAGAGAGAGAGAGAGAGAGAGAGAGAGAGAGAGAGAGAGAGAGAGAGAGAGAGAGCAAATGGTAGACCCTTTTTCAGGAGAAACTGATACTACCACAGCTTGTAGTTCTGTTTTTAATTTGATCTCTCTTTGTGGTAAACAATATTTAACAAAAATTGAACTGCCACCAGTTGGTCTGTTACCATCAATTTAGATATTGTTATATGTATTGAAAACCCTGATATCGATCTTGTCATCAGTTTTTAAAAAGGTTTCTTGCAAACAAAAAAAAAAAACGATGGGTATAAAGAAAGTAGTAATAAGAGCTCATTATAAGTTGATTTAAGACCTCGACAATTCCCTTGTATTATTTTATGTTTTGGATCCATTTTTATGGAGAGATATTCAGATGACAGGAAACTAATGCGTCGTTAACGACGAAATTACCTACTTTGAAGTAGGTATCCTGATAATTCTGCTACCCTTGCAAGGACTGGTTGGAGCATCATCACCATCATCCGTTAATTCGTCATATTCCTCGTCAAGAACAATGGAGTTTGATCTGATCTTCCGATCCCTTACTGGTTCGACTTGAGTCGAATTTCTCTTTCACATGCGGCGCTGACTTCGATTCGCTCGCTGTCGACCGATCCCGATCAACCTGGATTGCGCCATTTGACAAACTGGTTGAATTTGGTGGTGCTGGAGTAGATTTTCAGTTCATCGATGCATGATTCAATAGTCTGTGTTGCGGAGCTTGTAACATTTACACCAGCACTCTTTGTGATGCTGGCGTAGTTCACTGATGGTTTCGCGTTTATCTGCTCTTCAATAATTTTCCGGTCTTCCTGAAATGTAACTGATCTTTGATACTTTACTGTGAGTATTTCTTTCTTTTCCACGCCGGACAGCCTCGAGAGAAAACAGCATGTTTTCCACCACAATTTGCGCATTTGGCCTCATTTTTGAAGTTGAAGTGAATATCAACATGCTTTTCTTCACCACAATTAGGACAGATTTTTTTTTCTTCTGACATTTGCTTTCCTGATGGCCAAAAGCCTGACAAGAGTAGCATCTAAGAGGGTTTGGGATGTATGACTCTAGGTTAATGGAAAGATATGCTTCTTTGATTTTCTTGGGTAGAACTGGTGTATTAAAAGTCAACACATAAGTGCTATTTGGTTTTAGTACACCATTTCTACGGACGTTAATGTTACGAACACCAATTACGCCTTGGTCTTTTAAGTTTTCAACAATCTCTTCATCTGTATAAGGACGCAGTTATGGGCTGCGAATCACTCCCTTAGATGAATTAAGCGTGTTGTGTAAAGAGACTTTGACTTGAAGCTCAAACAGTTTTTTGGTGTTGAGCAGGCTCATAACTTGCTGTTTTCTTCCGACTTCCAAGAGATGATCACCTGATTTGAGTTTTTATGCCCCCGCCATTAGAAGAATGGTGTAAGGGCATATGGCGTTGCCCCTGTCCGTCCGTCCGTCCGTTCGTCCGTCCGTCCGAAACATAAACGCAGCCAATAACTTTCTTATTTCTGGATGGATTTTGAAATTACTGTGTACAAATATTAACCATCATGAGACGATGTGTCACGTGCAAAACCCTGGTTCGTACCTCCAAGGTCAAGGTCATACATAGAGGTCAAAGGTCCAAAAAGGGTCGAAAACTTAAACGCAGTCAATAACTTTCTTATTTCTGGATGGATTTTGAAACTACTTTGTATGAATGTTAACCATCATGAGACAATGTGTCACATGCAAAACCCATACCTCCAAGGTCAAGGTCATACTTAGAAGTCAAAGGTCAACAAAAGGGTCCGAAACTGAAACATGGTCTATAACTTTCTTATTTCTAGGTGGATTTTGTAATTACTTGGCAGAAATGTTAACCATCATAAGATGATGAGTCGTGCACAAAACCCATATCCATACCTCCAAGGTCAAGGTCGTACTTAGAGGTCAAATGTCACAATAAGTGTCCAAAACTTAAGATTGTCAATAACTTTCTTATTTCTGCATGGATTTTGAAATTACTAGGCGGAAGTGTTAGCCATCATGAGACAATCTGCCTCACACAAAACCAAGGTCCTTACCGCCAAGGTCAAGGTCATACTTAGAGGTTAAAGATTAAAAAAGGGTCCGAATTTTAAATACAGTCAATGACTTAGTTATTTCTGGATGGATTTTGAAATTACTTGGCAGAAATATTAACCTTCATGAGACGATTTGTCGTGCCTAGGTTGGTACCCCCAAGGTCAGTGTCATACTTGGACGTAAAAGGTAAAGAAAAAATGTCTTTTTCTTGTGTCCGGTTATTCTGAATGGATTTGGAAATTACTTGGTAGAAATGTTAACCGTCATGAGTCCGTGTGACATACGCAAGACCAGGTTGGTACATCCAAGGTCAAGGTCATACTTACAGGTCAAAGGTAAAGAAAAGTATTTTTTTGTGTGTCCGCTCAATATGTTTGTTGTTCATCGATGGATTTTTCAGGCGGACGCATTTCTAGTTTAATACTTGTAGGTTGTTCGGCTATAGAGACAATTCTTTTCTCGATAACAAAGGGAGAAAGGCTAGATACAGTCGCAATATCGTCAAGTGCGTGATAACTAAGAAACGCGGAACATTGTTGAAGTAGAAGTAAAACAAAGATCAGGAATCGATACAATTAACTTACTCCACCCATCAAAGACACCAAAGGGAAAGAAACACAAACATGAAGCGACCAGACCATAATGGAATCCTAAACAAAGGAAGGTCATAAGGACCGTTACTTTCCCACAAAATGGCCATATGGCCATACAAAAGAAAAAAGACACAGACGATACACACAGGAAGTAACAAACAACAACATAAATAAACCGCCACAGAAGAACCGCCTTGGAACGGTCAGTGGAAAGATTTCCACTGGGGGGCTTAAATCGATTTTACGTGGCCACAATCCTCGCCCTTACTTCCGTCGCGATTTAGACAAACACTTTGTTTAGTCCGCATGAAGGTCTCCTAACTCATCAGTGCAACATCTCCGTGAACACAAATAATCAAAGAACCACAGAGGTGAGACAACGGTGAGGACTCGACAGCAAGAAACCACTGAAATGCTGGAGCAGCAGAAAACCAATAGTTAGACTCCGATGGGCCCGACCAGAGACAGAGCATCAGGCACCAACCAACATTACCTTGAATTAGATCGCTCTAATTCTCTGAATTTTGGTTCTGCAGACTGTTAACTTATGTCACTAGAGTCATCTGACTCTTCGTTCTGTTTAGTTTTTTGTGTTGCGGTTATTTTTTTTTGTCATTCCCCAAGAGGAATATATCAGAGTTTCGTCCAAAGTGCTCTCCGCCCTCTTTGGAGCCATACAAGGGAACACCATAATGGAGTGGTCATCCGACTCGCAGGTGTTAGAGATACACTGAGATATAAACAAAATGCCTACACAATTGGTCCGTTTAGCCACCGCCTTCTAGAGATGAAAAGACAAAAAAGGGTAAGGTAAATGGGCATATGGTTGTTATCAGGAAAGATACAAGAAGAATGGAAAAGAAAGCAAAGCGGTATCTCTAGGGCTTGGCGCGAGCAGTCGATGGATCGTATCGGACCTCACGGCCACCCGTCTACACCGAAAAGCCAGGCCAAAGAGGCGTAATGGGTACTTGAAGGACCGCAACCTCAGGTAACCCTCAAGCTCCAGGATCCCTTCTTCCGGCTTACAGGACGCCACCTACGGCAAACGGGTGGTACTTCCTTTAGCCATTCCCAGTGGGCACAGAACCCACAGCAGCAACGTGTCCAGTTGGAATTGAGCCCCCAGGGCCATGGCAAGGCAGGAAGTCTATTACCTTGGGGAAATCCGGGTCAATACCTGGAAATGAAATCTATAAATACTTCAACATGTCACGAAGAAGGTCACAAGCTGATAGAATACTGTCATAGCAGGGATTTCAAGATTGCTTAAAAAAACATCAACAACAAAAAAAAACAACAACAACAAAAACAAACAAAAAAAAAAAAAAAACAAAACAAAAAAAAAAACAAAAAAAAAACAAACAAAACAAAAGAACAGTGATATCATCAAATTGGATTTAAGTGTAAAGAAATCAAAAGGTCTCTGCATGTGTCATGAATAACTTCTTTCCAAAAGTTAGTACTTGTGATAACAGCTGACAAATTTTGGTAAAAAAAGAGAAACGTTTTAAAATAATATAAGAATATTTTATTTAGGTCTTGAACTTGAAACGTGGTGTTTTTTTTAGATGAAAATAATTAGTCAGTTATTAATTTTAATACATATAATGAAATTTTATTTTGCGGTGACAGGATCTGGAAAAGGGGGTCTTTCATTTGTGCCCATGCATGTTTTTTCTTTAAACTTTGTATATTAATAACTCAGCATATACAACCTATAAAAATGTATCTAATAAATTATATAAATCAAAATAGGACTCAGGAGGCCACTCTAACTGACTCCCTCCATTAGCTGGTGTCTGTTTCTAAATAAGTGCGTCTTAAATCGTAGGTTTTATTTAGTTTCAAGATCTGTGTACTGGATTGAATGCAGAACTCCATAGGCATTCCTTTGATACTAAAAAACCTTTTGAATTAATTAAAGTTCTCATTTTCTGATAAAATAATTATCAAAAATCTCATTTTTTAATTAAAATTTAAAAAAAATATCAAAATTCAATCCCTAAGATAAATATGTTCTAGTCTTTGTCAAGATTTCACTTTGCTAGGAAAACTTGCCATATGTATCTTCTTTAGCTATGCCAAATTTTATGAAAATCCGAAACCGGTAACACTGTAGTTTTACACCTTTAATGGATGTAAGGCGTTTCTGCAAAATTTACTATTTTATTGAAATCATCCAAGAACCTTACAAAAGGGCAATTCGTAACACGTACGTAATAAAAATGAGATTATACAAATCAAAATGAATACACATTGAGCTGATCTAGCTTAGAAACTATTAGAATATCATGAATTTTTGATATTTTCCTTTCATTTATACACTATGATTTATCCAAAATAGTAGATAGTAAAACACTAAATCCAAAGGTATTCTAATCAACAAATTAGGCTTAACAACATATATTGTTTTTATTAGCAGCAAAATTATTGTGAACATGTGCAACTTTATTTAATGACTTTGCATAAGTCATGCTACTCAAATAGGTGTAAGGCAAGGAGGTCCATTATTTTCATTTCCATACCAAGCTGGTATGCAAGGACGCACTGGTCAGTGGTTTGTTGTTACTAGTAAAAATAGTTCTGTTGGTAAATCCATGGCCAGATTAAGCCTTAGATATACTCTGTCTTTATGAACGCTGGATTATTATCCTAACAAAAAGTTACAGTAATTATTGATTAGTATTTCAAAAAAATGGAAATGTCACTGATATTGAGTTTCTGTTGCAAAAGATATCATTGATGGATGAGGCACAGACTATTTGGTGTAAACAAAGCTGTTCCATGACCTAGAGAAATTTTGCTATTAGACAGGGAGAGAAACAGTTTCCTTCCTTATAGTACACATGCATAAATATGTCTCTTTTCTGCATTGGTATTGTAATTTTTCTATTTACTTTGTCAATATAGTGGTTAATTTATCGGAAGCGAGCTTTTAGTATTTTTTTCTGGTTGTAAAACTTTCAACCACTTCTTGAATGTATCTGCTGAATGCAAGTTCACTGTTTGTTTTTGTTTTTAAGCACTGTTCTTGCTTGCTTTTGGTTCATTAATAATTACCAGTACATTTCTGTGTAGTGTATCTCTCAGCTTAGAAAGAGCATTGCAGTGTTTGGACAGAAAAAAGCATCACAATGTATTTACTGAAAATAATTTAAAATCCTATGAGTAATGCGATAACTACTCACAGATTGAATAATTATTATCAGCAGTTTAAGTGCTTCTTGATATCTTACATATTGTGATTTGTAATTACTGCAACAACTGCTGAGTAAATGAAGTGAAAGTCCTATACAAATATATAGACAACACAATCATGATCACATAAGTTTTGGAACACTGACAAATGTACGACCATGTGAATTCTGCAAGCAAATTCAAATGGCTTTGGAATACAGCTTCAGGAAGCCGTTTGATTTCGTTCATAGGGGCTATACAAAAAAGATAGATTGGGTAGTGCCTATGCAGATACAAATTCTGAAAACTTAATGTCCAGGAAAAGTAATCTCAAGTGTTATTGCTTTTCCCTAGAGTAAAGTAGAAGTAAAACAAAGATCAGGAATTGATACAATTAACTTACTCCACCCATAAAAGACACCAAAAGGGAAAGAAATACAAACATTAAGCGACCAGACCATAATGGAAACCTAAACAAAGGAAGGCCATAAGGACAGTTACTTTCCCACAAAATGGCCATATGGCCATCCAAAATTAATAGACACAAGTGATACACACAGTAAGTAACAAACAACAACATAAATAAATCGCCACAGAAGAACCGCCTTGGAACGGTCAGTGGAAAGATTTCCACTGGGGGTCTTAAATCGATTTTACGTGGCCACAATCCTCGCCCTTACTTCTGTCGCGATTTAAACAAATAATTTGTTCAGTCCGCATGAAGGCCTCCTAACTCATCAGTGCAACATCTCCGTGAACACAAAAATCAAAGAACCACAGAGGTGAGACAACGGTGAGGACTCGACAGCAAGAAACCACTGAAATGCTGGAGCAAAAGAAAACCAACAGTTAGACTCCGATGAGCCCGACCAGAGATAAACCTTTCTTTTTAAATGGACAGTTAGGGTTAAATAAACAAACAACAGTTTGACTTGAGGGTCATTTATCTCGAGTAGGATAACAAATCTCGCAAAATCTAAAGCAACATCTTAAGTGACTGGTATGTTGTTGATTTGAATGTTAAATCTAAACATCACCTTAGCACCATTACCAAATTAGACAAGAAAGACAGAAAGAAAACTGTACACATGATTACATGGGTGCATTTGATGACGTTTGTCATCAAAACCTTTGCGGTATAGGTCTGTAGACAAAATAGTTTGTTCAATAGGGGGCAACTTTTCCGAAATGGATGTTTTGAAATAATACTTACAATAATGCTATGAACTACTTACACAAACCATACTATACTATAGCCATCCAAATTGAAAGCAATAGTAAAGTATTATTAAATAGCATGGCCAAAACATGATAATCATATAATTTCACATTTTGCTGAATCAGGACTATCAGTATTCAGTCTGATAAAAAACAATGTTACCGGTCCTCAATTTCCATCAAAATTCATCAACATGTTCCTAATATATGTGGGTAGTTTTTATGCTAAAATGGTGTCTTGACAAAAATTGGAACATGGTAAAAATGCATATAAAATTTTAATGAATACAAAAATAGGAGCTGAAATATGGGGACACCATCAAAGAAAACTGAATGCCCAGCCACTATTACTAGACATATGAGGTAATTCATAGTATCAACTAACTCACCAATTATGGCTTTGATTCATAAAACATAGCAGCATTAGATATATAAAACTCTGAATACTGTAGACAAGTTTATATGAGAGTACTCTCTGTTGTGATAGTGACTTCATAAAATATGTAATAAATTTACTACGGAAATAAAATTTAAAAGTGAATGCATCGTAATTATAATGGTTATACCCAATGCAATTATTGTGCATAATTTCATCAAAATCCGAGCGTGGGCAGAAACCAATGCAAATTTCCTATACCTTGAAAGACCCCCTTTGGGGGAATTCTGGTTCTAACAAAAATTCATGACTAAATTCTATATAAATATCTTCTTAAAATTTCTGTATAGCTTTATATAGATTTTATATTCTAAAAGGGTTCCGCCATCAAATAATATATGAAGGAGACGAACATCCGACGCCAACCTTTCCTTTGCCGGAACTCTGGCCTTTCACAGGCCTCCTCGGCCAGACGGGCACTGACTATGAAACATGATTTGCAGGCCGGACTTGACCGCGTTCCATAGCCGCGATTGAAGCTCACCGTTTCTTGAAGAGTTATTCGATATTACGGTAACTTATATACCACTTTCGTCTTTATTGCACCCTGTCTGAGCGGCCCCGATGTATCCCTCCATGCGAAAAAACCAAAAAAGAGACTAGAAAATAAGGACAGTGAATTATATTTGTTTTGTTATTTGTTTTGTTTTGATATATAGTTTTTTTTTTTTTTTTTTTTTAGATTTGGGTTTTAACGTCCCGTAAACACTGTATTGGTCATTTTGGAGACGTTGCTTCGAATTCTGTGGGACTTTTACCCGAAATTCAGATGAAATGACATCTCAAACCCTGTCGCCCAATGAAACCAAAAGGGTTTATAAGCATGGACCCTCCGACTCATTTGCCTGGCAGGGTTAGGTCCTCTAAGCGGTTTACCAGTACTCCTGTGCGGTTGGTTTCAGCTCTGCATGGAAGCATCATGCAGCCCATCTATTTTTCAAGCCCCGATGGGTGGGGTCGATTGTTTTGATAGATGTAAATGTATTTATGTATAAATGAATTTTGTTTTAATTAGATATAGTAAGATGCAAGAAGCATTCAGGTTATAGATAGCAATTCCATCTTAAAAAAAAAAAGAACAAAAAAAAAAAAAAAAAAAGAAAAAAAGAAAATAACAAAAGAAAAAAGGACAAAACAAAACAACAAAAAAAAAAAAAAAAAAAAAAAAAAAAAAGCAAATTCTTAAATCTCTCATTCGTGCGATTTCTTTTTATCTATTAAAGCCCCACGTAATACATGTTTATTGTGAGTATGTGAATGTTCCTGTTCCACTGGTTTATAATGCTTACATTATGGTGAAGTTGTTTTATGTTTGTGTTTCTTTCCCTTTGGTAAGAATGCTGCTGACGAGTTTTTGCTTACCAGCTTGACAAGTACAGAATTCAAGATTCATTTGAAGAAAAAATACAATAGAAAACTTTCCCTGCCTTTGCTCATCATGGTGGAAGATGTGTGGGAGAAGAGATTTTATTCTTTTACAATTTATTCACAATTATGACTGGATAGCTGTTTAGAAAACGGGGTGGATTCATGGCATTACGAAAACACGCCCATTCAAATACATTGTAATCTTTATCGCCGAAAAAATGAAAGTTTTAAGCTGAAAAATTGTGAAATTTATCTTATTTCTGCTCAAAATATCTATATTTTAGAGCAGAAATAAGAAAAATAAGGTTACCCCTGCAAACCCCAGTTTTACTATTTAAAAGTGGGGTTCGAGGGGGTCAAAATTATATAGGCGTGTTTTCTTGATGGGGTACCCAGAAGTATAAGGGGAATAAAGTAGTTAGACTGAAAATTTCTGGGGACATGACAAAACCTACAGTGCCATTACGAAAACACGCCTATACAAATACAGTGTAAACTTTACCGCCGAAAAAAAAAATTAACTTTTAAGATGGAAAATTATGATATTTTTCTTATTTCTGGTCAAAATATAGATTGTGGGTGCTCATCGAGGCGGTTCTAACGAGTACCCACACAATCTATATTTTAGAGCAGAAATAAGAAAAATAAGGTTTACCCCTGTAAAACCTCAGTTTTACTATATAAAAGTGGGGTTCAAGGGGATCAGAATTATATAGACGTGTTTCCGTGATGGCGACCAAGGAAGACCCAGGGCCGCCTGTGTATCTAAGGATTTGCTTGTCACACAAGTCTTACAATAGATTTTAGCGTACAGTTTCTCAAATATAGGCTTTACCCCATTTGAGGAACTGTACGACAAAGAAGAAGTGTAGGCAATGATCAGGAATTGATACAATTAACCAACAGCTCCCATCAGAAGCACCAAAGTGAATGAAACACAAACATGAAACAACAGACCGTAATGGAAACATCAATAGCGGAAAGCCAAAAGGACAGATACTTTCCCATAAAATGGCCAAAAGGCTATCCAAAATAAAATAATATAAGCGACACAAACACCCAAAGACAAACCATAACAAAAATAAAGCGCGACAGAAGAACCGCCTTGGAACGGTCAGCGGAAACGAATTCCAGTTGGGGGCTTAAATCGATTTTACGTGGCCACAATCCTCGCCCTTACTTCCGTCGCGATTAAGACAAATTATTTGTTCAGTCCGCATGAAGGCCTCCTAACTCATCAGTGCAAGATCTCCGTGAACATAAAAAGCAAACAATCACAGAGATGAAACTACGGTGAGGACTCGACAGCAAGAAACCACTGAAATGCTGGAGCAAAAGAAAACCAACAGTTAGACTCCGATGGGCCCGACCAGAGACAGAGCATCAGGTACCAACCAACATAAGCCTTTACGTTGGAACCGTCATAGAATCTGAGGCCTGACCCACCGGCGTGCAATTAAAGAGGGAAGCAAAGTTATCACCCGTGATTGGGTTAACCACTTATGTGACAGAAAGACCCCACTCGCAAAAAAGTCATTAATCATGGCTATATTACCTTGTAATTCAAATTCAGAAGCCGATAATAGTATTAAATCATCAGCATAAAGTAAATGACGTATCTAAGAATTGTGCAAAATTGGAACATTATTTTCAAACAAATCATCACATATGTCATACGTATGTTAAACAGTAAGGGACTCAAAATGCTATACAGCTGGCTGAGGACCTGTAACTGGGTCAGTACGAAATTACTTGATTAATGACAATTTTATTAATTGACACAATTAAAAAAAACATGATTATTGATTTTTTGACCTCACTTGACCTCAGTTAATATTGGTTGACCTGGTGTTAATACGGATGACTTCCGATCAATACAGGATAACCAATTAATAATGTTGTAACGGCGTCTGGCTATTCTGCTTCAACTTTGAGTTTACATCATTTTTGTGACCGTTTGCGGCTCAGACTGTTGTATTTTAGCTGTTAAAACCACGATGTTTTGATTGAAACCAGCTTTAACCAGCTCGATTTTTGCCAACTTCGCCACCGTTTTTCAGCACGAAAGCGCATTGACAGCTCGGTTTCTGCAGTAAAATGGATAGTATTCACTCGCACTAGATTAGACTTACCGATATTATCCCGTTTACTGCACTCAAATCGCTGCATTTAGCGTCTTTTCCTGCTCGAGAAACGGGTTTGAAAACTACCCGCGCAGCCATCTTGATTCTGGTCGCGTAACAACCAAGACACGTGACTCGGGACTGGTTTCCTGTACATGAAGGTTTACACTTAGGCTGCGCACTACTATCCGGACACCTCTCCATCGTTCGATTTTACTATATATAGAGATTTCAAGGCTGAACATTTCAGTTGTTGCTGATGTTGTGACAACCACTGTTGGCTAGACTTTCACTTGGAAAAGTCGCTGTTGATTCAGCCTAATTAGGCATAGACTGATTGCTGATTTTAGCCTAGTTAGGCATCATTGTTGCTACTTCTTGGTTGTTGGTTATGCCAAGGAAGAAGCCTTCCGAGAATTTCGGTCCCGAAAACGTATGAATAAACTTTGTTTATCCACCCCACCCACTCCTAACTAGGCATATTTTCAGCCCAGTTAGGCTGAAACTATTTCTTTCTTTTTCACCCTATTTAGGCGAAGTTGGCACAGGTTTTCATTATACAGATATAAAATAATATAAAATAAATGGGTTCAATAATAATAATAATAATAATTATTAAGTATTTTTCTGTAAATCAACTTTATGCCTGGCCAGGCGGAATGTTGAGCCGAGGTAGGCGGGGTACAAGATAATAGACAGGTCGGCAGTTTGCAGTGTTATACGCTTAGGGAAAGCGTGTTGTAGCGGCTTCTGATCTGTAGTGACCTGGCTACTTATTAGATCTAAATTTTCAAGTTTTATATTAGCATAATTGTACTAACGCCTACCAAGGATGAATTCCGCCCAGTTAGGATAAAGTTTCCTTTTAAAGGGACAGCCTTGAATAGTTAATTTTCGACTTTGGTTTGTTAATGGTAAGTAAGTAAATAATGGAAATTTAACCAAATTTGAATTCATTCCAAGATAGGCACAAATACATAATTATCGTTCTACTATGCTGCAGTGTTGTTTGCTTGTGAAAGGCATGTCGTGGCAACATATAGAGTGGTGAAGTAGTCTTATAAGCTGTATAAGACAGTATAACATAACCTCAAATTATTCGTAATTTCTACTTAAGGCAATTGTATTTGGGCCTAACTAGGATGAACTTTACCTTACTAAGCCTTAACGTCAACGTAAGAATAACTTGCTGAAATTTATAGATAACTATTTGTGTGACAGCTATCGGTTCTATAACTTGCTTGTTTTATGTACTAAATGTTCTAGATAATTTCACGAGTTTTATTGTCTTTCATACCTGACATTGTTAGGGGAAAGTAAATAAATCTTAAAACTTAAATAACCCGTTTTCATTTCACTCCCACTCAACATTAAGTACGACCCAGGTCGAACCCACATATATTTATTGTAACAGCACCATCACATCCTGACCATATCAATAGCTGTACCGCTTGACCAGGTGGTGTTCCGTTACAATACATTGTATATATTGGCACCGATTACAACTTTTTGTAATCTAAGAAATAATCCATCGACGTTTGCCATACTGCAGGTCAATACAAGTATTATGTTTCGAATTCAAAACATACTTTACCGGCCCCGATAGCTCAGTTGGTAGAGTGTCCGCTCCGGGGAACGGGAGGTCTCGGGTTCGATCCCGGGCCGCGACATACCAAAGTCGTTAAAAATGGTACTAGCTGCTCCTCGCTTGGCACTCAGATTTACGGGGTAGAGCTAGGACTGGTCGATCCAGTGTCAGGATAATGTGACTGGGTGTGGTATCATGTAATGTGTCTGGGACATGATACTTCAGTGAGGCAGCACTATAAACGTGAGCATTGAGCTCCCTGTCGCAACCAGACACCGTCGTGATATGACTGAAAAATTGTTGAAAGCGACGTTAAACCCGAATTCACACACACACACACACACACACACACACAAAACATACTTATCAATTGCAGTTCTTAAAGCAAGTAAATGGTCTGATGTTCAGTATTTTTTAAGAAAATTAGACTGCTGTTGTTTTAAGAAAGCTTTTTTTCTCTAAATCAGAAGAAATTCTGACATTGATTACATGAGAAAATAATTTTCCAAGGCAACTACTCAGAGTAATACATCTGAAATTATTTGGGCCAAACTGACTTCCATTTTTGTGAACTGGTAGTATAATTCCATTCTTCCATGACTCTGGAAAATGGAGGCGACATAAATGACATTTTCAGATGCAAGTTTTCTTGGAGTCTTGGTATTAATTTTCCGTTTCGCAGGTATCGAATTCTCGATCTTCTGATCGCTAGTCAGACGCACATTCGACTAAGCTATCTAGTCTGATTCGTGATCACCCGTCAGACACAAATCCGACTTAGCTATCTAGTCTGACTTTTGATCACTAGTCAGACGCACATCAGACTGAATCACACAGTCTGACTGAAGATCACTCGTCAGACGCACCTTCGACTGAGCTACCTAGTCCGACTCGTGATCACTAGGCAGACGCACGTCCGACTGAGCTACATAGTCTGACTCGTGAACACCAGTCAGACGCACATCCGACTGAGCTACCTAGTCTGACTTGTGATCACACGTCAGCCGCACGTATGACTGAGCTAACTAGTCTGACTTGTGGGCACTCGTCAGACGCACACCCGACTCAGCTATCTAGCCTGACTCGTGGTCACTCGTCAGAAGCACATCTGACTGAGCTATCTAGTCTGACTCTTGATCGACAGTCAGACGCACATCCAACTGAGCTACCTTGTCTAACTCGTGATCACTCGTCGGACGCACACCCGACTGAGCTACCTCGCCTGATTCGCGATCACGTAGCAGAAGCACATCCGACTGAGCTATCTAGTCTAACCCGTGATCACTATTCGGACGCACATCAGACTGCGCTACCAATAAAAATAAAAAATGAGTTCCTTTAAGAGCAATGAAAACATTCATAAGAAAGAAGATGGGTCATACTACGTAGTTTCGGCTAATAAAGCCTCATCAGTGACCCTGAAATTATCCGGCAAAGAAAGCCAGAGGAAGCATACTGCAATTTTGCAAATTTCGAATTGGCAGTCGATTCAAAGACTGATATAAATCAAAATGGGGTCCAAATAATTAAAAACCTGTCTAGAATATGAGTCAAAACCAAGAATTTATTTCTGATTTCTCAGAATATTCACGCTGATCTCAAAGGACCAAAAGTAAAATATAAACTGCACTATGGTTGATGTACGGGGAGACGTTTTACGGCCGCCACACGGCACAACACCAGCTGCAGTGAAGGCAAATAAAAATCAAAAATGAGTACCTTTAAGGGCAATGAAAACATTCATAAGAAAGAAGATGGGTCATACTACGTAGTTTCGGCTAATAAAACCTCATCAGTGACCCTGAAATTATCCGGCAAAGAAAGCCAGAGGAAACATACTGCAATTTTGCAAATTTCGAATAGGCAGTCGATTCAAAGACTGATATAAATCAAAATGGGGTCCAAATAATTAAAAACCTGTCTAGAATATGAGTCTAAACCAAGAATTTATTTCTGATTTCTCAGAATATTCACGCTGATCTCAAAGGACCAAAAGTAAAATATAAACTGCACTATGGTTGATGTACGGGGAGACGTTTTACGGCCGCCACACGGCACAACACCAGTCTGACTCGTGATCATAGGTCAGATGCACATCCGAAAGAGCTACCTAGTCTTGCTAGTGTTCACTAGGCAGACGCACATTACACTGAGCTACTTAGTCTGAATCGCGATCACACGTCAGACGCACATCCGGCTGAGTTAACTAGTCTAACTCGTCATCACTCGTCAGACGCACATTCGACTGAGCTACCTAGTCTGACTCGTGATCACACGTCAGACGCGCATCCGACTGAGCTACCTAGTCTGATTCCTGATCACTAGTCGTACGCACATCAAACGGAGCTTTCTAGTCTGACTCTTGATCACCGGGCAGACGCACTTCCGACTGAGATATCTAGGTTGGCTCGGGATCACTCGTCAGACGCACATCCGACTGAGCTACCTAGTCTGAGCCGCGATCACTCGTCAGATGCACATCCGACTGAGCTACCTAGTCTGAGTCTGACTGGTGGTCACTCGTCAGATGCACACCCGACTAAGCTATCTATTCCTACTAGTGATCACCCGTCAGACGCATATCCGACTGAACTACCTAGTCCGACTCGTGGTCACTAGGCAGACGCACATTTGACTGAGCTACCTAGTCTGACTCGTGATCACTACTCAGACACACATCCGACTGAGCTACCTAGTGTATGTCCAGACCACACGTCAGACGCACATCCGACTGAACCACCTAGTGTGTCTCGTTATCACACGTGAGACGCACATCCGACTGAGATATCTAGTCTGACTAGTGATAACACGTCAGACGCATATCCGACTGAGCTACTTAGTCTGACTCGTGATCACTACTCAGACACACACCCGACTGAGCTACCTAGTTTGACTAGTGTTCACTAGGCAGACGCACAGCCGCCTGAGTTATCTAGTCTGACTCGCGATATATGCACATCTGCCATATGCACATCCGACTGAGCCACCTAGCCTGACTCCTGATCTCTTGGTAGACGCATATCTGACTGCACAATATATTCTGATTCGTGATCACTAGGCAGAAACACATCCGACTGAGTTATCTAGTTTGACTCGTAATCACTAAACAGACCCACATCCGACTGAGCTATCTAATCTGACTAGAGGTCACTCGTCAGACGCACATCCGACTGAGCTATTAAGTCTGACTCGTGATCACTCGTCAGACGCAATTCTGACTGAGCTACGCTATTCTGACTCGTGATCACTCGTCAGACGCACATCCGACTGAGCTACCTAGTCTGACTCGTGAACACCAGTCAGACGCACATCCGACTGAGCTACCTAGTCTGACTCGCGATCGACAGTCAGACGCATATCCAACTGAGCTACCTAGTCTAACTCGTGATCACTCGTCGGACGCACACCCGACTGAGCTACCTCGCCTGATTCGCGATCACTTGGCAGAAGCATATGCGACTGAACTACCTAGTCCGACTCGTGGTCACTACTCAGACACACATCCGACTGAGCTACCTAGTGTATGTCGTGATCACACGTCAGACGCACATCCGACTGAACCACCTAGTGTGTCTCGTTATCACACGTGAGGCGCACATCCGACTGAGATATCTAGTCTGACTAGTGATAACACGTCAGACGCACATCCGACTGAGCTACTTAGTCTGACTCGTGATCACTACTCAGACACACACCCGACTGAGCTACCTAGTTTGACTAGTGTTCACTAGGCAGACGCACAGCCGCCTGAGTTATCTAGTCTGACTCGCGATATATGCACATCCGTCATATGCACATCCGACTGAGCCACCTAGCCTGACTCCTGATCTCTGGGCAGACGCATATCTGACTGCACAATATAGTCTGATTCGTGATCACTAGGCAGAAGCACATCCGACTGAGTTATCTAGTCTGACTCGTAATCACTAAACAGACCCACATCCGACTGAGCTACCTAATCTGACTAGAGATCACTCGTCACACGCACATCCGACTGAGCTATTTAGTCTGACTCGTGATCACTCGTCAGACGCATTTCTGACTGAGCTACGCTATTCTGACTCGTGATCACTCGTCAGACGCACCCCGACTTAGCTGCGTAGTTCGATTAGTGATCACTTGTCAGACGCACATCCGACTGAGCTCTCTAGTTGACTGTTGATCACATGTCAGACGCACATTGACTGAGCTATCTATACTGACTCGTGATCACACGTCAGACGCAAATCCGACTGAGCTAACTAGTCTGTCTGTTGTTCACTCGTCAGACGCTCTTCCGACTGATATACCTAGTCCGACTTGTGATCACTACTCAGACGCATGTCCGACGATCTACCTAGTCTGACTCGTGATCACTAGTCAGATGCACATCCGACTAAGATATCTAGTTTAACATATGATCACTAGTAATACGCACATGCGACTGAGCTACCTAGTCTGACACGTGATCACTTGTCAGACGCACATCCGACGGAGCTACCTAGTCCGACTAGTAATCACTAGTCAGTCGCGCAAGCGACTGATCTGTCTCGTTTAACTCGTAGTCACCAGGAAGACTCACATCCGACTGAGCTACCTTATCTGACAGGTCATCACTAATCAGATCCACATTTGACTGAGCTATCTAGATCAACTTGTGGTCACTATTCTGACTCATGATCATGCGTCAGACGTACATGTATGTATCCGGCTGAGCTACCTAGTATGACTCGTGATCACTAGGCAGAAGCACATTCGACTGAGCTACCTAGTCTGACTGTTGATCACTCTTCAGACGCACATCCGACTGAGCTACCTATTATGACTCGTGATCACTAGGCAGTCGCACATTCGACTGAGATACCTAGTCTGACTGTTGATCACTCTTCAGACACACATCCGAATGAACTATCTAGTCTGACTAGTGATCACACGTCAGCCGCACATCCGACTTAGCTACCTAGTCTGATCACTGGTCGGATGCACATTCGACTGAGCTATCTAGTCCGACTCGTGATCAACAGTCAGACGCACATCCGACTGAGCTACCTCGTCTGACCCGTGATCACTAGTCAGACGCACATCTGACTGAGCTTTCTAATTTATCTTGTGATCCTTAGTCAGACGCACATGCGACTGAGCTACCTAGTCTGACTCGTGTTCACGAGTCAGATGCACGTCCAACTGAGCTACCTAGTCCGACTAATGATCAATAGCCAGACGCACACCTGAGTGAGCTATCTAGTCGGACAATAGTAATCATTAGGAAGACTCACATCCGACTAAGCTACCTAGACTGACTGGTTATCACTAGTCAGACCCACATTTGACTGAACTATCTAGATTAACTTGTGATCACTAGTCAAACGCACGTCCGACTGAGCTACCTAGTTTTACTCGTGATCACTAGGCAGACCTACATCCGACTGAGCTATCTAGTCTGACTGGCAATCACTCGTCGGACGCACATCCGACTGAGCTACCTATTCTGACTAGTGTTCACAATGCAGACGCACATCCGATTGAACTACCTAGTCTGACTTATGATCACTAGTCAGACGCATATCCGACTGAGCTACCTAGTCTGACTAGTGATCTCTAGGCAGACTGAGCTATCTGGTTTTAATCGTTATCACTTGTCAGACGCACATCCGACCGAGATACCTAGTCTGACTCGTGATCGCTAGTCAGACGTACATCCGACGGAGCTACATAGTCTGAATAGCCAGACGCACATCCGACTGAATAACTAGTCTGACACGTAATCACTAGTCGGACGCACATTTGACTGTGCTTTCTAGTGTGACTCATGATCACATGTCAGACGCACATCCGAAGGAGCTACCTAGTCTGAATAGTGATCACTAGTCAGACGCACACCCGACTGACCTATCTAGTCTGCCTCGTGATCACTAGGTAGACTCACATGCGACTGAACAATCTAGTTTGACTCGGGATCACTAGTCAGACGCACATCTGACTGAGCTATCTAGTGTGACTCGTGATCACACGTCAGACGCACATTTGACTGAGCTCTTTAGTTTAACTTGTGCTTACTAGTCAGACGCCATCCGACTGAGCTACCTAGTCTGACTAGTGTTCCTTTGTCAGACGCACATTTGACGGAGAAATCAAGTGTTACCCATGATCACACGTCAGACGATCATTTGATTGAGCTATCCAGTTTAACTTGTGATCACAAGGCAGACGCACATCCGACTGAGCTACCTAGTCTGACTGGCGATTACTCGTCAAATGCACATCCGAATGAGCTTCCTAATCTGACTCGTGATCACACGTCAGACGCACATCCGATTGAGCTACATTACCTGACTTGTGATCTCAAGGTAGACGCACTTCTAGTCTGACTCGTGATCACTCGTCAGACGCACTGCCAAGTGAGCTACCTAGTGTGACCCGTGATCACTAGTCAGACGCACATCAAACTGAGCTACCTAGTGTGACTTGGGATCACAGGTCAGACGCTCACCTGACTGAGTTCCTAGTCTTTCTAGTGTTCACTAGGCAGACGCACATCCGACCGAACTACCTAGTCTGACTCGTGGTCAAACGTCAGACGTACATCCGCCTGAGCTAATTCGTATGACTCCTGATCACACGTCAGACGTACATCTGACTGAGATACCTAGTTTGACTAGTAATCACAAGCCAGGCGCACATCCGACTGAACTATCTAGTCTGACTCGTGATCACTAGGCAGCCGCACATCCGACTAAGCTATCTGGACTGACTTGTCATCACTCGCCAGACGCATATCCGACTGACCTACCTAGTCTGACTCATGATCACTCGTCAGATGCACAATTGACTGAGCTACCTAGTCAGACCCCTGACCACTCCTTAGACGCACAATAGACGGACTGACTAGTGATCACACGTCAGACATTCATCTGACTGAGCTACCAAGCCTGACAGGTGATCACTGGGCAGACGCACATCCGACTGAGCTTTCTAGTCTGACTCTTGGTCACTTGTCAGACGCACATCCGACTGAGCTACATAGTCTGACTAGTGATCACACGTCAGACACTCATTAGACTGAGCTATCTAGTCTGATTCGAGATCACTTGTCAAACTCACAACCGACTGAGCTACATAGTCTGACTCGTGATCACTAGGCAGACGTACATCCGACTGGGCTACCTAGTCTGATCACTCGTCAGACTCACACCATACTGATCTACTTCGTCCGACTGGTGATCCGACTAGTCCGACTGGTAGTCAGACCCACATTTGATTGAACTATCTAGATTAACATGTAATCACTAGTAAGACACACATCAGACTGAGCTGCCTAGTCTGACTCGTGATCACTAGGCAGACATACATCGTGCTACCTAGTCTGACTGGTGATCATTCGTCGGTCGCACGTCCGACGGAGCAACCTAGCCTTACTAGTGTTCACTAGGCAGATTACATCAGGCTGAACTACCTGGTCTGACTCGTGATCACTCATGAGACGCACCCCCGAATGAGCTATCTAGTCTGAATCGTGATCACTAGGCAGACTGAGCTATCTGTTTTAATCGTTATCATTTGTCAGACGCACATCCGACTGAGATACTTAGTCTGACTCGTGATCGCTAGTCAGACGCACATCCGAATGAACAATCTCGTCTGACGCGTGATCACTAGTCAGGCGCACACTTGACTGAGCTTTCTAGTGTGACCCGTGATCACACGTCAGACGTACATTTGACTGAGCTATCTAGTCTGACTCATGATCACTCGTCAGACGAACTCCGAACTGAGCTACCTAGTCTTGACTCGTGATCACTAGTCAGACTCACATCCGACCGAGCTGCCTAGTCTGACTCGTGATCACTAGTCAGACTTACATCCGACCGAGCTGCCTAGTCTGACTCGTGATCACAGGTCAGACGCACAGTCTTGCTAGTGTTCACTAGGCAGACGCACATCCGACTGAGCTACCTAATCTGACTCGTGATCAAACGTCAGACGTACATCCGCCTGAGCTAACTTGTCTGGCTCCTGATCACACGCCAGACGTATATCCGACTGAGCTACCTAGTCTGACTAGTGATCACTAGGCAGACGCAGATCCGACTGAGCTACCTAGTCTGACTCGTCATCAATCGCCAGACGCATATCCGACTACCCTACCTAGTCTGACTTGTGATCAATCGTCAGATGCACATCCGACTAAGCGACCTAGTCTGACTTGTTATCACTCTTTAAACGCACACCCGACTGAGCTACCTAGTCTGACTGATGACCACACTTCACTGAGCTATCTAGTCTGACTCTTGATCACTTTTCAGTCGCACATGAGACTGAGCTAACAAGTCTGACTTGTGATTACTCGTAAGACGCACATCCGACTGAGCTACCTAGTCTGACTGGTGATCACTCGTCAGACGCAAATGCGACTGAGCTATCTAGACTGACTGGTGATCAGTCGTCAGACTTACATCCGACTAAGCTTAATAGTCTGACAGGTGATCACGCGTCGGACGCAAATCCGACTGAACTATCTGGTCCGACTTGAGATCACTCGTCAGACGCACATTCGACTGAGCTACCTAGTCTGACTGTTAATCACTGGTCAGCCGCACATCCGACTGAGCTACCTAGTCTGAATCGCCGTCACTCGTCAGACGCATATCCGACTGACCAGTGATCACTCGTCAGACGCACATCTGACCGAGCTACCTAGTCTGACTAGTGATCACCAGTCAGACGCACATCTAACTGAGCTACCTAGTCTGAATCGCTGTCACTCGTCAGACGCATATCCGACTGACCAGTGATCACTCGTCAGTCGCACATCTGACCGAGCTACCTAGTCTGAATCGCCGTCACTCGTCAGACGCATATCCGACTGACCAGTGATATCACTCGTCAGACGCACATCTGACCGAGCTACCTTGTCTGACTAGTGATTCCTAGTCAGACACACATCCGACTGAGCTACCTAGTCTGACTCGCGGTCACTAGTCAGACGCACCTGACTGAGCTACCTAGTCAGAATCGTGATCACTGGTCAGACGAACATCCGACTGAGCTATCTAGTCTGACTCGTGATCACTAGTCAGACGCACATCCGACTGAGCTACCTAGTGTGACGTTATATGCAGTGGGAGTCATCTCCTGTGCAGGTTAAAGACCCCTACCGTAGTTACATGATTACTGTGAAAACTTTCATCCTGCAAACCTGGTTTACACCTGTGAGTAATGATTAAATGTGACCAATCGCAATTAGAAGCCTCTGTGGTGTAGTGGTTACGCTACTCGCCTTGTAAACCAGGGATCGCAGGATCGATCCCGGGCTTCTCCAGACTTTCGGATGCGTCTTTAAACCGAGGTCCCGTCTTCTTATGACCTTAGCTGTTGGTGGGACGTAACACTCAAACGCTCACTCACTCACTGACCGATCGCAATATAAGTGGATAGATAGAGATAGATAGATAATTTGTGCACACTCAATGCAATGATTCGGATGTATTTCGAAATCAACGAAAGTTAGCATTATATTCCATAGGCCTATCATAAATTTGAAAATGATAATAATAATAATGAAAACTAAATAAAATAATAAATAATGCTTAGGGACTGATAGTCACACATCCTCGTTCGTGCTAACTCAGCTGGAAATATGAGTATGAATAGAACTGTTAAAATCCATTAATCGGGCTATTATAACCAGGGCTAACATGACAGGGCGATGTTATAACATATATATTGATATTTTAATACGTGCTCTGCTGAAAACAATCTAATAAGAACTGGCCGAACCGACCCAGGCCGAAACGACCCAGGACCGAAACGACCCATCAAAATAGGCCGAAATGACCCAAGTCCAAATTGAGGCTGAAACGACCCGGGCCGAACTGACCCGGCCGTAAGGACTCAGGACCGAAACGTCCCGGATTCTGTTCACTAGGCAGACGCATATCTGACCGAGCTACCTAGTCTGAATCGTGATCACTAGGCAGGCGCACATCCGACAGAGCTACCTAATCTGACTCGTAGTCACTTGTCAGACGCACATCCGACTGAGCTACCTAGTCTGACTCGTGACCACTGGTCAGACGCACATCCGACTGAGCTACCTAGTCTTACTCGTGATCACTAGTCCGACGCACACCCGACTGAGCTACCTTGTCTGACTCGTGATCACTAGTCAGACGCACACCCGACTGAGCTACGTAGTCTGACAGTGATCACTCGTCAGACGCACATCCGACTGAGCAACCTAGTCTGACTAGTGATCACTCTTCAGACGCACATCCGACTGAGCTACCTAGTCTGACATTTGGTCACTGGTCAGACGCACATCCGACTGAATTACCTAGTCAGAATCGCGATCACTAGTCAGACGCACATCCGACTGAGCTACCTACCTACCTATTTTTCAGTTTCATTTTCATTTGGTTTGACTCCAATAAATAGAAAAATATTATAGTTCAGCAATAGATTTTCAGCTTTTATTCTCAGTTTTCTATTACCATCTCAGAAATCATCTATGGATCCAGCCAACATTGTGCGCAATGATGACTGATCAGTTTGTGAGGATATGCAGCGTGTGTGCTAGTATAATCTTTTTCGAGACCACGTGCTCCATCGAATTCATCAACAGGTCAGCTCATTTTGACCGTGACAGAAAATGTCATCTTGGCCCGAAGAAATGGGACTATACATAAAGGATCTTACAAGAGTGTTCATGTATTATTGAATTTTGTAAATGGGTTGTGGAAAAGGGGTAAAATGCGAGGCTTCGCCGATTATTTTATCCATTTTTCTCAACGATTTTAATAAATTTAATAACACATGAGCACGAACGCAAGATTCTATTTGTCATATAACATTTAGAACCATTTTATTAAAAAATGTAAATATTCCGCCATTAGTATACGCGACGTCGTACGTGTAACGTTACGGGGCGTATCTTACTAATCACCAGTGGATTACCGAATTAAATGCATGGCGTTATTACATTCTCGGACGCATCGTCATATAATAAATGTAATTAGCTAACACAGTCTAGGAATCATGCCTACCAAAAATAGTCCAATTCACTTCCTCGTTGGCGTATCCATGAATAGCAAGGGCTAATGCGTTCTCTCCGTTCAGGTTCGATATCTGTTCTCTTAGACTTCTATGATACTCCTTATAAATTTGTAGTGGCACCGTTTCGTTAAAAGTAGCCTCGTAGTTTTTCAATGTATCGTTCCTGTTCGGGTCGAGCTTGCTTCGATGAAGAACGCTCATTATCATTGTAGGGCATTTTTTCGTCCTGCTGTATATGTGATCATGCATCAGGGCCGCCATTTCATCAGATCGATAATCACTGGCAGTAACTGCTCTGCATCTGAAAAAAGATCTTCGAATGCAATATAACTTGCAACTGAAACAGATATATCATAGAATTCAAAAGATGTCGCGTCTGAAAAAATATCCTTGATTTTCGCTGAAAAGACAGACCCAGTATGTAGATCCAGATCAAACGTATGAAACAAAAATTTTCAATTCAATTCAGAAGAAGTTGCACCAGAAACAGAAATAGCCTTGACTGATTCAAAAGATGTTGCTCCCGAAACAAGTAAATCATTGAATTCAAAAGAAGTTGCACATGAAAGACAAAATATCCTTGGTGGAATTGTTTTATATTTGTATTTCTTTCCCTTTTGATGTCTTGGATTTGAGGGAAAAAGTAATTGTATTGACTTGCACGTGAAAGACAAAATATCCTTGGTGTAATTGTTTTATGTTGGTATTTCTTTCCCTTTTGCTGTCTTGGATTGGAGGTGAAAGGTAATTGTATTGATTTCTGTTCATTGCCTTCACTTCTGTTTTGACTTCAAAAGAAGTTGCACCTAAAAGACAAGTATACTTGACTTTAAAAGAAGTTGCGACTGAAAGAAAAATATCATTGGCTTCAAAAGAAGCTGCGCCTAAAAGACAAGTATACTTGATTTCAATAGAAGTTGTACATGAAAGAAAAAATTCATTGACTTCAAAATAACCTGAGTTTGAAAGAAAAATACATGTATTTTTGACTTTAAAAGAAGCGGCACATGAATGAAATACCTGACTTTAAGGCAAGAGGGCAAAAATGACCCTGAATCGCTCACCTGACTTCAAGCTGTAACATAACTTGTGGCAATCATGCGGCTCGATCACAAACTTAAGACATTTCTGTATTAGGTCTGACGACCATCTTATTCAATTTTAATTAGTTTAGTAGAAGGTCACCTAAACAACATTCTTGAAGAGTTTGAAAGGAATTTACCGATGTTGTCATTCAAGGGTTTTTCTATTTTTAGCTCTGGCTGCCATCTTGTTCACTGGAGCTGAACGAATTTAGCTACTTTGGTAGACGGTCACTAATGCAACCTTCCCAGGAAGTTTCAATGAAATCGGACCGAAGCTTTATGGGGCGCCGTTTAACTATTTATTCCCTATTTATACATATCCATAATTATTTATGGATATTCATTATTCGATTAATAGATAACCACAATTCGATTTATGGATATCCATAATTCGAATTATGGATATCCATAAATCAGCTGAATAATGGATATCAGTATTTTGATTTATTGATATCCATAATTTGAATAAGTGATATCCACAATCCGAATTATGGATATCAATAAATCGATATGAATTTATGATATCCATAAATCGAATTATGGATATCCATTATTCGGCTGATTTATGGATATGCATAATTCGAATTATGGATATCTAAAAATATGGATTAAATAGTAAATCGGCACCCCATAAAACTACGGAAGAAAATTGTCATTTGAAGCTTTAGCAGCAGGGGGAGCATACTTTTTGTTTCAGCCATAAAAGGCCCATTCGGCTAATTAAGGCTCCCAGCCTTTTTTGGCCCAAATATATTTTTTTGTTTTGGCAAATTAAACCTCTCAACCCTAAAACATCCATATCCTCCTTCTGGCAAATTAGACCTCACAACCCTAAAAGAATTCCACCCCAACTGGATGCGACATACAAAGGGCACTCGCCGAGTGCAGCAGCGTGGGGGGGGGGGCGAATGGACTTTTTATTTTGACATCAGAAGCCCCTTTTGGGCCTATAGGGCTCTCAGCTCGTTTCAGACCATTAGCACGCTCCCAAAGCTGTTGGGTAGCAACACAAAAACCCAGAGCCCTGGGGACGGCCCACCACCCTCGCCGTTCCGGGGCTCGCGGCAGTAATACACTCGCTCATCAAGCCCGCCCACCACCCTCGCCGGCCTGGGCTCTCGAATCAAGTGTTGGTTTCCTGGACAAAAGTTCCTGTATGAACGTTCGAAATTGGTTTTCATATGCAAGGCGGTCGATATAGGCGAAGTAAATACATTGAGTAAATAGATTAATACATCCTCGAGTTGTTTCTCTTGACGTTCCTGTATGAACGTCCTGTCGATAGTCGTCCGCTGGTATATTGATTAACTTCACAGTAAGAGTATAATGGAGGTAAAAAATCTCTTTAGTGCAGAAGGCTCAAGCATAATAAAAAACTCTTACACACTGGGTGTGATATGTTGATTCGCGAATATGAAAAATACGACGTGTGGTATATGTACTCGCGTCCCGCGGTTTATGGCCGCTACCGAGGAAGGGGTGATTTGTACGTGAAATGTTACGACCAAGAGGAGCCTTTTCGGGCAGACCTAGAAAGCAATTAAGGGGTATGAAGTTGGACCAGCTGATTGAGAGTCGGACTTAGAGGTCGTTTAAGCTCGCCAGCAAGAAATATTCAGGTGCCACTCGACCCAGCTTGATTGAGCTCTTCTAACAGCTTCTTACGAGCTGTCATCATTGCTTCGTCTCTCGCACGCTGAAATAGCTTCTTTTTTCGTCTTCTGATAAGCCAATGCCCTGTTTCTGACGCCCACGAATTTCAGCCTTCATCTGATTGTACTTGTCAACCTCAGAGAGAATCAAGCGAAACTCCTCCTCGGATATCCGGTCATCGTTCAGAGCGATAGAAATGCGGTCCGCGATTGAGTTTAGTTTTGATTCTGCCAAGACACAGATCTAATCGTGCTTTTTGGCTTTGGCCTGGAGTCTCCGGCCTATGAATTTCCCACCGACACCCAGCAACCCACGCGCAATCGCCCCAGCTTGAAGGCCAAGGGCGGCAGGCGTCGCGATGATCGTTGCGAGCAGTCAAACGCCGTTCACAGAAAACGCGGTTTCAACCCCGTCTACGACATTAACTATGCGCCGGTACTTCTTGCAGAGCGAGGCTCTGAAGTGTCGTTCTTTATCGAGACGGAATTTGACCTCAGCCACGTGCTGAAGTCTGTGATTATCTCCGGTTTCAAGTCATGGGTAGAGGCCCATCGTGTTATGTTACACCGCTGGGTGGGTTTAAATGGCCTACTGGCCGATAATAACTGTAGTTTGGTCTGCTGTGAGCGCACCAGGCGTAAATCGCAGCCTTTTGAGAGACACTGGACCTATAAAAATATTATGTAGGTCTAAATGGCTGTATTCAACTTGGTGTTGGATTCCTTCAAGAGTGAACTGCACTTGAGGCGTTTCTTGTACTAGGTTAAAAATCCCAACTTTTTACGGCGTAGCCGTTATGGTTTTGCTTTTGTTCTACATTTTTCGTTACTCCATTGGTCAATAAAACCACATGTCCAAGGAGATGACCATTTCATTGGTCAATGATTTGCATAAATAAATCTACTCAAAAATACGACAGTTTACCGAAGTTTTAACCTAGGAGATGTTTCATTTTTATGTGAGACATGAATGAAAAATATATACAGTTTCGGCTTGCTCACCGTCTTGTCCTTTGATGACCATACGTCATATGTATAATTGGGATTCTAGTGAATCCTGTAACTGCTGCGGTGAATAGCTATTTTTACCTAATTTCACGTGGTTGGTCTATATAGCGAAAGGAACCATAACGCGAAAGGAAGGTTCCTTTCGCGAAAGGAAGAATTTTCTGCGAAAGGAATTGTTTGTTTGCTTTGAGGTATAACGTCCCCATCAACACTGTGTAGGTCATTTTGGAGACGTTGCTTCCAAGTTTGTGGGACTTTTACCCGACATTGAGATGAAAGACACCTCAAGCCCTGTTGCCCAATGAAACCAATAAAGAGATATAGCATGACAAAAACATGTAATAATCGCATTACAAATTGACATATGTTTAATTTACAATATATGCTAAATAAAAGTTGCAGTGTATCATTTGTCTTCAGCATACTTTATCTCCTCCATTTTAACACAAAATGGACATTTTCGAATATCATTAATGTTATATAAATTCTGAAAAGGAATAAGTGTAATTTGAGTTTTAGTTAGGTGCACATAAGATCAAGTTTCCGTCCGTTTGTCTGCTCGTCCGTTTGTTCGTCCGTCTATGCGTTTACGTTCACCATAGCAACAACCCTAAATGTTAACCCTAGAATTTGTGTTCAAAAACAGTGAATGATAACGTTTTCTTATTTGTTGTGCATAAACTTGAGATCATATGCTCTTGAAATGAGGTCATGTTTTTAACCTTGACCTTTTACATTGACCTAAGCTCAAACAGGCGGGACACTGCCCTCTGCAAAGCTATTTTTCCTCGCGTGACATCTGAATTGTTTGAATACAGTAAACCATTTCATAGCTAGACAATTGTTGCTGTCACTATTGTAGCTCATATTGCACGACCCGCAGAAAAAGCGACCGACTGAAGTCGGTTGATTTTCTAAGAGTACCCTAAAATCACCGTGTCATTCTGTCAGTCTGTCTGTCCGTCCGTAACCGGTTTGAGAAAATTGGTGATAGTGACTTAACCGCTTGGAATATTTAAACAATTTTTGGCATACTGATAGATATCAATGAGATCTAACCAATGAACTTGCGAAATATTACATTCCATTTAGTATAGCCTCGCCGAGGCGAAAAATGTGAAAATTTTCGAACTGCTTCTCCTCGGAAACCGTTGGGCCAATTGAAGTCAAATTTCATATGGAGGCTCTATGGGATGGGGGAAACCAAAATTTGCTCAAGGGGTCCAGGTCACATGACCAAAATGGCCACCAAGCCATATACGGTCTGTCTGTCTGTCCGTCCGTAACCCGTTTGTGAAAATTGGTGATAGTGACTTAACCGCTTGGAATATTTAAACAATTTTTGGCATACTGATAGATATCAATGAGATCTAACCAATGAACTTGCGAAATATTACATTTCATTTAGTATAGCCTCGCAGAGGCGAAAAATGTGAAAATTTTCGAACTGCTTCTCCTCGGAAACCGTTGGTCCGATTGAAGTCAAATTTCATATGGAGCCTCTATAGGGTGGGGGAAACCAAAATTTGCTCATGGGGTCCAGGTCACATGACCAAAATGGCCGCCAAGCCATATATAGTAAAAACCCTTCAAAATAGTCTTCTCCAGAACCACTGGGCAGATTTCCACGAAACTTGATAAATAGCATCTGGGACGTAGGCCCATCATAAATTGCTAAAATGGTGACCCTGGGTTGACCTTGACCTTCTTTGTGCCTAGGTCAAACTTTGACACATATGCTTTTGTATTGGAAAAGTGAGAATTCATTTTTTCCTGCAAACGATTCAGAAAACAGTACTAAAGTATAAGATATATTTTTGCTCCTTACGATAAGGCGCATTTATTGGGGGAACCGTTTTAGGTCCAGGTCACATGACCAAAATGGCCACCATACCAATATATGGTAACACTCATAAAGCTAAAAGCATCCGGCGGGTCGTGCACTTCAGCTGAAGCACTGGTTTCTAAACAACCTTCCAATTAAATCTACGCCGCATATCTTTTTTAAAGATATTTCTTGTTTAATAACATTTTCCTGACTCCACTTGAGCTTGAAGCCGGGTAACACAACAAAGTCGTCGGGTCTATCTCTGAGAATTAGACCAAGGATGACCGTTGATGTTGGAAAGTCCATGCCAATGATTCTCGCTGGGTTGAATTCGTAGACTATTTTTAGGATTCCCTGCCGGTTGTTGCTTGTCTTTAGCACATTATCTGCGGAAAAGACAATGTTCTTCGTCACTACCTTCCTAACTTTTTGCTGCTTTCCAGTCTCAACGTACGGAGACGAGATTTGTATGTTAATAAGCCACCCTGTTTGTTGGACGGGGTCCGCAAAGGCAACCCACTTGCTCCCAGTAAACGCCAGCGTATAAACCCGTTTTGGAACGGCATGTGAGGTAACTACGTCGCTGAAATAACCGAATTTCAATGACCCCGCTTGGGCGACCTCTTTTCTTTGGTAGACCCCATCAGAGAGCTGCAAGGCATACAAGCGATCTTCCTTCCCGTCCTTATCGAACCCCTCGGTGTCACTAAGATCAGCCAAATCTACCCCAGGGCATTTTCTGACCCCACCGAGGCCACTTGCGTCAACCATTCCTTCTATGTAGGGTTGCACTCATTTACTCGAATGGTAACATCTCCCCGTTGGTATCTCTAATTGAAATAGTCTCTAATGACAGCCTGTTGTACTGTAAGACAGGAAATGATTCAGTTCTACCAGCTCCACACTTTTCGTTCTCGACGGGGATGGATCTAAGCAGTGTAGAGGGGCGACCGTCATGCAGATTGTTTGAAGTACTTAACTCGGCAAGATGAAAGTAGACCTCACGATGGACGGCCAGCTTGTGTGGCTTCTATGCAATGAACGTCTGGGGTTTTATTTTGTCATTAGCCGGGGCCCTAGCAATTCTGAAAACATCGTTGGAAAAGCCTAAGAGCCTGGCTAACTGGGGATTCATTATTATGGCATTACTGGGCTGTACCGTAAGTTGCAGTAGACCAGAGGTTTCATCTAGAGTGAGTTCGGCACCCAACCGCTGAAACACCTTATCGTTCGACTCACAGGCGTTATAATACCCATCAGATATTGTTTTTTTTTCAGTCTCGTTATTTGAGACCATGTTGTTCTTTTTCGCAGTGCATATGTTGTACCACCAGTGATAATACGTCAACTCGCACATAGCAATCTCTAGCTCACCCACAGACAGGGTCCTGGCATGATTGATTGGCACACCATTTTGAACGTCAGTGAGCGTGAAGTACATATTGTGTAACACAACGACACCAAAATGGGCATGGATATAAAGGCATTTACGTTTAATAGCTAGGCAAATTATCAGGCAGGCGGCCATTTTAATATAAGGAGTCAGGAGTTTGTTCCGTAGAAAAGCAAAGGCTATGTTTAAAGTATATAGTATATAATATGCATACATAAATTCACAATAAAACAACGAGACAAAGATAAAGAAGCTTTATTTAACGTCACATATTAGAAACAATTAACATAAGCTCTGTTGAGCTTTTTGCGACAAACAAAGTACCTTTTCATCACGTGAACATGTCCATGAAATAAAGACCCCCCTAAACCCATTTTAAATAGAGGAAACTGGGTTTACGGGGGTGAACATTATTTTCTTTATTTCTGCTCCAAAACATAGGTTGTGGGTACTCGTTAGAACCGCCTCAATGAGGCGGTTCTAACGAGCACCCGCAACCTATGTTTGAAATATGAATAAGAAAAATATCACAGATTTTCATCAGAAAAGTAGCCATTTTGGAGATGTGAAAAATGCACAATGTTGCACGGGTGTGTTATCCTAGGACTACCCCTGATAACATTGCACTTATACACCCGTGTGGTACTATGCATTCTTTCATATCGTCAGATAACAGTAATTGAGATATCTTGTTTTACTTGGCTGCAATGCTGAAATTTTCAAAGCACCATGACACAAGAAAAACAAAAGTTAATCAGTTCATCTATTAGCGTTTGAAGTAACAGGACAATAGCTCATACAGTTTTAGAGATATTTTGAATGCCCAAATTTTCAAAGGGCCTAAATGCCTATGTCCACAAAGGGGCATAGTCTGATCCATCCTTAATAAAATGATACCAAAATTTAATCAGATGATCTTCAGATTAGTTCCAAACAGCATGAAAAATTTTAAGAGACTATTCTTTGCTTACAAGCTTTCCCTTTGTCAAAATGCATGGGTCTACAAAGGGGCATACTTTGGTCAATTGTTAATAAAATTACACCAAAATTTAAACAGACCATCTTCACAGTTAATTCAGCTTGCAAAGTTTGATAAGCCTAGCCATATCGATTCTTGAGATATTTTGCTTTCAACCTTTTTCTATGCCAAAATGCCTATGTTCACAAAGGGGCCTAATCTGTTTAATTTTTAATAAAATTATACCCAAATTTGATCAGATCATCTTCAGATTGGTTCCAAACAGCCTGTAACATTTCAAGAGACTAACTAAAGCGGCTCATAATATATTTTGCCAAAATGCCTTGGTCTACAAAGGGGCATAATTTAATCAAGTGTTAATAAAATTACATCAAAATTTAACCAGACCATCTTCACATTAGTTCCAAACAGCATGCAAACTTTTATTTGCCTAGCCTTAGCGGTTCTCCTATCTTGCTTACAAGTTTAAAACGCCCAAAGTTCAAAGGGTCATTACTGTAAAAAAAAAGTTCCAAAAAAAAAAAATAATAATAATAATAACAATAATCAGCTCATCTACTCATCATCCCCAGCAAGGCTGTAAAGTTTTTGAGATATCTTGCTTACAAGCTTAAAATACCCAAAGTTTCAAAGGGTCATAACTCAAGAAAAACAAATCAGATTTCTTTAAAAAGTTAATCAGTTCATCTACTTACCAGTCGCGATCAGTCTATAAAGTTTCAAGACAATAGCTCAAATAGGTTTTGAGATATCTTGCTTACAATCTTAAAACGCCCAAAGTTTCATAGGGCCATAACTCAAACAAACAAATTTCGGATTTTTTTTCAAAAGCAAATCAGTTCATCTACTCATTACCCCAAACCAGTCTGTAAAGTTTTATGGCAATAGTTCAAATACTTTTAGATATATCTTGCTTACAAGCTTCAAACACCCAGAGTTTCAAAGGGCCATAACTCAGGAAAAAAAATTCAGATTTTTTTCAGAAGTTTATTATTTCATCTACTCACCATTCCCTTCAGTCTGTAAAGTTTCAAGACAATAACCCAAACAGTTTAAGAGATGTCTTGCTTACAAGCTTAAAACGTCCACAGTTTCAAAGGGCCATAACTCAAGAAAAAAAAATCGGATTTTTTTTCCAAAAGTTAATCAGTTCATTTACTCATCATCCCGAATCAGTCTGTAAAGTATCAGGACAATAGCTCAAATCGTTTTTGAGATATCTTGCTTACAAGCTTAAAATGCCCAAAATCTCAAAGGGCAATAACTGAAAAAAAAAAAATCGGATGTTTTTCAAAAATTAATCAGTTCATATTTTCATCATCCCCAATCAGTCTGTAAAGTTTCAGCGCAATAGCGCTAATGGTTTTTGAGTGAGTGAGTAAGTGTTTGAGTTTTTTCGTCCAACCAACAGCTAAGGTCATACGGAGACGGGACCTCGGTTTAAAGACTCATCCGAAAGTCTGGATAAGCCCGGGATCGATCCTGCGACCCCTGGTTTACAAGGCGAGTAGCGTAACCACTACACCAAGGATACTTCTAATAATGTTTTTTGACATATCTTGCTTACAAGATTTCATAACATTTTTGCAAAGGGGCATATCTCCAGAAAGGGGCATAATCCTGGTGAGAAAAAACACGGTTCAATTACTTTTTCAAGGAATCCATATCTGAAATTTCAAAAACCTAGCATGCACGGTTCAAAAGTTATGCTATGCAGTATCATGCGGGACGGACGGGAGAACGGAAGGACGAACATGGCAACCATATTGAGGCGGTTCTAACGAGTATCCACAGCCTATTTGTTGAAGCAGAAATACGAAAAAAGGTAACCATTGCAAAAGTCTGTAAAAGTCCAGTGCAATAGCTGTAACTTTTTTTTTAAATATCTTGCTTTCAAACTAAAATGCCCATAATGCCAAACGGCCATAACTCAAGAAAACAATTTCAGATTTTTTTTCCAAAAGGTAATCAATTCACCTTCTCATCATTCCCAATAAGTCTGTAAAGTTTCAGGGCAATGCCCCAAATTCCAATGGTTCATAACTCAAGAAAAAACAATCGGAATTATTTCCAAAAGTTGATCAGTTTATCTTCTCATCGTCCCCAATCAGTCTGTAAAGTTTCAGGGCAATAGCTGTAAAAATCCACGGGTCAATTATTTTTTCATAAGGAATCCTAGCATGCACGGTTAAAAAGTTATGCTATGCAGTAAAAAGCTGAACGGACGGAAGGACGGGCGGACGAACATGGCAAAAGCAATATGCCCCCACATTGAGGCGGTTCTAACGAGTACCCACAACCTATTTATCGGAGCAGAAATAAGAAAAATAATGCAAACCCCAGTTTTCTCTATATAAATGTGGTTTAGAGTGGTCTTCATTACACAGATTTATTAATGATGCGAGCGTCAGCCAAGGAATCTCCTGGAAACATTTTTTACGCCTTTGGTATAACGCGGCCGGGGATCGAACCGCGACCTCCCGATCCCAAAGCGGACGTTCCACCACAGAGCTATCGGGACTGGTAAACATGTCTGTTAATTTAAGATCATCTCGTGCCTCCCTTAACAGCCGGTATTGAGATTGCTTCGTATGGAACAGTTTATCCAAAACTATTAGATATGCACCAACTCTGGAAACTTTTCACAACCTAATATATGAAAGCTACTGTCAATAAAATATGTAGATTGTTTTTTTTTTATCTAATTTGATTGCTATATCATGATAAATTCCTACACTCCCAAGGGTGTTTAAGTCATTGAATTTGAGCCAGCGCATGACAAAACCTGACATGTGCGCCCAACGAAGATTCAGATCAGCCTGTGCATCCGCGCAGTCTGATCAGGGTCTTCGTTGTACGCTCTAATGATAGCTAAGGGCTCAATGCTACTTCGCAGGCTAATCTGAGTCTTCGATGGGCGCACATGTCTTATTGTAGGTTTTGTCGTGCGCTGGCTCATTTCGATGATGATGTTGACGTTGATGAAAACAACAAAAATAAATGTGATAAAAACTTACTCTACTTCATTGTATGCTGTTCCTGGTGGACAGTTATGAAGATATATGCAGGAGTCAGAGCTTGCGTTGTAACAACCTGCTGTTCTACTCAATATTGATCTAGGCTTGAAATTTCCACCATGTGGCACCGTGAATATCATGGGGAAGTTACCTTCTATAACTCTTACACATTTTATACAATCCTGATCCCCTGTGAATAAAAAGAAACCTGTAGTAGTAGTTGAAGTAGTAGTAGTAGTAGTAGATGTAGTAGTAGTAGTAATGGCAGTAGCAGTTGTAGTAGCAGCAGCAGCAGTGGTTGTTGTAGTTAATAATAGTAGTAGTAATAGGTAGTGGTTGTTGTTGTAGTAGTTAGAAGAATAAGTAGTGTTAGTAGTATTAGAAGTCGTAAATGTAGTAGTAGTAGTAGAAATAGTAGTAGTAGTAGTGTGTGTGTGGTTGCGACAGGGAGCTCAATGCTCACTTTTTTAGTGCTGCCTCACTGAAGTATCATGTCCCAGACACATTACATGATACCACACCCAGTCACATTATCCTGACACTGGGTCGACCAGTCATAGCTCTACCCCGTAAATCTGAGTGCCAAGCGAGGAGCAGCTAGTACCAATTTTTACCGACTTTGGTATGTCGCGGCCCGGATCAAACCCGTGACCTCCCGTTCCCCGGAGCGGACACTCTACCAACTGAGCTATCGGGGCCGTAGTAGTAGTAGTAGTAGTTGGTTGTTGTAGTTAGTAGTAGCAGTAAAAGTAATAAGTAGTACGAGAAAGTTGTTGTTGTTGTAGTAGTTAGAAGTAGAAGTAGTGTAAGTAGTATTAGAAGTTGTAAATGTTGTTGAAAGAAGAGACAGTTGTTTGTTTGATTTGAGGTTTAACGTCCCCGTCAACACTGTATAGGTCATTTTGGAGACGTTGCTTCCAATTTTGGGGGACTTTTACCCGACCTTTAGATGAAATGACATCTCAAGCCCTGTCGCCCAATTTAACCAATTGAGTTTATAAGCCTGGACGGTCTGACTCGCACCGCTTTGGGCAGGCTTAGATCCACTAAGCGGTTTACCAGTACTCGTGTGTGGTCGGATTCAGCTCTGCATGAAAGCATCATGCAGCCCATCTCTTTCTTCAAGCCCCGATGGGCGGGAGCGGGAAAGAAGAGAGAGAAAGGTGTAGTAGCAGTAGTAGTAACTTAAATGTTTTACAGACTTTCATATTATTTCGAGACGATCGCTTCTCAGATGTGTGCAAAAACTGGTGTATCCGGAGAAAAAAAAAAAACACCTACGGCCGTTGCAGAACTTGGCATCTCACATGTGACCCGAGCGAGGAGCGAACTTACGCACTCGGTCACGGAGGCCCTTTATAGTAGTCGTACTGCATTACTGCCTTTCAAAATAAGCGAACTTTTAGAATCATGCGATAGAGCATTGTCGGCCACTCCGTTTGTTAGCTTTGTAGCTGCAGGAAAAGGTGCCTTATCTGTTTCTTTTGACTTAGCAGTAGTAGTAGTAGTAGTAGTAGTAGTAGTAGTAGTAGTAGTAGTAGTAGTAGTAGTAGTAGTAGTAGTAGTGGTAGTAGTACTGCCTTGCAGTAAAGCCAGCTTTTATAGTCATGCGATAAAGCGTTGTTTGCGTTCACTCCGGTAGTTTGGTGTGTGTGTTTGAGTTTTGCATCCCTTCAAAAATTAAGGTCATATGGAGACGGGACCTCGGTTTAAAGACTCAAACGAAAGTCTGGAGAAGCCCATAATCGATCCCACGAACCCTGGTTTGCGATGCGAGTAGCTAAATCATCACACCAGGTAGGCTTCTATCCGATAGTTTGGTCGCTGTTGGAAAATACGAATAGTAGGTTTCATCTGTTTCATTTGACACCCAACGTTAGTAGTATTAGTTTGGCCGCGTCAAGCGATTTTGGTACTTATCGCCTATGCGAGCAGGGAAGGTTCAGGCGAGCCTGCGCATCCGCGCAGTCTCGCCAGAACCTTCGCTGCTCGCTCATACAAGCAGTGAATCAAGAGGAACCTTCAGACAGAAATCCATATCCCTGGCCCCTCTGAATGGCTGGGCATGCGCAGTTGAAATTTTTCATGACGGAATGCTCGAAGACCCAAATTCGCTTGGCGGGGCTCAGTTAGTAGTGCATTACGCAAACACGCCTATACACATACATGGTAAACTTTACCGCCGAAAATAAGAAAATTTCAGATCAAAATATGTGTCATTTTTCTTATTTCTGCTCAAAATATAGATTGTGGGTAAAATATAGATTGTGGGTACTCGTTAGAATCGCCTCATCGAGGCGGTTCTAACGAGTACCCACAATGTATATTTTAGAGTAGAAATAAGAAAAATAAGATTTACCCCTGTAAATCCCAGTTTTACTATATCAAAGTTGGGTTCAAGGGGGTCAATATTATATAGGCGTGTTTTCGTGATGAGTAGTACTACATAAACACCACCATACCCAACAATAATATGTCCCCTAGATAAAACTTAAACGTTTGACCTCGAAATCGAGGTCAGACCTCGAAATCGAGGTCAAGGTCACCCTAATCTAATCAGGGCTTAGGTAGGTCGAAATGATACATACATTTGATTAATTTAGGAGATTGGGTCCAGATAATCTATTTTGACCCAAACTTGGAAAATTGACACTTTTCGGGAACCTGTGACCATGATCACCTTATTGTGAGCTTTACGATGATATAGTGTACTAAGTTTGACTTCAATTCATCGCTTCGTTCATGAGATAAGGTAAAGACAGGCCATTTGTGACCGCAAAATTGAGAGTTTTCGGGTATTTGTTGCCAATGCCCATCCCAGTCATGTAACCATGAAAGTTTGGTCAGAATTCATCTATTTATTCAGGAGATATAATGCTTCAAACAGGCTATGCTAACGCCGACACAAACGGGACCCTCACCGAAAACGTCACGTCTCCCTACCGCTGAGTTGGTCTGACATATGGTTCTCAAATAAAACTATATCGCACAGTGAGTGTTCCAGTTTTACGTCCCACCAACAGCTAAGGTCATACGGAGACGGGACCTCGGTTTAAAGACTCCGAAAGTCTGGAGAAGCCTTGGATCGATCCTGCGACCCCTGGTTTACAAGGCGAGTGGCGTAACCACTACACCACGGTGGCTTCTAAACTATGTCGCATAAACGCATTAATATTTAAATAGCGAAATGAACCCTGAGCTGCTGCTAGTCACCACAACATGACGTGAACAAGTCCGTGAAAAGAACACCCACATAAACCCCTTTTATATAGAGAAAACTGTGGTTTAAGGGGGGTAAACATTATTTTCCTTATTGCTACTCAAAAACATAGGTTGTGGGTACTCGTTAGAGGTGGTTCTAACGCGGTTCTAATGAGTACCCACAACCTTTGTTTGGAGTCTCGAAACTATCACAAAATCGTTTGGGAAAAATAACCCTTTGGGCGGTATGAAAAAAGCACTTTCTCACACATGGGAAAAGAATAATATCCCTTTGTATGACAGTGTCTGATTTCTTTGTCACACACGGCTGTCTCACCCTATAGGGTTTATTAGCTCTCAGTTTGTCAACCAATGGCCAATTTGTAGTGGAACTACTTTTTTCTTCAAAACTGTCTTCCTCTTCTGCTATATGTCATTACGGGAACACGCCTATACAAATACATTGTAAACTTATGATCCGAAAAATCGCTTTTTTATATATATAAAATCGTGATATTTTTCTTATTTCTGCCTCATTGAGCCGGTTCTAACGAGTACCCACAACCTATATTTTAGAACAGAAATAAGGAAAATAAGGTTTACCCCTGAAAACCCCAGTTTTATTATATAAAAGTGGGGTCCAAGGGGGTCAAAATTATATAGGCGTGTTTTCGTGATGTCTGGTACCCATGCGCTTAGATAAGCACATCCTGTGTTTCTCTGTTTTTCTCTATCTTTCTGTACATGTTTAACAGCCACAATGTTATGTCCTTTATAAACTTTTAGTGAAATTGACACTCAGTGTGTCAGCAAATTGCTGTCAAGTGTCAAGAAAGTCCAGTGCTATCGCTGATTTACCACTATATGTAAAAGAATGTATTGAAAATGAATTTGAGCAGCTCATTGGAAAAATCTTTATTTAGTTCGAACAAATTGACACGAGACTGACCCTTATGCAAGGAATAAATTAGTCAATGCTATCGCCTAATACGTGGGCTTTCGTAAACTTTTCGTGAATTTTCGGCATCTCGTGAATAGCGACCCATTTGCCGACCTCTATGTATTAAATAACAATATCGCCATTTTCGGGGGACGGCGAAGATAAATATGTAGCACTGTCATTTTTGAGGGTATTTTAATGACTTTAATGAACAATTTGGAATGCAGATATGCTTGTTTACATTGATTGCATGATAAAAACAATGTCAGTTTATTGTTGCTTTTACTTCCTGAAATCTAGAACAATGAATTTATTGATGTCATTGTTAGCCATGATTTTTTTATAAAATTGATACGGTATTATTTCAAGTGCATTGTCATGAAAGATCAGGTGAAGTAATCTGGCCAAACTGTCCCTTTAAAGAGAACCTTTTCATACACTTCAGCATTGTGGCCTAAGGCAAATTTGGGTCAATTAAGTTCCGATCATTTTTGTAATGATCAAAATGTCGAGTTTTATACATTTTCTTCTGATCTGGGTCACCAGGCGCTTGATTCTAATCACGTGAGCGAATATTCATCACCTCATTTGCATAAATTTACATTTGCAATTTATTCCGTAAATGGTTAGTTTTAATATTGCATTCTCGGAATAAATACTTCGTTTCTTGAAAACAGATTTCAAAAGTATACATTTCTTCTAGCTGGAATTTATTTGACCCGCTAGCCGTTTTTGCCCATTCAAATACACGGTACTAATCTGACCCGGGTCAAATAACAGGAGTATATAAATATACAGACAGAAACTTAGAATAGTAACTTTTTCATTATGATATGCCACTCAAGGGGAAGTTTCCCCGGGAAAAGGGTTTCTTTGGGGTCATACCATCAGAAAATGGGGCGTGGCATCTTTTGGGGTTAGTGTCTTAAAATAATTCGTTTTGTGACAATGCATTTCTTGAAAATATGCATTCCTAATAGCTGGAACTAATTTGACCCGCTAGCCGTTTTTGCCCATTCAAATACACTGTACTTATCCGACCCGGGTCAAATAACAGGAGTATATATATACAGACAGAAAAGAAGAACATTAAGAATTGCAGTTTATTCCGTTAATGGTTCGTTTTAAATTTCAATTTACGGAATAAATCGCATGGCAGAAAATATGCATTCCTAATAGCTGGAATAGCATTCCTAATAGCTGGAACTAATTTGACCCGCTAGCAGTTTTTCCCCATTCAAATACACTGTACTAATCTGACCTGGGTCAAATTACAGGAGTATATATATACAGACAGAAACTTAGAATAGTAACTTTCTCATTATGATATGCCACTCAAGGGGAAGTTTCCCCGGGAAAAGGGTTTCTTTGGGGGACATTCCATCAGAAAATGGGGATTGGCATCTTTTGGGATTAGTGTCTTAAAATAATTCGTTTAATGACAATGCATATATTGAAAATATGCATTCCTAATAGCTGGATCTAATTTTACCCGCTAGCCGTTTTTGCCCATTCAAATACACTGTACTAATCTGACCCGGGTCAAATAACAGGAGTATATATATACAGACAGAAACTTAAATCATTGTGATATGCCACTCAGGGGGACGTTTCCCAGGGAAAGGGGTTTCTTTGGGGGACATTCCATCAGAAAATGGGGCTTGGCATATTTTGGGGTAAGTTTCTTAAAAGAATTCGTTTTCTGACAATGCATATATTGAAAATTAGCATCTCTAATAGCTGGACTTATTTGACCCGCTAGCGATTTTTGCCCATTCAAATACAGTGTACTAATCTGACCCGGGTCAAATAAGTTCCAAGTATTGCAGTTTAAATAGCCGGAACTTATTTGACCCGGGTCAGATTAGTACAGTGTATTTGAATGGGCAAAAACGTTTAGCGGGTCAAATAAGTTCCAGCCATTAGAAATGCATATTTTCAATATATGCATTGTCAGAAAACGAATTAGTTTAAGTTACTAACCCCAAAAGATGCCAAGCCCCATTTTCTGGTGGAATGTCCCCCAAAGAAACCCTTTTCCCGGGGAAACTTCCCCTTGAGTGGCATATCATAATGATAAAGTTACTATTCTAAGTTTATGTCTGTATATACATACTCCTGTTATTTGACCCGGGTCAGATTAGTACAATGTATTTGAATGGACATAAACGGCTAGCGGGTCAAATTATTTCCAGCTATTAGGAATGGATATTTTGTTTCATGCGATATATTCCGTAAATGTAAATTTAAAACGAAACAATAACGGAATAAACTGCAATTCTTACTATTCCAAGTTTCTGTCTCTCTCTCTCTATATATAATCCTGTTATTCGATCCTGGTCAGATTAGTACAGTGTATAAGAATGGTCAAAAACGGCTAGCGGATGAAATTCGTTCCAGCTATTTGGAATGGATATTTTCCTCCATGCGATTTATTCCGTAAATGGAAATTTAAAACGAACCGTTAACGGAATAAACTGCAATTCTTAATTGCAATTCTAAAGTAGAAGTAAAACGATACAATTAACTTACTCCACCCATCAAAGACACCAAAGGGAAAGAAACACACACATTAAGCGACCAGACCATAATGGAAACCTAAACAAAGGAAGGCCATAAGGACAGTTACTTTCCCACAAAATGGCCATATGGTCATCCTAAATATATATGTAAAAAATCTTTCCACTGACCGTTCCAAGGCGGTTCTTCTGTGGCGATTTATTTATGTTGTTGTTTGTTACATACTGTGTGTATCACTTGTGTCTTTTAATTTTGGATGGCCATATGGCCATTTTGTGGGAAAGTAACTGTCCCTATGGCCTTCCTTTGTTTAGGTTTCCATTATGGTCTGGTCGCTTAATGTTTGTATTTCTTTCCCTTTGGTGTCTTTGATGGGTGGAGTAAGTTAAATGTATCGATTCCTGATCTTTGTTTTACTTCTACTTTTTATAACTTTCTGTCTGTATATATATACTCCTGTTATTTGACCCGGGTCAGATAAGTACAGTGTATTTGAATGGGCAAACACGTCTAGCGGGTCAAATAAGTTCCACCTATAAGAAATGCATATTTCCAATATATGCATAATCGGAAAACGAATTATTTTAAGACACTAACCCCAAAAGATGCCAAGCCCCATTTTCTGATGGAATGTCCCGCAAAGAAACCTTTTCCCGGTGAAACTTCCCCTTGAGTGGCATATCATAATGACAAAGTTACTGTTCTAAGTTTCTGTCTGTATATATTATACTCCTGTTATTTGACCCGGGTCAGATAAGTACAGTGTATTTGAATGGGCAAAAACGGCTAGCGGGTCAAATTAGTTCCAGCTATTAGGAATGCATATTTTCAATATATGCATTGTCACAAAACGAATTAGTTTAAGACACTTACCCAAAAAGATGCCAAGCCCCATTTTCTGGTGGAATGGGCAGAAACGGCCAGCGGGTCACATAAGTTCAAGCTATTTGAAATGCATATTTTCAATATACGCATTGTCAGAAAAAGAACTATTTTAAGACACTTACCCGAATTGCAGTTTATTCCGTGAATGGTTAGTTTTTAATTCTCATTTACGGAATAAATCGCATGAGATATATTTCTGCTCCAAATATATGCTGTGGGTACTCGTTAATACGGCCTCGCCGATACCATTCTCACAAATACCTACAACCTATTTCTTAAACCCTGAATAAGGAAAATAATGTATAACCCTGTTAAGTAGAAGTAAAACAAAGATCAGTAATCGATACAATTCACATACTCTACCCACCAAAGACACCAAAGGGAAAGAAACACAAACATGAAGCGACCAGACCACAATGGAAACCTAAACAAAGGATGACCATAAGGACAGTTACTGTCCCACAAAATGGCCAAATGGCCATGCAAAATAAAAAGACACAAGTGATATACACAGTAAGTAGTAACAAACAAAAACATAAATAAACCGCCAAAGAAGAACCGCCGTTTAACATATGAAAGTGGGGTTTAAGGGGGTCAAAATATATTGGCCTGTTTTCGACATGTAAAAATGTTTGGTATTGTGTATGCCATTTTGTAGGTGTTTTTAAGCCGTATATATGGCAGTAGTGTATCATGCTTACCACAGCGGAACATTATCAATACATATTGTCCTTAAATGGTAATGTTTCCTTTTATATTCTTTCAAAGTGCAGTGAGACGTGACTGTACTTTTAATTTTGGACTAGTCCGTGTTTTAGGTAAGTCGCCTTCAGTTGGGGTTTTGCATTGGGCGATATAGTTTTACTGAGCTCGTACTGCATCATATTAACCACTTGGCCACGGCTTCTACATAATGGCATTATCAAAAAACTTCTTTATAATTTTAAAATCCTGTGAAAAAAGAAATCCGAAACCTGCTTCCTCTAAAACGTGGAATAGTCTTGCCACGCTTGAACGTTGAACTCTCAAAGGTCGTTGATAAACTATAACCTTACATAGCGATAAATATTCATAATTCCTTGGGTAAACAATATGATAATTTATGAGCTGTCGTCGGATATCCAGGATATCGTCTGCAACGCACGTCCAGGTAACCTTATTCCCCATCCTATTTAATTATCAACCAATGGTTGAATTCTAATTAATTTATTATCATTGTTTGCGCATGCCACATCTGATGACGACATTGATATATTATAATTTGTTGCAAGCGTCTATATGATCAAGATCAAGATGAATATGGTGGAATCAAATGATTTACGGGCCCAGTTTGGACAGTTTTCATATCAGAACTTATTTGACCCGCGGGTCAAATAACAGGATAATGCCAGCATCTTTAATATGTAAAATGAAATAATTGTCATATGTTCTTGTTTTAGCCAGATTTTCATTGTTTCATGATAATGACAAAATAGCTAAATCTAAGAATGTGTTCTATGCATCTCTACTTTTCTGATCATGGCACATACAATGCAACTACAGATTTGACTAAAAATTGACATTACGTTACGTCAAAACTCGTCTTAACGTCGCGTTAATTGTTCACAAACGTCGTGACCAAGTGGTGATTGGTCTGTAAGACAAAAGGGTTGTTTAGAATGAAATGGCCCACATTTCATTCATGACTATTGTTTTAAGCATATGAATTGCAAGATTGTTAGAATTAATATCTGTTGTGGTGGTCATGATTTTCTAGATCCAGTTAATCTATACTTAAAAAAACCTACTTACCTATGTCACATGAATGCACTTGTTTCTGGACTTTTACAGCATCTAACGTCACAGAGATGGATGGTTCTATGGTGTGTTGGTTGTGATTCCCCTTAGCAGAGACAGAAGGTCTATACCCATAGTTTTGGTGAGTGTTATTGTTTTAACATTACTTTTAAAATTTAGTAAGTATACAGAGAACGGTGGATCACATCTGTATATTAAATGCGCTATTGTGCATTTTGGTGTAATGATATTTTGTCATAATGCGTCGGGTGTATAAACTATACCCTACACTAGAGTGTACAGTTGGATTCTTTCTGCATGTCATATTTGAACCATTTGTCCCTTACCCAGTTGAATAGATTAGTTTAGCCGCATTCATTTGTCCCCTATCCTGCTGAATAGACTGGTTTTGTCACACTCATCCGCTGATTCAGGAAGGGTCGTTGTCAACTTCCGGCGGAAAAGTGTGCGCTGTACTGGTTGGCCGCTTGCATGTGGGCCTGCCCAGGAAAGGGGTGGATAGGTAAACTAGCAACCTCGGGGTGGCCAAGATAGTGTTGGCTGGGTTGTTGGGCTCAAACAAGTAAACAAAACTGCTTGTCGATGGATTACTTAATTGGTGTATTCTTTCAATTCGCAGGCTGTATGGCGGGCAGCGTGGCTCCTGATCAGATGGCATCTTCAGAGACAGTCTGATCTGGGCCTGCACTGTTTGCGAACTTGTGGGTTGTCATGTTCTGCGGGACATTGGTTAATCTACTTTTATACTGTTAATATTTTAAAAGGTGACTTCTGCAGTGAGATCTGATTGTAGCAATATTTTTTATACTTCACAGAATATTTAAGGTCTCTTGTCCTTAAATGGTATGGCTGTATTTATATTTTGAGAACTGCAAGATAGGTTAATATCTGTCTTGATTTTTGACAAAATAGCTTTATTACAATGAATGACTCGATAGGCTAGCTTATATTTAATAGGCAAGTAAGGGTAATTTATGTTTTGTTTTAATTTCAGGCCTATTTGTGTAGATTGTGAAATGACACAAACATGGTGATGAAGTATCTGTGATACCAAACCTATAGAGATGTGAACAATAAATCTATATTATAATTATTACCTGATGGTGCTTCAACATCCCCTGAGCAACCCGGTTACAAATATATGCAATCAGTCGGGTGTGAAATTACGAGGGTAGGCTGAAAAGTTCTGAGCCTGACCAAGAAGCAGGCATCGAACAGCCATGAAATTTTGTATTAATTAAATCTTTTACTTTATTTGACTCAAATGAGTTCAATATTACCTGCAATAACGTAGCAATTCTAGACACTTTGAAAATTGATACTAGCACGTTTTTGAGAAAATGGACAAATCTGGCATCGTGGTGTCATCAAGTACCTCCATAAAAAGGGGTTGGCTCCAAAGGACATTCATGCCGATATGGTTGCTACATTAGTGGATGATGCTCCTTCATATGCAACCGTGAAAATATGGGCAGCAACTTTTAAGATGGGCAAGGACAGCCTTGAAGATGATGACCGGTGTGGACGACCCACGACGGCAACAACTGAGGAAACCATCAGCCAAGTGCACAGGGCCGTGATGGATGACAGGCGTTTAACTGTGAATCGGTTAGCTAACACTGTTGGCATCTCCCGTGAACGAGTAGAGAAAATTCTACACAGTGAATTAGGAATGTCGAAGGTTTCCGCCTGATGGGTGCCACGGCTTTTGACGCCTGACCAAAAGTTGACCAGACTGAACCTGTCACAAGCCAACTTGGCTATTTTTGAAGCAAACCAAGATGGTTTTCTTGACCGTTTTGTCACTCAGGATGAGTGTTGGGCTCATCACTTTGAGCCAGAGACCTAAAGAAAATCCATGCAATGGAAGCACCCTGGCTCACCCACTCCAAAGAAGGCAAAGGTCGTCGTCTCTGCAGGGAAGGTGATGGCATCAGTGTTCTGGGATGCCAAGGGTATAATATTCATAGATTACCTTCAAAAGGGCAGAACAGTTAACGGGGAGTATTATGCAGATCTGCTAAAACAATTGCGAAAAGCAATTAAGGCTAAACGACGCGGAACATTGACAAAAGGGGTCTTGTTCCATCAGGACAATGCACCTGCTCATAAATCGGTTGTCGCAATGGCTGCTGTGCATGACTGTGGCTTCACACTTGTCGATCACCCTCCGTATTCACCTGATCTAGCTCCATCAGATTATTTCCTGTTTCCAAACATGAAAAAGCACTTGGCTGGGAAACATTATCGGTCAGACGAGGAAGTGATAGCTGCTGTGGAGGAGTTTTTTCAGGGACCAAGATGAGACCTTCTATACCACTGGGATCCAAGGACTCCAGCATCGCTGGAGGAAGTGAGTGGACAGGAAGGGAGACTATGTCGAAAAATAAGGCACTTTCAGCATGGACAAACCATTGGATCTTGGTCCGGCTCAGAACGTTTCAGCCTACCCTCGTATGTTAATAGAGTTCACCAGTCTCAGGTCAGTTTGTTCGAACTATAACGGCTTGAGGTACTTGTTTCGATTCCTGATCATTGCCTTCACTTTTATACTTGAGCAGGTAAGAGTAATAAAGGCTCTATCTTTTTTGCCCTGTTACATTCGTGTTAAGGAGCCATTTTGCATACTTATTTTCTTTATTCTTGGGAAGTATGATGACAATAGCTTTAAAAGTATTTCTCCACTCACAGCACATCCTGTTAAGTAGGTGTGTGAGAAAAGTAATCAATCACGGTTCGAGACCTCGACAAAGAATCCCAGGTTCGTTTTCAGCTTATTTAAGTCTCATGCTCAGCATAGCCTCGCGAGAGACATGAATAAACTAAAAACTTGCCCGAGATTTCCTTGTCACGGTCTCAACTCCATCATAGATTCTATTAATGTCACACGAATGTGTATGAAACTACGAAAATTCCGCTACGAAGACCACCAAAAAACTAAGGCTAATTCTGCTTTAAAAATTTCAATTATTCTTTCTTTTTGTTTTCTGCATACATGTTCTATGGTCAGAGACCACCTTTGGGACTGTTCAAAAGTGGTCTAAAAGACCACTTTTGAACAGTCCCAAAGGTGGTCTTGATAAAGGAATTTTACTATTTATCATTTTTAGGTCTAGAACTATTATCAGTTTTGGTCTGAGAATTAACAACTTCCATCTTTTTGTTGTTTTTAATTCATGTGAAAATTTGCATTGTGCAAGTTCTCATTTTTACTGTCAAAACAGAACAGTATAGCATATGTACAACTCGGCATGGATTACAGGTTATGAAAGTCTCATACCTTCATCAAGACAGCAGGTTTTTGAGTTGTTGAATGTTTTACCTGAAATAGACAATGCCAAAGTAAGTGAAAAAAGAAAATTAAAGGAATATTACTTGGATGCTTATATTACATAATCGAAAGCGCTATTTTTTTCGGACAATGATATTGTTTGTTTGTTAAATTCCCATCAACAACTCATGTCATATGGAGACGCGACATTTTTTAAGACTCATAAAGAGTCTGGGTAAGCCTGGAATCGAACTCACAGTACCTGGTTTATCAGTCGAGTAGCTTAACCATTACACCACAGAGGCTTCCCGGACAAAACAAAATTTAAGTAGAAATTCCGCAGTAAATTCAGTATCTTTAAAATGAAAAGGAATGTTTACTCAGGAAAAACCACTACATTCTATTTATCATATAACGTCGCGTCTGAGAATGAAATAACGTGATGTAATAAATTCGATAATCCACTAGTGGATTAAATACACAAATTAGTTACATCGTTACATGGTCGACGCCCTTAACGACGTCACGTTTACTAATGGCGGAATGTTGATATTTTTTATTAAACACTCGTGAATAAAATGCGTTTTAAATGTCATATGATAAACAGAAGCTTGCATTCGTGCTCATGTATCATTGCATTTATTAAACTCGTTGAAGAAAAGGGACAAAATGATCGGCAAAGCCTCGCATTTTATCCCTTTTCCTCAACTCGTTTAATAAATTCAATAAAACATGAACACTCAAAATCCTCTAAGATCCTCTATTTATCATATGACGTCGCGTCTGAGAGTGTAATAACGCCATGTATTATTTTCTATTATCCACTAGTGGATTAAATATGCAAATTAGCTAGATTCGTCCCATAACGTTACATATACGACGTCGCATTTACTAACAGTGGAATATTGACATTTTTGTAAACAATCGTGAATAAAATGCGCTTTAAATGTCATATGATAAATAGAATCTTTCATTCGTGCTCATGTATTATTGAATTTATTAAACTCGTTGAGGAAAAGGGACAAAATGCTCGGCAAAGCCTCGCATTTTATCCCTTTTCCTCAACTCGTTTATTCACTGTGAAACATATCTTAATTGACTGTGTTGACTTTTCACCCTCACGTAACTTATATTTCAAAGCTGACACTTTGCAACAACTGTTCCAAGATGTAACTGTTGACTGGACCATTTCTACTTTACGGGTCTGTTCCTTGGTATGGGGGTCCCACACAGCTGAAGCATATTCCAGCTGGGGGCGAACAAGGGTCTGGTATGCCATTTCTCTGATTTTAGGGGACTTGGTTTTAATATTTCGTCTTATAAATCCTAGGTCCTTTAGATTTTATATTACGTATCCTAGAATCGGGAATAATTTTTAAATTGCCAGTAAAAATATGACCAGCAGCAGGATAGCAATACACTGAATTTTTACAATCACATGTATCAGGAGTGTTAGTGTCAATATCAAGATCAGAAACAAGTTTATTAAAATTAAAAATGAGAGACCTTATTGTATTTATAGCAAATTATGCGTGTTTTGAAAATATATATTTTGTATATATTTAGTATTTTGAAAATAAGCAGGAATGGATGAAATAACCGAACTGTCTCGAAAGATACTAGGTTAATCTATAAAATCCAAACCCTTATTAATGAAGGATATTTTGATGTAATGACGTTTGTGATTACTTTCAGAATCGATGAAAGGACGAAGAGCATGCTGAGTAGAACCTCTAGTTAAAAGAGCAGCGTCGTATTACTGATTAGAATTATTAAAGAATTTATTCGCCTCGGTATCTAGAATCCGTAATACAGAAATGGGTAATGAACTTAGAAAAGCAAACATTGAGTGGCGTCCATGATTCAATAATATTATGGACAGTCACTTCAGTCTGGTATTGTTTCTTTTAAAACCACGCAATTTACATTGATAATTACCATTTTTTCTGATGCCATGCGAGAAAATATCACAGTCGGGCATTTTAGATATATTACCCTCATGATAAATGTTGTCATTAAAGCACAATGGAAAATGTGTCTGTACTAATTTAATCCATTTTAATTCAGTTTAGTGCCGTTTAATAATTTTAAACCTAGCTGTAGAATTTACATCATAATAATAAATTCAAAATGCTGAAAATATAAAAGTGTTCCCTTTTTCTTTTCGGACACCCGGTACATTACATGTGTGTGTGTGTGAATTCGGGTTTAACGTCGCTTTCAACAATTTTTCAGTCATATCACGACGGTGTCTGGTTGCGACAGGGAGCTCAATGCTCACTTTTATAGTGCTGCCTCACTGAAGTATCATGTCCCAGACACATTGCATGATACCACTCCCAGTCACATTATCCTGACACTGGGTCGACCAGTCCTAGCTCTACCCCGTAAATCTGAATGCCAAGCGAGGAGCAGCTAGTACCATTTTTAACGACTTTGGTATGTCGCGGCCCGGGATCGAACCCGTGACCTCCCGTTCCCCGGAGCGGACACTCTACCAACTGAGCTATCGGGGCCGGTCGGTACATTACATACTTTTGACATTCACAACAATTAAAAAAAAAAAGAAAAAAAAAAAAAAAGACTATCTTAAAATAGTTAGTTTTCCACGTTATCAAATTTAAATGTGAAACTGAAATAGACACCTGAATTAAGCATATTTCCACCTGTCAGAATGTAGACAGCCCCTGTAACACATAGGCCATGTCTCTATCCATTCACATTCTGGCCTCTAACAAGTGATTTTCTAGCTTCTTACTGTGAAAAAGCAAGTAGACTAATACTCAGGACTCATGTGCTGGTCAGGGCAAACAGTGTAGAGCCAGATCAGCGGCGGCTAATTTTGGGCTACACTCTTTGCTTAAAAAACAGAAACTGAAGGGTTCACCGAGATAGTTAAACTGAAGGGTTAAACGAGAGATTCCCCAGCCTACTCTCAGAGACAATCTTGTTTGTTAGTAGTATAGGGGGTCACTATGGGTACCATTTTATAGGTACCAGATAATAAGTACTAGTACCTATAATTTGTTTGATACTTATTTATTGGTACCCATAGCTGACACCCCTTTATCTAAGCTTGACTAGGCTAGGTTGGGCATTGGGGTGATCAGGAGTTGGGAATGCATACCTGGTACCCATAAATTCTGGGTACCTGAAATTTATGGTTAGCAGAGTAGTATAGGGTGGCACCTTGCCGAGATTTCATAGCGAGTTTTTATGGCGGGATTTTTGTTGGGTAATTTATAGTTGGGAGTGATTCACTGGTACTTGAAAGTTTTCAGTGACTGTGTACCTGGTACCCATAAATTATGGGTACCTGAAATTTATGGGTACCAGGTACCCGAACGTTTTCAATTTTGAGGGTTTATAACATCATCTAGAATAACTTAGTCTCTGGTGTTGGAAATGTTTGTGATAAACTTTCAAGAGGTGCAGGGATACCACAAGATGACATTATGTTGGCCTTGTATCTCAAGACTTCATAGTTTAACTTCCACATCTCTACATCACAAATGTGTAACCTCCACATTGAAATTGTGTAGCCTCCACATTGAAATTGTGGAACCTCCACATCTCTACATTGAAATTGTGGAGGTAATGTGGAACAAATGTGGATGTAATGTGGAGAATGTGGATCCACAATGTGGAGAATACACATGTCCACATCTACACATTCGGCAATTTTGCAACCAGCCTTTTCTGGCTTCTAAGACTCAGCTTAAAATGCTCAATGTTGAGCAATGTGGGTGTGATGTAGAAAATGTGGAGCCATAATGTGGAGATTCCACACGTCCACATCTACACATTGGACAACTTGGCTAAGAAAACCGAGTTTCCTGATCGGCGGCGGGTATGACTAATCATATATTGAGGCAATCTAGTGGCACGTTTCTATTAGAAATAAAATTTTGTATTTCACTTGTGTCTTTTGGTTTTGGATGGCCATATGGCCATTTTGTGGGAAAGTAACTGTCCTTATGGCCTTCCTTTGTTTAGGTTTCCATTATGGTCTGGTCGCTTAATGTTTGTATTTCTTTCCCTTTGGTGTCTTTTATGGGTGGAGTAAGTTAATTGTATCAATTCCTGATCTTTGTTTTACTTCTCCTTTTTATTTCTTTATCAATAGAAACTTGACTGTCAAGCGTCAAATGTTTTGGCAAATGTATTGAGGCTTTGTAGTAGCATTTTTTCTTAGCGGAAACACCAATAGAACTTGTATCTCAAGATCTATTTTTTTTTGTTTCATGGGTATTAAGATTTTGACTATGAAGCTGTGGTGCAGTGGTAAAGTATCGGACTCGGGATCGAGAGGTACCGGGTTCGATCCCCACGAGCGGCAAGTGTTGTTTCCTTGAGCAAGAGACTTTATCCACATTGCGTAGTACTGGTCTCAGCCCAGGAAAAGAGGGCCACATGGAAGATTAGTACTAGTTTACTAAATGTGTTACCCTCTATAAATAAGGTCGATTATTATTATTATTATTTATTATTATTATTATTAGTTATTGGATGTTATTTCTAGCCATCTCAAGTTTCGATACTACTACTACCTCTTCGTAATGAAAAGGGGGTGAAAAGACAAGAAAGATTGGTGAACAATTTTAATTTTATTTGCCCCGCTAACTAACTTGAATACGATGAACAGAGGATTAGGGCCGTCCCTCTGTCATCGTTTACAATTTGATGTCTTAACGTAGTTGTGAAATTGGTTTTAATAATGTGTTTTGATTTGTCTCTGGCACAGTCTCTTCCTCGTCATAGGTAGGTGAATCATATTCATCCAGTTTCTTCTCAAAGATGAATCTGCGTTTCTTGATGGCACTGTTCATGGATTCATCTCCATCGTAATCTTTCTCGTCCCTCAGTCGTTTTGCTGTGCTTATGATTTTCTTATGCACTGGATCTTTCTTCATTGCCTCTGTATGTCCAACCAATGTTCTGTAAAAGCTGGCAAGCGGTTGTGTATATCTTGGTTTGAGTTCCTCATATGCCAGATTTTCAGATATTAGTATGTTCTGCCAAAACTTCTTCCACAGTCTCATTGAATGTATCTTGTAAGTTTTCCTTGGTTTTCCTAACCATTCGTTCCCATGGCCTGTACTTAGATTACATTTTTTCTTTTTGGGTATCTCATCTTCGTCAGCACTATCATCGTCTACGGTATATTCTTCAGAATCATTGGTATAGTCATATTTTCCAAATATATCTTCTCCTTTTCCAAAATTATGACGTGGGCTTGAAGCCTCCGTGGTGTAGTGGTTACGCTACTCGCCTTGTAAACCAGGGGTCGCAGGATCGATCCCGGGCTTCTCCCGACTTTCGGATGAGTCTTTAAACCGAGGTCCCGTCTCCGTATGATCTTAGCTGTTGGTGGGACGTAAAACTCAAACACTCAGACTCCCTAAAACTTTCTAACTTTCTGCACAATTTTCTGCAACTGTCTGTGACGGTTTGTCTCTAGGTTCTCTTCTTCTTTTACGCTTGACATTCTTTAGAGGTAAAGACGTAGGTCTCCTGACAGAATCAGGACATTGTTGTTTCATTCTTCTTCTTGGTTCTGTCATGCGACGTCTTTTTAGATGTCTAGTTTTCGTAAGTTGTTGAATTTCTGCGTTACATATTTTGCAGAATCTGGAGGGTCGTCCTTCCTTGAGCTTATTGCTTAGAACTGTGTTCAGTCTTTTCATCAAGTACCACATCTGTCCATAATTTGTTTCGTATTTAAATTATTCCTGATTCTAGGATACGTAATATAATATCTAAAGGACCGAAATATCGATTTCCTTCTAAAATTGATTTCAATAAATGTAGAGATGAAATCGCTGCTGCCTTGAATGAATTTGGTAATCGATGGTGTAAACGAGAGGATGTTGAACATAAAGCTCTTAAGGAATGCAAAATTAGCATTCTGAAATTAGTGAACAAACGCTTTTTTTATTCGCAAAATACGAACTTATTACCTGCTAAATCTAAAACGTCTTTACGTCACCTTAAACTAGGTATTCAAGAATTTCATAGGAAGTTTGTTTTGGCTCGAGCTGATAAGGCGTTAACAATGTGGTCGTTGTTTGACGGCTTCAGAAAAATGAAGTCTGGTCCAGATAAAATGCACACTTCATATTTTCTAGTTCTGTAGTGTATTCCTTGCTTCCAAAGGATAACCCTTTTATAGAACATATTTAACGTCACTACGGCTGGTGTCTGGGAATATGTGGCGGCCGTAAAAAGTCTACCTGCCCTACATCATAGTGTAGTTTATATTTTCTAGTCCTTTCGGATCATTGATTCCATTCTGGAATTTTGAAAATATTTGAGGGTCACTGATGAGGCCTAATTGGCCGAAACTAGCTAGTCTGGCCCAGAAAAAAATTGTACACTTCATATTTTCTAGTTCTGTGGTGTAGTCCTTGCTTCCAAAGGATAACCCTTTTATAGAACATATTAAACGTCACTACAGCTGGTGTCTGGGAATGTGTGGCGGCCGTAAAAAGTCTCCCTGCCCTACACCATGGTGTAGTTTATATTTTCTTGTCCTTTGGGATCATTGATTCCATTCTGGAATTTTGAAAATATTTGAGGGTCACTGATGAGGCCTAATTGGCCGAAACTAGCTAGTCTGGCCCAGAAAAAAATTGTACACTTCATATTTTCTAGTTCTGTGGTGTAGTCCTTGCTTCCAAAGGATAACCCTTTTATAGAACATATTAAACGTCACTACAGCTGGTGTCTGGGAATGTTTGGCGGCCGTAAAAAGTCTCCCTGCCCTACACCATGGTGTAGTTTATATTTTCTTGTCCTTTGGGATCATTGATTCCATTCTGGAATTTTGAAAATATTTGAGGGTCACTGATGAGGTCTAATTGGCCGAAACTAGCTAGTCTGGCCCAGAAAAAATGTACACGTCATATTTTCTAGTTCTGTGGTGTATTCCTTGCTTCCAAAGGATAACCCTTTTATAGAACATATTGCACTATGTTAACACTCTTCAGCAAGAACTTGGTGGTACTAAGGCTTATGAACTTCAGCCTTTAGCTGTAGAGAGGGCTTTAGTTGATGACCACATTTGTCATTCTGCCACCAAGTTTGCTTTATGTGCTACATAAGGCCAAGACAAGCTTCCTACGTTATATTTGTTACCTAAACGTCATTAAAGACCATACAAAGCACGGTTTATTGCAAATTCAAGCTCTTGTACCATCACTGAACTCTCCAAGTTTTTAACTTCATGTTTTACTGCTATCAAAAACATGTGATAAAATATTGCGACAAAGTCTTCGAACGATCAGGTAGAAATCTGTTTTGGTCTATAAAGAATTCTAATGAAGTTTTAAATAAATTGAAATTCAGGCGTTTTCGTGCTTCAAGTCTGTCTACTTATGATTTTTCCACCCTTTACACTACACTTCCTCATAATCTAATAAAAAAAACTTAATGATTTAATTGAATGGACATTTCATAGGGAAGACGGTCTCTATCTAGCATGCAATGTAAGAAATGCTTTTTTTCACTTCTGAAGAGCATAAAAATTATACTTTATGATCATGTCAAAAAGTGTGTGAAGCTCTCACCTTTCTACTTGACAATATTGACATACGATTTGGTACTTAGTTTTTAGACAAGTTGTGGGTATTCCGATGGGTACTAATTGCGCACCACTTGTGGCTGATCTGTTTTTGTTTTGTAATGAGAGAAAATTCATGATGTCCCTTTCTGCTGAAAACCAGTCTGAAATAATTGAAGCTTTTAGCTCCACTTCTAGATATTTGGATGATTTATTAAATATTGATAATACCTATTTCGATGGTTTGATCACACAAATTTACCCCCAGAACTTCAGTTATATAAAGCCAATTCTTCTGATACCGAGGCCCCGTTTCTCGATTTACATCTATCTATTGTAGATGGGGTTTTTTCGTGCAAAATTTATGATAAACGCGATGATTTTGATTTTGATATTGTAAATTTTCCTTTTTTGGATGGTGATGTTCCTCGTGCGCCATCCTATGGCGTTTATATTTCGCAATTTATTCGATTTGCCAGAGTGTGTAGTCATGTTACTGACTTCAACACTCGTAATAAATTGTAAACGGCTAAACTTCTTAATCAAGGTTATCGGTACCATAAACTACGCAAAGCCTTTTTAAAATTTTATAGACGCCATTCTGATTTAATTTCAAAATTCAATATTGGACTTAAATCTCTTCTGCAACAAGGTCTATCGGAACACGAATTTTATGGTGACTTAGTGTAAAAATTCAGAAAAATATACAACCGTAATGACTTCAGCACCCAATTTCGTAAAATCATTCTTCGATATAAAAAGATTGGGTACAACATGGATGTTATACGACAGACTGCATGCATGGTAGTTAACCCAATCACGGTTGGCAACTTTTCTTCCCTCTTTAATTGTACGCCGGTGGGTCAGGCCTCAGATTCTATGACGGCTCCAACGTAAAGGCTTATTGAGAATTAAAGAGATCTAATTCTTGGTAATGTTGGCTGGTGCCTGATGCTCTGTCTCTGGTCGGGCCCATCGGAGTGTAACTGTTGGTTTTCTTTTGCTCCAGCATTTCAGTGGTTTCTTGCTGTCGAGTCCTCACCGTTGTCTCACCTCTGTGGTTCTTTGATTTTTTGTGTTCACGGAGATGTTGCACTGATGAGTTAGGAGGCCTTCATGCGGACTGAACAAACTATTTGTCTAAATCGCGACGGAAGTAAGGGCGAGGATTGTGGCAACGTAAAATCGATTTAAGCCCCCCAGTGGAAATCTTTCCACTGACCGTTCCAAGGCGGTTCTTCTGTGGCGGTTTATTTATGTTGTTGTTTGTTGCTTGCTGTGTGTATCACTTGTGTCTTTTTATTTTGGATGGCCAAATGGCCATTTTGTGGGAAAGTAACTGTCCTTATGGCCTTCCTTTGTTTAGGTTTCCATTATGGTCTGGTAGCTTTGTGTTTGTGTTTCTTTCCCTTTGGTGTCTTTGATGGGTGGAGTAAGTTAATTGTATCGATTCCTGATCTTTGTTTTACTTCTACTTTTCAAAAGTTTAAAGACGTCATTCTGGTTTAATTTCAAGATTCAATATTGGACTTAAATCTCTTCTGCAACAAGGTCTATCGGAACCCGAATTTTATGGTGACTTAGTATATAAATTCAGAAAAAATATATAACCGCAATGACTTCAGCACCCAATTTCGTAAAATCATTCTTCGATATAAAAAGATTGGGTACAACAAAAATGTTATACGACAGACTGCATGCATGGCAGTTAACCCAATCACGGTTGACAACTTTGCTTCCCTCTTTCATTGCACGCCGGTGGGTCAGGCCTCAGATTCTATGACGGTTCCAGCGTAAAGTCTTATTGAGAATCAGAGAGATCTAATTCAATGTAACGTTGGTTGGTGCCTGATGCTCTGTCTCGGGTCTGGCTCATCGGAGTCTAACTGCGGGTTTTCTTTTGCTCCAGCATTTCAGTAGTTTCTTGCTGTCGAGTCCTCACCGTTGTTCCATCTCTATGGTTGTTTGATTATTTGTGTTCACGGAGATGTTGCACTGATTAGTTTGGAGGCCTTCATACGGACTGAACAAATTATTTGTCTAAATCGCGATGGAATTAAGGGCGAGGATTGTGGCCACGTAAAATCGATGTAAGCCCCACCCCCAGTAGAATTCGTTTGCGCTGACCGTCCCAAGGCAGTTCTTCTGTCGCGGTTTATTTTTGCTATGGTTTGTCTTTGGGTGTTTGCGTCGCTTATATTATTTTATTTTGGATTGCCTTTTGGCCATTTTGTGGAAAGTAACTGTCCTTTTGGCTTTCCGCTATTGATGTTTCCATTAGGGTCTGCTATTTCATGTTCTTTCCCTTTCGTGTCTCTGATGGGAGCTGTGGGTTGATTGTATCGATTCCTGACCATTGCCTCCACTTCTATTTTACTAGGGTTTTGTGTCACTGGTAATTTTTCGCATTTGGTCATCTTTTTGCTGGATGTCTTTGTCTGTCCCATCTTATTTCCTTTCAGGCGTCTGATAAACTGACAAAGTTGGAATTACTGCAGAGTATTTATATCATTTTTAGAACGTGATGACCTTTCAGGTCTCATCTTCTTATGGCAATCGACAAAGAATTACCGTGATATCACTCCTCTGTGTCAAGAAAAATAGGTCCCCATAAATCAGTGAAAAGACGCGCCTGTATCATTTGACATGTGAAAATAATATGCAGATTGCAAAACACTGTTGACGCCAAATACACAAACAATGAACTTCAGAGTTAAATGTCATAAACTGGTCTCGTTTCGCAGCTGACATGACCTAGTTTATTAAGAGCGAGTTCGGTTGAGTTTCTAGAATTAACTAGAATTACACCAAAACACACGGATTAAGGCTCGTGCCGCAGTTCTAGAGTAATCTTGAGTTCAGTCAAGCTTGCTTTGGGAGTTGGAAGGCTTGTCTAGCAAGAATAAAAACATGACGGCAGGGGGGTAATCGTAGGTTAAACGCTGTCCAAAATCCGATCATTTAACTGTATGCCAAATATTGAAAATGTTTGGAAACTGTTTGAAAAAACACATCCAACTTGAAAGCATGTTCTTGCATAAATATCTATGCGCATGGCTGTTTGAAGCCTTTGTCAAATTGATCAAAAGCCGTGCTCAGACAACGAAACCCATGATCAAATCATGAAATTCGCGTGCTGTTTGAACATGGATTTTAACTTTTGATACCACAAGACGGGCGACCTAACGTTATCGGCCCGAACGTAGCGTTTTATTTCAGTAATGACGTCAGAGGGTCACTACGTAGCAACGTCATTGTAAGCTCTTTCTTTCTTCCTTTCTGTCTTTCTTTCTTTCTTTCTTCCGATATCTTCCTATTTCTCCTTAACCCCAGGAGGGGACACAGACGGTGTATATTACATACACTCACGTTTTGCAGGATAAAAGCCTTCACAGTAATCATGTAATTACGGTAGGGCTCTTTAATCTGCGCAAGGGATGGTTCTCCCTGCACAGGGGGCGCGAGTTAACGTCCGGATCCGAAGGACGACGCACTTTATGACATCCACCCAGGCATCCCTGCAAATGATGCCAATGGAGCGTGTTCGTACACCGAAATTTTATCACCGCTGCCGGGGTTCGAACCCGGGACCTCTAGCATCAGAGGCAAGTGCACTAAACACTAAGCTATTGCTATTGAAGAGTTTAAAGTGGGGTTATATGGAGCTTTTAGGCGTTCTACGTCAAAATGTTCCGTCGGAATCGTAAGTTATGCTGGAACAAAGATCATCCATGGTTATTTCATTGCATTAACATTGCATTGCCCGATCCCTCGGAAGATATTTTATCATTCGGCCAATCGAACTCATGTTCAAACAGCTTCCTCGGGACCCGGCAAATGTTAATGCATGAAAAACCATGGTTGATCCCTATATTCTTGCATAAATACCTATGCGCATGGCTGTTTGAAGCCTTTTAAGAAATGAATTTTATTTTTTCTACTGTTCTTGAAAGTATGAACGTAGCGGGTCGCGTGCAAAGTAAATGAACCCCGAAGGGGTTCATGTAAACTTTGCTAGCGATCCGCTGTCGGTCATACTGTCATTAAAAGGGGAAAAAAGTTTATTTTTTATATTTACATTCTTTACCCTTCATCACTGGGCGAAAAAAGCTTATAGGGCAAACTTTTAAGGCTGAAAAACACATACATGCTGTTTTTAACAAAGAGCGGAAAAGCATTGACGTCACCAACGCCTATAGAGAACAACCGTTTAGACTGACGTCACTTGACGTCACTGAAAATCACGCGACTCGATGCGTTCATGGAAGTATGAACTACATTGTTTTCTATAGGTTTAGAATTTACACTGGAAATGTAAATATTATCAAATGGACTGAAAGGCGTGCTCAAACAACATAGCCCATGTCCAAATCATGAAATTCGAGTGCTGTTTGAACATGGATTTGAACTTTTGATAACACAAGACGGGCCTTACTTTGTTAACGTTACGTTGAGCGACGTAACGTTATCGCCCCGAAAGTAGCGTTTTATTTCAATGAGGTGAAGCCAATTTTTGCCGTCGGAATCGTAAGTTATCCAAGAACAACAATCATCCATGGTTATCTCGCATTAACAGAAGATATTTGATATTTGAACATTCGGCCTAGCGGACCCGGCAAATGTTAATGTATAAAATACCATGGCTGATCCCTATATAATGTATTGCTTCAATCGACTAGGGGCCAACTTGAAAACATGTTGTTTATTCTTTCGATTTACTCGAGGGTCAACTCGATTGGTTTTGGACATTTAGCAAGAGTAGATTCTTGACGTCAGTAGAGTTAACTCTAGTTGGTCAACTGAACTCGCTTACATCGCGGATAAATCAGAGTGTCTGTTTACTTTGTACCATTTTATCTCTGACCACCTTCCCTACAAAGTTGCGATGGGGCCGTGTGTGGGTGCGTCTAGGGTGTTGTGTGTTGAGTTTTACGTCCCATTGACAGCTAAGGTCATACGGCGACGGTACCTTTGTTAAAAGATTCATGCGAAAGTCTCGAGAAGCCCGGGATCGAACCCACGACACCTGGTTTATGAAACGAGTAGCTCATCCACTACACCCTGTGGGCTTGCCAGGGTGTGCCTAGAAGCTTGTAAATAGGATAGATTTGTTTGTTTGTTCGATTTAAGGTTTAGCGTCCCCGTCGAAACTGTATAGCCTTTATTAGGTAATTTTGGAGACGTCGCTTCCAATTTTGTCGGACTTTTACCTGACATTGAGATGAAATGACACACAATGAAACCAACAGAGTTTATAAGCATGGACTCGCACCGCTTTGCCTGGGCAGGCTTAGATCCTCTAAGCGGTTTACCAATGCATTGCGCGGTCAGATTCAGCTTTGCGTGGAAACATCATGCAGCAAATCTATTATTTCAAGCCACTATGGGCAGGATGGGAGCAGAATAAAAGACAAAGCTATCGTCACAAAAGCACCAGACCTCCATGGAGAGAGGATGAACCCTATTAATTTTCAAGATCAAGTGTCAAAGGCCAAGGTCACAGTGTACTTGACATTAAAAAACATGTGAACAAGATACAGCATCAAACCTTCCACAAAATGTTCCCCATGGAGAACCCTATTGAGTTTCAAGTCAAGGGTCGAAGTTCAAGGTCATATAAATGTTCTTGAAATTAAAACAGTGTGAACAGGACAGAAGACGAAGATATTATCATTGAGGCATCAAATCTTCCACAAATGTTCCCCATGCAGAAGGGTCGAACCCTATTATTTTCAAGGTCAGTAGCCAAATGTCGCGGTCACAATGGACTTAACATTGAAAACAGTGTGAACAAAGCTTTCTTCCCAGAATTATCCAACCTTCCACAAACGTCCCCCATGGAGACAGGATTAATACTTTTGGTTTTCAAGGTCGAAGTCAAATGTCAAGATCACAGTGAACTTTACATCAAAAACCTTGTGAAAAGGGTAGAAGACAAAACTATCATCACAGAAGCATCAAAACTTCCACAAATGTTCCCCATGTAGAGAGGATGAATTCTACTGATTTGCACTGTCAAATGTCAAGGTCACAATAGACGTGACATTAAGAAATCTTGTAAACAGGTCTAAGTTGAGACTTTGACTGATGCAGACACATTTTTCTTGCAGAAGATTGTGATAAAAAGCGTCGACGTATGAACTTTGGCTAATGCACATGCATCTTTCCCCTTGGAAATTTGTCATCAAAAAGAGCAATATTCACGGCGGTACCAAACCGACCTTGCTCAAAAGTACTTAAGCAATATAGGAAACAAACAGGTACCAACCCTGTCATATATATATAAATAGAGCAATATTCACGGCGGTACCAACCCGACCTTGCTCAGTTAAGTACAGCGTACATAAAGTACGGACAACACAACATACGATCGAGTGAGTAGAGTTGCTGCTTCACAACGGATCTGCTAGTGGTTTTAACCACTATACGTAGTTTAATCTACAGGGCACATACGTTCTCGTATATTGTGTTGTTATATATAAAAACAATATATGTGCAAGCCTTATCTTTAACACTGCTATCTTACAGGTGTGTATGTTATGTGCCTTGTCACGATAAAGAAAAACAACGCTGAGCTGAAAAAAATCGTTGTGTCTTTATTTGCAACTGATGGAGAGAAACCTACTTCTCGAAAACGCGTTCTTGCTTAAATACTAAGGTGTAGAAACTAGCAAATAAAGTGTAGTTCTCAGTATTAAACACTGCGCGACAGTAAAGAACATTCCACTTGTCGGCAAATAATCTGGACCCACAAGCATGCAACATAACATGCAACAATCTGAGAACAAAGAAAACACTCGGGTTGAGACTATCCGGGTCTACTCCACTAACTGGGCATGTGGGTAGCCAGAGGCAAAGTGGGACCTCTTCTCCGATCAGACACCTACACCCCCCACACTTAAGACATAGCTATCATCAAAGATGCATCAAACCTTCAACAAATGTTGTCCATGGAGAGAGGATGAACCCCTATGATTTTCAAGGTCAAGTGTTATATGGCAAGGTCACAGTGGAATTGACATTGAAAATCTTGTGGGCAGGATAGAAGACAAAGCTATCATAAAAAGCATCAAACATTTGACAAATGTTCATGAATCCTATTGAGTTTTTAGGTCAGGATCACAGCGGGTTTGACATTAAAAACCTTGTGAACAGGATAGAAGATAGCTATCATCACAGACGCAAAAAAGTTTCCCTTGAGGAGAGCATGTTCCATATTGATTTTCAATGTTAATGATCAAATGTAAGTGGCACAATGGACTTGACATTAAAATCCCTTTGAACAGGACAGTACACAAATGAAAGAGGAATGACCAGAGAAGCTACAATCATAGAGGCATCAGACCGCCCATAATTGTCCCCCATGGAGAGGGGATGAAGCCAATTGATTGCAAAGTCAAGGACACAATGGTATGACATTAAAACCATGACCATGTGGCCAGAATAGAAAACAAAACTATCATCGTAGAAGCATAAAATCATCCACAAATGTTTCCAATAGAGAGTAGGTGAACCCATTGATTTTTAAGTTCATGGGTCAAATGTTAACTGGACTTGACATGAAAAACCTTGAGAACATGATAAAAGACAAAGCTATCATCATATAAGCATCAGACTGCCCACAAATGTTCCGATGTGGGGGTGAGGATGAACCCTGACGCTTTTCAGGGTCAACGGTCAATGTTCAAGGTCACAATTGACTTGATTTTAAAACCCATGTTAACAGGATGACCCGTATTTTTTTTTCAAGACCAAGGTCAAGGTCACAATTGTATTAGCATTAGCAACCTTGCGAGCAGGATAGAAGACAAAGTGTTTATTATATAACGACATATTCAGATTAGAATATGATATTGATGTGTTGTATGCAGTTGCGAGGGGATGCTACTATCTCTCTATCTTCTTATACTGAGTCGGTCATATTTCACCATTACCTCAGTTGGATGGGTGGCTGAATTTAGAATTTAGCTTAAAAAAAACAAAAAAAAAACAAACAAAAAAAACACTGGATAAGTCCTTAAAACTATTTACAATCTGCATAACAGAAGTATCCTAAAATGCATATCTCTGAGCCTCAATCTTATACTGTATACGGGCTTCGAACTCTTCTGTGGTCTTGGAATTCATCGAAGAAGAGGGAAGACTATTCCACTGGAAGAAAGAATTTTTCAGGGCATGGCTTAGGAATGGTACCTACGATACTGTGAATTGTTAATTTTTGATGCCCTTGTTTGTGCTGATGCTGTTACAGGGGTCAACTACCTATCTGTATTAATAGACACTGTACCAGAGTGTATCTTATAGAAGGTTAAAGAGGACAGGACTGCTCACGAAGGGCCTCTAGGGACGGCCGTTCCAGCTCGTTAAGCAGGTCCATCGAGCAGCTGTCCTCGGCACCTTCTCCACCTGCTGAATCTGAGTTTTAACATAGGGATGCCAAATGGGTGATATATATTCTAGTTGAGGGCGAACCAGTGTTTAATATGCAACATCCAAATGTCTGCCAATATGCAAATGCCAAATTACGTCAAAGGAATCCTTAAGTCCTAGTTGCTTTAGATGTTAGCTCGAAATATGTTGACCTCAATCAAGATTTCAGTGATGGTAATACCAAGATATTTGGCGGATTGAACCTGTTCGAAAATTTGCTGGTGAAGTGTGTAATCAAACTTAATTTACTTGTCCGGAGGGTGTCTTGACACCCTCATTGAATGACGTTTGGCCACATTGAACGTCATCTGTGTAAGTTGATCCAGGTCATCTTGAGACAGTCAGAAGGAGAATATATGTTCCTATACAAGACACAGTCATCCGCAAAAACGGACAGATGACCTGACATTATCAGGGAGATCATTAATGAATACCAAGAAGAGGACCGGCCCAAGGACCGAGCCTTGGGGGACACCAGATAAAACAGGACTGGATCATCAGACGTTTGGTCATCAAGTGCAACTTGTGAGTGTCATGAGAGCCATGAGCTAATCCACCTATGTGTGGATCCTCTAATCCCATAGTAGTGTAACTGGTTAACCGCTTAGAGGGTCTAAGCCTGTCCAGGGGAAGCGGTGCGAGTCGGACCGTCCATGATTATAAACCCTATTGGTTTCAATGGGCGTCAGGGCTTGAGATGTCATTTCATCTCAGTGCCGGGTAAAAGTCCCACAAAATTGGAAGCAATAACTCCAAAATGACCTATGCAGTGTTGACGGGGATGTGAAACCTCAAATCAAACAAACGAACATAGTAGTCCAGTTTGTACAATAGCTTTCTGTGAGGTACCTTGGATCGCTTTTGTGCAGTGGTAGCGCATTGGATTTGTGATCGAGAGGTTGCGGCTTCGATCCTCACGCTGACCAGTGTTATGTCCTTGAGCAAGGCACTTCATCCTTATTGCTTAATACTGGTTTCCACCAAGGAAGTCCTGCTCGTAAAGCGCACATGTGAGCTTGTAGCAGTAATAGGAGAAAAGGCCATGGTGAAATCCATGATGATCGAGACATTCTGTTTAAGGCCACGATTTACCGCCCCATCCATATGGAGCGTGATAGCTCAGTGGTTAGTGCACTTGCCTCTGATGCTAGAGGTCCCGGGTTCGATTCCCGGCAGCGGCGATAAAATTTCGGTGTCCAAACACGCTCCATTGGCATCATTTGCTGGGATGAATGTCATAAAGTGCATCGTATTTCGGATCGGGACGTTAACTGGAGGCCCCGTTTGCAGGGAGGACCATTCCCTGCGCAGGTTAAAGATCCCTACCGTTTTGTTTGTTTGATTTGAGGTTTAACGTCCCCGTCAACACTGTAAAGGTCATTTTGGAGACGTTGCTTCCAATTTTTGGGACTTTTACCCGACGTTGAGATGAAATGACAACTCAAGCCCTTTCGCCCAATGAAACCAATAGGGTTTATAAGCATGGTCGGTCACATTTGACCATTACCGCAGGTGTACCTACACTCCAGGTTTGCAGGATGAAAGCCTACACAGTAATCATGCAATTATGGTAGGGATTTGGCCCCCGCCCATCAGGGCTTGAAGAAATAAATGGGCTGCACGATGCTTCCACGCAGAGCTAAATCCGACCCGCACACGAGTACTGGTAAACCGCTTAGAGGATCTAAGCCTGCCCAGGCAAAGCGGTGCGGTAATGATCAAATGTGACCGACGTAGTATCGGTAGAAAGAAAGGAAAGGAAAAACAGATTGCTCACAATGTCATGGCAAAATCGAACTAGTTGAGTTTCGCAAGACCTTTTACTTCGGACACCATGTTGACAGTCAGCAAGAATGCTCTCAAAGGCTAGGTGCTTGTTGATGCTGCTAACTAATATATGCTCCAACAAATGGATGTCAGCGACACGTGTCTGTAATTTGCTACATCGTTTTTTCACCTTTTTATTTTGTTTTGTTTGATTCGAGGTTTAACGTCCCCGTCAACACTATAAAGGTAATTTTGGACACGTTGCTTCCAATTTTGTGGGACTTTTACCCGCCATTGAGATGAAATTACATCTCAAGCCCTGCCGCCCAATGAAACCAATAGGGTTTATATGCATGGACGGGCCGACTCGCACCGCTTTGCCTGGGCAGACTTAGATCCTCTAAGCGGTTTATCACTGGGCAAGTGATTCACTAAAGATAAAGGCCAGCAGTGGAGAAAATTCAGCACTATACATATGTAGCAGTACGGCCATTGTAAATTTGTGATTCACTAAAGATAAAGACCAGCAGTGGAGAAAATTCAGCACTATACACTTGTAGTAGTATGGCCAGAGTAAATATGTATATAGGTATATAGAGTGCATAACTGACCAGTCTAACTGGTCCGGACCTTTTAGCCTAGCGGTTGTGTCGCTGGCTTTGTAACCCAAGTCTCATGGGTTCGATCCCCAGTCGGGGCACTCGACTGGATTTTTCTTTACAGATTTTTCTCCTCCTACTGCATTGGTGCCGGGTGCCGGGATGATTACCGTTGGAACCCAAGGGCGAAGCAAAGGCTGCGGAGTCAAAAAGAACCTGGAAATGTGATTATTATATGGATGATTCCTAAACATTTGTGTTTCTTTGTAGGATGGAGGAATGTTCTGCCGTAGTAAATATGTACATATGTATATAGTCTAGAGTGCCTAACTGGCCAGTCTAACTGGCCCGGATCTTTTAGCCTAGATGTTATTTTGCTCGCTCGATCGTGGGTTCGATCCCCAGTCGAGGCACACGGCTGGATTTCTCTTTACAGATTTGTCTCCTCCAATACACATTCCTTGAGCACTCTGGCATTCAGGCCATCAGACCACATTCCTTGAGCACCCTGGCATTCAGGCTACGCTTGCGTTGCCTTGTTATAATTTAATTCGAATATCAGTTTTGACTATGAAGCATGAGAATGACCACATTTTGTATTAACAAAGCCTGCAAATGAAGTGTTACATGCTTGGTGGCGGGTACAGTGAATTCTAATGTTTGACGCACAGGTTTTTATGCAAGAATATACAGTGTAGCAGATAAGGAATATAATTTCTAAAGGACCGAAATATCGGTTTCCTTCTAAAATTGTATTCAGTAAATGTAGAGATGAAATCGCTGCTTCCTTGAATGAATTCGGTAATCGATGGTGTAAGCGAGAGTATGTTGAGTGTAAAGCCCTAAAGGACTGGAAACTTAGCATTTTAAGACTAGTGAATAAACGCATTTCTTTCTATTCTCAAAATACTAACTTATTACCTCCTAAGCCCAAGACGTCTTTACGTCATCTTAAACTAGGTATTCAAGAATTTCATAAGAAGTTTGTTTTGGCCCCTGCAGACAAGGCCGCTAACAACGTCGTCGTTGTGTGACGGCTCCACTATGTTAACACGCTTAAGCAGGAGCTTGGTGGTACTAAGGCCTATGAACTTCAGCCTTTGTCTGAAGAGAGAGCTATAGTAGATAAACATGTTTGTCTTTCAGCCACCAAGTTTGCTGTGTGTGTTAACGAAGGCCAAGACAAGCTTCCTACGCTATACTGGTTACCAAAACTTCATAAAAAACCTTACAAAGCACGGTTTATTGCAAATTCTAGTTCTTGCACTACCACTGAACTTTCTAAATTATTAACTTCCTGTCTTACTGCTATTAAAACGCATGTAATTAAATATTGTGATAAAGTCTTTGAAAGATCAGGAAGAAATCTGTTTTGGTCTATAAAAAATTCGAATGAGGTTTTAAATAAATTGAAATCTAGACAGTTTCGTGCTTCTAGTCTGTCTACCTACGATTTTTCCACTCTTTACACTACACTTCCTCATAATCTTATAAAAGAAAAGCTTAATGATTTAATTGAATGGGCTTTTCACAGAGAAGATTCTCTCTATCTTGCATGTAATGTCAGAAATGCATTTTTCACTTCTAAAGAGCATAAGAATTATACACTTTGGTCATGTCAGAAAGTGTGTGATGCCCTCACCTTTCTACTTGACAATATTTATATTAGATTCGGTACTAAGTTATTTAGACAAATTGTGGGTATTCCGATGGGTACTAATTGCGCACCTCTTGTGGCTGATCTGTTCTTGTATTGTTATGAAAGAGACTTCATTTTGTCGCTTTCCATTGATAACCAATCTGAAATTATTGAAGCTTTTAGCTCTACTTCTAGATATTTAGATGATTTATTAAATATTGATAATACCTATTTTGATGGTTTGATCAGTCAGATTTACCCCCTAGGCGGCTCTTCCGTGGCGATTTATTTATGTTGTTGTTTGTTACTTACTGTGTGTATCACTTGTGTCTTTTAATTTTGGATGGCCATATGGCCATTTTGTGGGAAAGTAACTGTCCATATGGCCTTCCTTTGTTTAGGTTTCCATTATGGTCTGGTCGCTTAATGTTTGTATTTCTTTCCCTTTGGTGTCTTTTATGGATGGAGTAAGTTAATTGTATCAATTCCTGATCTTTGTTTTACTTCTACTTTACTTAATAGCCCACTCTATATAACAGTAGTTCTAAATATTTTGATACTATATGCTTTATGCTAAGATATTTCTTTATAGCAGGAATGCATACGAGAGTAAATGTAGTAAGTGTCCATAACTCCTAGGAGTTACATCCCCTAATCGTTTATAAAATTTACCTAAATGAAATTTTGTGGTCATCCTTTTTTCATCACTGTGAGGGTTACAAAGGCAAAATTGTACACACATGGGAAGTTGATTAGTGTATTGTGTATCTCTATTTCAGGCCAAAGGGTTCAAAACTGAGTACCATCCCTTGGCATGTTTTATAATTTACCATATATGAAAAAAAAATCTCCGATTTTTTAGCAACATTTTTCTCTACAACTGTGAGGGTTACAAAGTTGAAACTTGGTACATACATGTGCAGTGGGTTGATGTTTGTTTGGTCTGAGGTTTAACGTCCCTGTCAACACTCAATAGGTCATTTTGGAGACGTTGCTTCACATTTTTGTGGAATTTTTACCCGGCATTGAGATGAAATGACATCTTAAGATCTGTTGCCCAATGAAACTAATAGGGTTTATAAGCATGGACGTTCCAGCTCGCACCACTTTGCCAGGGCAGGCTTAGATCCTCTAAGTAGAAGTAAAAACAAATATCAGAAATCGATACAATTAACTTACTCCACCCATCAAAGACACCAAAAGGAAAGAAACACAAGCATGAAGCGACCAGACCATAATGGAAACCTAAACAAAGGATGGCCATAAGGACAGTTACTTTCCCACAAAATGGCGAAATGGCCATCCAAAATAAAAAGACACAAGTGATACACACAGTGAGTAGTAACAAACAACAACATAAATAAACCGCCACATAAGAACCGCCTTGGAACGGTCAGTGGAAAGAATTCCACTGGGGTGGTGGGGGGGGGGGGGGCTTAAATCGATTTTACATGGCCATAATCCTCGCTCTTACCTCTGTCGCGGTATACACTAATTTTGTTAAGTCTTACCTCTGTCGCGGTATACACTAATTTTGTTAAGTCCATATGAAGACTTCCTAACTCCTCAGTGTAACATCTCCGAGAACATACAAATAAAAAAAACTACAGAGATGAAACGAGGTTGAGGACTCGACAGCATACAACAACAGAATTGCTGGAGCAAAAGAAAACCAACAGTAAGACTCCGAGGGGCCCGACCAAAGACGGAGCATCAGGCGCCAACCAACATAAAGAATACTAAAATAAAATAAAATTCCATTTATGTTTTTTACGCTGGAACCGTCATATAATCTTAAGGCCGATCCACCGGTGTGCAATCAAAGAGGGAAGCAAAGTTGCCAACCGTGATTGGGTTAACCACCATGCATGCAGTCTGTTTTATAATATTGATGTTGTACCCAATCTTTATATATCGACGAACGATTTTACGAAATTGGGTACTAAAGTCATTACAGGCATGTATTTTTTTTTAATTTATATACTAAGTCACCATAGAATTCGGGCACCGATAGGCCTTGTAGCAGAAGTGATTTAAGTCCAACATTGAATTTTGAAACCAAATCAGAATGACGTCTATAAAACTTAGAAAAGGCTTTACGTAGTTTATGATACCGATACCCCTGATTAAGAAGTTTAGCGGTTAATAATTTATTACGAGTGCTTAAGTCGGATACATGACTAGACACTCTAGCGAATCGAATGAGAATCTAAGCGGTTAACCAGTACTCGTGTGTGGTAGGTTTCAGGTCTGCGTGGAAGCATCCTGCAGACTATCTATTTTTTCAAGCCCCGATGGGCGTATTCCGGTAGTGGGTTGATGTATTGCGTACACCAGATACGGCTAAAGTCATGTAACAATCAGAGCTACACCCCTTGATAGTAATTACAATTTACCATAATAAATAAACACATGGACAGTGAACTGATGTTTGTACTGGAATCAGTGCCAAAGTCTTTGGAATAAAATCTCTTGATAGGTTTTACATTTTGCCATTCATGACAAATTTTTGGCACTCTTTCCTGAAGAACTCTTAGGGTTACAAATTTGAACCTGTCACACACGTGGATGGTGTGTATCACGGCTCAGGGCCTGCAACTTTTGATGTTAAATCCATAATTTTATATTATTTAACTTTTTACTGAGATGTGTCAGGAACTGGGCTGTAGCCTAAAAGTTAAAAAAGTAAACACACAAACAGTGGGCTGGTGTATCATGCATACCAGAATCAAGACCAGGGCCCTATAACTCTTGGGACTACATCCATTCACAGATTTAACAATTTGACTTTTATGAAAAGTTTTGGTCTCACTATTCTCAAAAAGTGCAAGGTTGAAACCAGTGGATTGTTGTGTTGTATATACCAGAATCAGGACCTGAGGCCAAAATTGATGGAGTTAAATCCCTTGTTCGGTTTTACATTGTCGTTCAGTTATGTTATCTGGTATGCATGATTTCAAAATATTTCAACACTTGGGGTCTTTCACGAACAAACGTGCTCTGGCGGGCTATAGTCAGATCCTCTGGTAGCTCTAGTTTCAATTATTTTAATGAAACATTCCAGCTATGATCAGTTAAATTCTCAAAATCGGTGCCTTCACATCACCAACATTTGTAAAATCTGCAATATCTGAATATATGAAAAACGTATCATGTGGCGCATTCAGGTCTACAGTAAAAACAAATGAATCTTTTTCATTCCCAATAGGTTTTCTGAATATAGAAGGATTGACTCCTAATAACTTTCCGAACTCTTTGGAAAATTGTAATCTAGTTTATCTTTTATCTTGACAAATTATTTTCATGCGTTTATAATTTTCATCAAAAACAACTCCAATGTCAACATTTACACGTTTCAATAATCCGTTCTCAAACGCATTGATAGAAGATTGCATTTCTTGTGCCAAATGATTTGGAGAAACATAATTGCCAGGTGGGATGATCAGTTTAAATTTACCACATGCATTCGTATTTCTACACATTTCTGTGACATTTTCAAAACCATGTCTTCTTATGTAACCTTGATCTAGAAAAAAAAAAATAGAAAAAGTTATTTTCTTCAGCGAAAACAGCACTTGTGCTGGTGTCATAATTTCTACTAATGCAACTGCCCAGTTTTCTTCATTGATGTTAATGGGATGATCATCTAGTCTCACCGTAAAACTGTTTTGTTTGTTTGTTGGAAAAATGTCCAAGGAGCTGTCACTTAGCAGTGTAAGGTAGAAGTCATTCATTATTAAGGTGTTGCGTCTGATGTTTACCAATGTCCCGCTGAATATTTTTACAGTTTCTTTTCTACAAAATGACAGTATTCTAGTTGTGCATTTCAGTCATTTCTTAAGCAATACAAAATATGACAAATTTAAAGTTACATTAATTATTCAATATCGTCATAAAAATCAGTTTTCTTTTTCTTACTATTTATAATTATCGGAAATTCACTTGATCTTACTTGTTTTTCCGGGAATTGGCTACTTTCGGTTTCGGTAAAAATCACTATAGACCGATTTTCAGAAAATCCAATGACCGGGAATGCGGTTCTTTCAATATCTATTAATAGTTTGTTAGTTATGTCAATACTAATAAGATTATGATAAAAAATAATAACCAAAGTTAAATCTGGAGCTCCCTGAAGAATATGATTTAGCATTTAAAACGCCTTTATAAATATCCACTCTAAGTATTTTGTATAATTGGGTTTTCCAAAATGGAATCTCAAAATAGTAACAGATAAAAATGGTAAAAATCATTATCATTTTGCTACTTGTAGCTCAAATGGGGTCAACAATTTTTTCGAAATAAATATAATACAAGTCTATAATTTTATACATCACTCATAGAATATAGTCTTACTTTTCTTAAATTTAAAAGCAAGATTTTCATTGCAAATTGGTTTGCGTTGACTTTATATACAGATCGGTATCTTGTTGAAAAAAGGCTAGTGGTCTAGCTTACTGGTGTGTTGTCTGTGTTTAATGCATTGCGTGTTTTTTCCGGCTTAGTCCAGAGATGCGAGATTATCGAATATATGCTTAAACACTAGAAGGTAGCTATGCTCAGGCTACTTTAAGGGACCCACGCACATTGGGAAGCCTCCGTCCTGAGAACCACTCTGGTCCATATAGACATTCAGGTGGTTCTGAAGTGTATTCGAGATGATCTCAAATCGCCAGGAGTCCAAAGTTGCAATTCACAAGCACACTGGGGAGGTTGTTTGCCGTCAGAGGCGGCATCTAATTCTCTTGATCTTTTTTTTACCCTATATAGCTTAGTCCTACCTAAGAGACATTTTCTAACCACAAGGTTAGTCATACCCGCCGCCGATCAGGAAAGTCCGTTTTCTAAGCCAAATTGTCCAATGTGTAGATGTGGACGTGTGGAATCTCCACATTGTGGATCCACATTCTCAACATCACATCCACATTGCTCCGAATTGAGCATTTTTAGCTGAGTCTTAGAAGCCAGAAAGCAAAATTGCCGAATGTGTAGATGTGGACATGTGGAATCTCCACATTTTGGAGCCACATTTTACACATTACATCCACATTTGCACCACATTACGTTCACAATTTCAATGTAGAGATGTGGAGGTTCCACAATTTCAATGTGGAGGCTACACAATATCAATGTGGAGATGTGGAGGTTACACATTTGTGATGTGGATGTGTGGAAGTTAAACTATGAAGTCTTGAGATACAAGGCCAACATAATGTCATCTTGTGATATCCCTGGACCTCTTGAAAGTTTATCACAAACACTTCCAACACCAGAGACTTAAGTTATTCTAGATGACGTTATAATCGCTCAAAATTGAAAACTTTCGGGTACCTGGTACCCATAAATTTCAGGTACCCATAATTTATGGGTACCAGATACACAGTCTCTGAAATCTTTCAAGTACCAGTGAACCACTCCCAATTATTTATTACCCAACAAAAATCTCGCTATAAAATCTCGCTATAAAATCTCGCTATAAATTATCGCCAAATTGCCACTCTATCCTTCTCTGGTACCCATTAATTTCAGGTACCCAGAATTTATGGGTACCAGGTATGCATTCCCAACTTCTGATCACCCCAAGGCCCAACTTAAAGGTACCAAACAAGTTATAGGTACTAGTACCTATAATCTGGTACCTATAAGTTGGTATCCATAGTGACCCCTATACTACTTTTGTTTGTTTTTGTTTGTTTGTTTGTTTTTAGGTTTAACGTCCCCGTCAACACTGTACAGACCCTTTTGTAGACGTTGCCTTCCAATTTTGTGGGACTTTTACCCGACATTGAGATGCAATGCCTTCTCAAGCCCTGTGCTCGATGAAACTAATAGGATTTATAATCATGGACGGTCCTACTTGGCCTGGGCAGGCTTAGATCCTCTAAGCGGTTTACCAGTACTTGCGTGTAGTCTGTTTCAGTCCTGCGTGGAAGCATCAAGCAGCCCATCTATTTCTAAAAGCCCCGATGGGCATGGGCCGTCAGAGACAATCTACCCATCAGTGCTGTCAGCACTTTGATGTGCGTGTGTGTATTCCGCTGAATAACTATTTTTAAGGGGAATGGGATCACCTGGCAGATTTATCCGCCATGTTTTCAAAGGAGGCAGCTTTCGGGACTTCCTATTCGCTTTTCTATAACCCCTGTCCCGCTAAAAAAGGGGGTCTACTCTTAAAGGAAAGAATTTCCTCCTCAGGAGCAAATTCTTTCCTTTAAGAGTTGACACCTATCGATATGGGAGACACAAATACTTTTGCAGGAGTTGCCTCTCCTAAAGGTGTACACGTTCCCCTTAAGTCGTTCTATTTTTTATTCTTACTTGGTCGTCCCATTATACCGCACTCCGCCTCCACACCTGAAATTGATAATAAAATAAATCAAATGCTGCACTTACATTAAGTGATATAAAGTATACCCCTGAGCCCACAGTTTTCTCTCTTTAAAGTTGGGTTTATAGGGGTGTTCATTTCACGGACTTGTTAACGTGATGTAGTTCAAACGAGTATCCATAAGTTGCCATAACTTATGTTTACTTCCAAAGCAGGCCTCAAAACACAGGCTATAAGTAATCGTTAGATCCGCCCCGATTAAGCGGTACATCAATGAGGCAATTTTAAAGAGTACCCACAACCTGTGTTTCGAGCAAAAATGAGGGATATGCACATCCCTTTCCGTCACAAAAGTGACATAGAACAACCTGATCAATGAAATGTTTTGCTATTTGTTTAAAATTCAAACCCATCACGTGAACAAGTCCGTGAAACGAACACCCCTCTAAACCTCACTTTATATAGAGAAAACTGGGGGGGGGAGGGGTTAAATTATTTTTCTTATTTCTGCTTCAAGACATAGGTTGTGTGTACTCTTTAGAACCGCCTCAATGAGGCGGTTCTAACGAGCACCCACAACCTATGTTTGCGGTATAAATAACACACACACACACAAAAAAAGATTTTCATCAGAAAAAAAGCCTTTTTGAGATGTGAAAATGTTGTTGAATTTTAGCTTTAGAAAATAGACGTATTGACCGTGGACATGTTTCTATTTTATTTGTCTTAGAAAGACAATCGAGGGAGACCAAAACTTAACACACACACACACACACACACACACACACACACACACACACACACACACACACACACACACACACACACACACACACACAAACCGCTAGTTTCCACCGGTTTATAAATGAAATATATCGCTGTACAAGTAACGTTGCCTGCCTAGGTAGCTCAGTCGGATGCACGTCCGACTTGTGATCAGGAGGATGCGGGTTCGATACCTGCCGGGGTCGGCAACTTGCTTTTGTGGAGATTGATCATGAAATCTTTTCTACGGTCATTCTCTCATTTCCGCTGATTCAAGAAGGGCAGTTGTCAGTTTCTGGCGAAAGAATGTGCACGGTACTGTTTAACCGCTTACGTATAAGCCTGCCCAGGAAAAGTGTGGATAGGTAAACTGACCGGCTCAAAATGACCTAAAATCGTGTTGACTGGGCCGTTAAACTCCAATACAAACAAACAAATCTGTTGTATGTTATTTTCCGGTGGGGACCACTTCCCGTATATTGACTAATATTGTAACGTGCGATGTGTTCCGAGCGGCTAAAACAAGTGATATAAGATGAGCTCGACTGGCTCACCATTCAAGATCTATTTTACAAGTTAAGTATTTAAACACTAAAGTGAGCTGCTCTTCAAACTTACAGCGGCTCAAAATGATTATTCCCAATTTAGACAGAGTTACCTACTCCAAAATATGATTAGTATAGGTCCCCTTAGATAACTTACTAAGGTAAAGCTCAAATTTACAAAGCATATTAAAATGAAATGATTGGAGCAATAAAAAGCACTATACGCATATAACAAGTTATGAAAAACAGTGTAATTAGATGAATAAAAATGCACAGCTCAATTGGCTCAGATCTACTAAGTTTCGAAAGTTTGGCTCACTCCTTAATGGCTTAGAATGATATAAAATATTATATTCTACAAAGCTAGGTAGGCGTGTTTCAGCCAACTCCTTCACTCTGTAGATATTTACCTTGAAGCTGTTATATTTAATCTTGATTAACTCGTTGCTGATGCTGTTCTGACTTGATAACTGTGAAATACCCCTTATATACCTAGGATAAATATCTGATTGGTTATTCTAAACGTTACATTGATTGGATGATAAAAACTATAAGGTGATTATCACTTGGTTACTGTCTGGGCAATTTGATTGGATATGGTTTAGGCATTTTCAATCCGTTTTTGTGATTAAGCTTGAACAATGTGAATATACCGTAATGGGGCTATGCGGATGACTGTTTTGTCACATTACCCATGCCTCGAATCTCATGCGTCCCTGCATGATAATTTACAGGATATGAAATATAAAACTTTTTCTCAGGTTTCTTTCCTAGGCGTTCTCTTTGTGTTGGTCGAAATAACTTGTATGATAGTATAAATAAAAATATAATGAGACTCAATCAAGACTGAGAATTTACCTGAAATTTAGAATTTGGTTATATAATCTGACATCCACTCTGGAGGTCTTCGTGTCCTCCGCGAGCTTTGAGCCATATTTTCATCCTCTACAGTCTGAGTTAATTCTGCCTCTTCTGCATCTCCCATATATATGACCACCTCATCATTTCTATTTTGCGAGGGAGCATTTGAGTCTCTAGCACAGTTTTCAAATTGTAAACGTTGTGGCTTACGCCCTTTCATGCGATCTACATGAATTGTTTGAGGTTTTCCCTTATGCCCACACAGAACTTCATATGTAACATCTGTAATCTTTTTCATGACTTTAAAAGGTCCTCGCCAATAATTCGTGAATTTTGGAGATTGTCCCGGCATATGCCTCGGGAAATATACATACACTTCATCCCCATTGTTAAACTTTTCCCAGCTGACATTTCTATCATGCAGCGATTTTTGTCTTAGCATTGCTCCAGCGATATTCTCTCTTACTAGTCTGTGTGCAGCTTCCATTTTCTCCTTTAATTCCCAAGCCCATCTGTTTGCTGGGGTGCTTTTAACACTTGCTGGCATTTCATACATTATGTCCAGAGGTGTCTGCACTTCTCTTCCTAGCATAAGAAAATTGGGACTACATCCTGTTGTCTCATGTTCCACCGATCTGTATGCCATAGTAACGTATGGTAGGTAATCATCCCAATCAGACTGATGCTCATTTACATAGGTTTTGAGCATCCTTACCAACGTTCTGTTGAATCGCTCAACCATTCCGTCTGACTGTGGGTGATATGGCGTTGTTCGCGTTTTCTTGACGTTTATCATCTTGCACATCTCTGTAAACAGCTGTCCCTCGAACTGCCTACCTTGGTCCGAGTGAATCATTGATGGAACTCCAAACCTTGTAACTACCTCCCTCATAATGGCATCTGCTACTGTTCTGGCTTCCATGTTGGGAATTGCGAAGCACTCCGTCCATTTTGTAAAGTAATCTGAGACAACAAGAATGTATCTGTTGCCCTTCTCTGTTAATGGCAGCTCTCCAAGGATGTCCGTGGCTAAACGTTCCATTGGGCGACCAGCTCCAACTATTTGCATTGGAGCTCTTTTTGTCCTGATCGGATTTTTACCTTTTTGACAGTTTTCACATCCAGCAATATAATGCCTTACGTCCTGCTGGAGGCCAGGCCAATAATAAGATTGGCGCACTTTACTGAGTGTTTTCCTGACTCCTAAATGTCCAGATGTTAAATGATCATGGCAAAAGGACAGTAGCTTTCGACGCTCACTAAGTGGTACAATAGCCTGCAGTGTTACTCCTTTGTCATCGTCCCATTTCCTGTGCAGCATATCACTATCTATGACTAATTTCTGTCTTTGAGACCAAAGAGCCTTAACTGTTGAACTCGCGGAACTTATTTCAGCACTGTCAGGTTGCACTCCGTTTTCCATCAGGTTTCTTACTGTAGAAATGTCCTTATCATGCTTCTGAAGCTCTTTTAACGAGTCAGTGTCTAACACTTCTTCCCATTGGCTACTAGTTCTCACTGTTTCATTCACTACAACATTAACAGTTTCTTTAAGCTCCTTTCCTCTGCATTGTCCGCAACTATGCCTGCTGAGCGCATCGGCATTTCTGTGCTGGGTACCAGGGCGATGCTGAATATTCATATCATATGTTGTTAACACCTCTATCCACCTTGCTAACTGCCCTTCAGGATTCTTAAAATTGAGCAACCATCTTAAGGAACTATGATCGGTTCGCACCGTGAATCGTTTCCCATATAGATAGTGGCGAAAATATTTCACAAAGTAAACAACTGCTAACAATTCCTTTCTGGTAACGCAATATTTTCTTTCTGACTTTGTGAGAGCTCTGCTTGCGTATGCTACTACCTTTTCTTGTCCATTAATGTTCTGCGATAGAACTGCGCCTATTGCAGTATTACTTGCATCGGTGTCAAGAGTAAATGGCTCAGTAAAATCTGGATAACTTAAGATAGGACTCTGGGTGAGTTTTAACTTCAGTGAATCAAACGCTTCCTGACATTCTTTGGTCCAGATAAATTTCTGTTTCTTTTCTGTGAGCTTATTGAGGGGCTTAACAATTCCTGCAAAATTCTGAATATATCTTCTGTAGTAACTACAGAGACCAATAAATGATCTCAATTCGCTCACATGACTTGGCTCTTTCCAGTCCCTTATTACTTCGATCTTCTTTGGATCTGTAGCTATTCCCTCAGGTGAGATTACATGACCTAGGAACTCAACTTGTTCTGCAAAAATATGACATTTCTTTGCCTTCAGTTTTAAACCTGCTGTTGATAATCTTAAAAATACTTTCTCCAAATTTTCTAGCATTTCTTCGAAGGATTTGGCAATAACAATTATATCATCGAGGTAAATGAGACATATGTCCCATTGTAAACCTGAAAGCACAGTCTCCATCAGCCTTTCAAAGGTGGCTGGAGCGTTGCAGAGCCCGAAAGGCATGACCTTGAATTGATATAGCCCCCTTTTAGTGACGAAGGCTGTCTTCGGTTTAGCATCCTGCTCGAGTTCTACCTGCCAGTATCCTGAACACAAATCTAGCGTCGAGAACCACTTTGCCCCAGACAAATGATCCAACGACTCATCAATTCTAGGTAAAGGATAAGCATCTTTGACGGTACGCTCATTTAACTGCCGATAATCAACGCAAAATCTAGTTGTTCCATCCTTTTTCTTCACTAGTACAACGCCGGCAGCCCATGGACTCACTGAATGCTCAATAACATCACGTTCTAACATGTCATCAATGTGCCTGTCGACCTCCTCTCTCATATTTACTGGTATTCGCCTGAGGGGTTGTTTGATGGGTGTCCTGCTGTCTGTCTTGATACCGTGTCTCACAATGCCCGTTTTACCCAGCTCCTGATCATTGCTGGCAAACAGATTTTTATGCCTCAATAGTAGCTCTTTGACTAGATTTCTTGTTTCCCTGTGACTGTTTTGCTAGTTTTCCTTAACAGCTCATTTAAAGCTGGTGGTAAAGTATTTCCTTGCGTATTTGGGCATGCCTCAGACTCCATAACCCTTTTTACTGGACTCAGTGAAGCAATAAATGTACCAGAGTGTATGATTTTAACGTCTGTAGTAACATTCATTATTCTCAATGGAACTCTTTTACTATTTTCAACCAGGGTTTTTGCTACCAAACCCCGATCGGTTCTTGTAAAACTTTCTTCCGGCTCAATCAGGCTCAAACCATCTGGTATATAGTCTTTCTCAGACATGTTAACATTGCCAAAGACTACAATTTCTGATCTCGGCGGTATGCTGCAAGTTTCACTTACTGATATACGATAGCATCCTATTGAACCCTCGGAGATCATTGGAATCTCATCTTTACCTATTAAAAGCTTTCTGTTTACTATGTCTACTTTGCATTTATATTTGTTCAAGAAATCAAACGCTATTACTCCATCCATTGCAATTGTTGCGACGGCAAGCTCTTGATTGTAGATCTTTTGTCCTATTTTGATGCTCATTTCCGTTTTTCCAGAAACATTGAGTGGCTCATTTGTAGCTGACAGAATTTCTTTTCTAACCCTGGTCAACTTATTTTCTCCACCAAAGGAGCTCTTGACTGAGTTATACAAACTGTCATTTAATATGGTCAACGTTGCTCCAGTGTCAACGAGCAACTTCACATTCTTCCCACAAATCTGTGCATTTACAAATAATCCAGAGCTTTCTGAATTATTCCGAATTTCATTCTGTCTTCCTTGATCATTTCCTCTTTGATATTCTCGTCCACGGCCTCGGCCCCAGCCCCGGCCTTGGCCTCGGCCCCGGCCTCGGCCACCTCTTCCAGACTGGTTTTTGTAATGACAATCTCGTCCCAGATGACCTTGACGCCCGCAGATATAGCAGCTCATATATGTGTATTTCGCCTTGTTTCTGTGTGAATAGTGGCACGTGAGAGGCTCTGTGATTTGAGTTCTTCCATTTCCTTTTTCACCTCGTTCATTGACTTTTGCATATTATCGAGACGGCTCAATAGCGTTTTAAGCTCACTTTCATTTGGTTGATCCTTTGTCTCACTCATATCGACTGGTCTTAAGTAGCCCTTCAGCTCTTTGTTTTTCTCTTCTACTTTAACGAATGCTTCCAATTCTACTGCCTGGCGAATGGCGTCATTGAGTGTCGTTGGTCGGATCTGTTTAATGCGCAAACGTATATCTGAGTCAATCAGTGCATCAATGAAATATTCCTTTGATAAAGTCTCTCTGACATCAAGGGGAGCTGTAGGATAGGCCAAGTTTGTTAAGCGCCGAATGCTTTGTCCCAGCTCAGGGAGACTGTCTGATGCTTTTTGTTTTCTTTCTCTCAACTGAGCTCTGTGTAGCTCCATCTGGTTTGGAGGTGAGAATCGCTCATTTAATGCAGCTATTAAATCACTATATTTCTTTGAGACACCCCCTGATAAGTCTCCTAAGATAGACTGAGCTTGTCCACGAAGTGACACAGCTAAGTAAAGAGCTTTATCACTTTCACTCCAGTGTCCTAATGTCGCACATGCTTCAAAATGTGATCTATAGTCTAGCCAAGATGAAGTTCCATCGTATGTTGCTGGCTTAATCAACACAGGTGGCTTAGACATATGAATTGCTTGATTTTCATCTGAGCACTCGGCTGGGCGCTCCTCGGTTTTGTCTACAGTCCAGGGCTTCTTTCCGACATCAGGTTTTGATGGTTCTTGGCTTTTCCTTCTATAGGTTATTCCAGGCTCTGTTTCAGCTCTTTCATAAAGCTCCTTAGCCGGTGAATCCCTTATAAGATATCTACTTAAGTCATATCTGTCTTCTTCAGTTGCAAAACTTGGCTCTTTCAACACAGGAGTGGCTCCTGTCGACATTGTCTTCTTTCCAGCACCCGGGGCAGCTTTCTTCACACTTTCTGTCTCATTTTCTTCCGTAAATCTGACTCCCGACATTTGATGTCTCAAGACTGAGCCTCCGGCTGTATTATATCCGGACTCCCTCTGCCTCTGGTCCATAACGTTATCAATACCTCGTGGTATCTTTGGCGTCGAGAAATCATCGGCGTCTCTTTCACTTTGTTGATAAGCAGCAAGCTCCAGCTCCAGCTGCCTTATACTCTTATTCAATTGATCAATGTTCATTTCTAATGAGTCACACAACGAAGTTGAGCTTTCCAATCCCATCGCTGCCACCAAATTTGTAACGTGCGATGTGTTCCGAGCGGCTAAAACAAGTGATATAAGATGAGCTCGACTGGCTCACCATTCAAGATCTATTTTACAAGTTAAGTATTTAAACACTAAAGTGAGCTGCTCTTCAAACTTACAGCGGCTCAAAATGATTATTCCCAATTTAGACAGAGTTACCTTCTCCAAAATATGATTAGTATGGGTCCCCTTAGATAACTAACTAAGGTAAAGCTCAAATTTACAAAGCATATTAAAATGAAATGATTGGAGCAATAAAAAGCACTATACGCATATAACAAGTTATGAAAAACAGTGTAATTAGATGAATAAAAATGCACAGCTCAATTGGCTCAGATCTACTAAGTTTCGAAAGTTTGGCTCACTCCTTAATGGCTTAGAATGATATAAAATATTATATTCTACAAAGCTAGGTAGGCGTGTTTCAGCCAACTCCTTCACTCTGTAGATATTTACCTTGAAGCTGTTATATTTAATCTTGATTAACTCGTTGCTGATGCTGTTCTGACTTGATAACTGTGAAATACCCCTTATATACCTAGGATAAATATCTGATTGGTTATTCTAAACGTTACATTGATTGGATGATAAAAACTATAAGGTGATTATCACTTGGTTACTGTCTGGGCAATTTGATTGGATATGGTTTAGGCATTTTTAATCCGTTTTTGTGATTAAGCTTGAACAATGTGAATATACCGTAATGGGGCTATGCGGATGACTGTTTTGTCACATTACCCATGCCTCGAATCTCATGCGTCCCTGCATGATAATTTACAGGATATGAAATATAAAACTTTTTCTCAGGTTTCTTTCCTAGGCGTTCTCTTTGTGTTGGTCGAAATAACTTGTATGATAGTATAAATAAAAATATAATGAGACTCAATCAAGACTGAGAATTTACCTGAAATTTAGAATTTGGTTATATAATCTGACATCCACTCTGGAGGTCTTCGTGTCCTCCGCGAGCTTTGAGCCATATTTTCATCCTCTACAGTCTGAGTTAATTCTGCCTCTTCTGCATCTCCCATATATATGACCACCTCATCATTTCTATTTTGCGAGGGAGCATTTGAGTCTCTAGCACAGTTTTCAAATTGTAAACGTTGTGGCTTACGCCCTTTCATGCGATCTACATGAATTGTTTGAGGTTTTCCCTTATGCCCACACAGAACTTCATATGTAACATCTGTAATCTTTTTCATGACTTTAAAAGGTCCTCGCCAATAATTCGTGAATTTTGGAGATTGTCCCGGCATATGCCTCGGGAAATATACATACACTTCATCCCCATTGTTAAACTTTTCCCAGCTGACATTTCTATCATGCAGCGATTTTTGTCTTAGCATTGCTCCAGCGATATTCTCTCTTACTAGTCTGTGTGCAGCTTCCATTTTCTCCTTTAATTCCCAAGCCCATCTGTTTGCTGGGGTGCTTTTAACACTTGCTGGCATTTCATACATTATGTCCAGAGGTGTCTGCACTTCTCTTCCTAGCATAAGAAAATTGGGACTACATCCTGTTGTCTCATGTTCCACCGATCTGTATGCCATAGTAACGTATGGTAGGTAATCATCCCAATCAGACTGATGCTCATTTACATAGGTTTTGAGCATCCTTACCAACGTTCTGTTGAATCGCTCAACCATTCCGTCTGACTGTGGGTGATATGGCGTTGTTCGCGTTTTCTTGACGTTTATCATCTTGCACATCTCTGTAAACAGCTGTCCCTCGAACTGCCTACCTTGGTCCGAGTGAATCATTGATGGAACTCCAAACCTTGTAACTACCTCCCTCATAATGGCATCTGCTACTGTTCTGGCTTCCATGTTGGGAATTGCGAAGCACTCCGTCCATTTTGTAAAGTAATCTGAGACAACAAGAATGTATCTGTTGCCCTTCTCTGTTAATGGCAGCTCTCCAAGGATGTCCGTGGCTAAACGTTCCATTGGGCGACCAGCTCCAACTATTTGCATTGGAGCTCTTTTTGTCCTGATCGGATTTTTACCTTTTTGACAGTTTTCACATCCAGCAATATAATGCCTTACGTCCTGCTGGAGGCCAGGCCAATAATAAGATTGGCGCACTTTACTGAGTGTTTTCCTGACTCCTAAATGTCCAGATGTTAAATGATCATGGCAAAAGGACAGTAGCTTTCGACGCTCACTAAGTGGTACAATAGCCTGCAGTGTTACTCCTTTGTCATCGTCCCATTTCCTGTGCAGCATATCACTATCTATGACTAATTTCTGTCTTTGAGACCAAAGAGCCTTAACTGTTGAACTCGCGGAACTTATCTCAGCACTGTCAGGTTGCACTCCGTTTTCCATCAGGTTTCTTACTGTAGAAATGTCCTTATCATGCTTCTGAAGCTCTTTTAACGAGTCAGTGTCTAACACTTCTTCCCATTGGCTACTAGTTCTCACTGTTTCATTCACTACAACATTAACAGTTTCTTTAAGCTCCTTTCCTCTGCATTGTCCGCAACTATGCCTGCTGAGCGCATCGGCATTTCTGTGCTGGGTACCAGGGCGATGCTGAATATTCATATCATATGTTGTTAACACCTCTATCCACCTTGCTAACTGCCCTTCAGGATTCTTAAAATTGAGCAACCATCTTAAGGAACTATGATCGGTTCGCACCGTGAATCGTTTCCCATATAGATAGTGGCGAAAATATTTCACAAAGTAAACAACTGCTAACAATTCCTTTCTGGTAACACAATATTTTCTTTCTGACTTTGTGAGAGCTCTGCTTGCGTATGCTACTACCTTTTCTTGTCCATTAATGTTCTGCGATAGAACTGCGCCTATTGCAGTATTACTTGCATCGGTGTCAAGAGTAAATGGCTCAGTAAAATCTGGATAACTTAAGATAGGACTCTGGGTGAGTTTTAACTTCAGTGAATCAAACGCTTCCTGACATTCTTTGGTCCAGATAAATTTCTGTTTCTTTTCTGTGAGCTTATTGAGGGGCTTAACAATTCCTGCAAAATTCTGAATATATCTTCTGTAGTAACTACAGAGACCAATAAATGATCTCAATTCGCTCACATGACTTGGCTCTTTCCAGTCCCTTATTACTTCGATCTTCTTTGGATCTGTAGCTATTCCCTCAGGTGAGATTACATGACCTAGGAACTCAACTTGTTCTGCAAAAATATGGCATTTCTTTGCCTTCAGTTTTAAACCTGCTGTTGATAATCTTAAAAATACTTTCTCCAAATTTTCTAGCATTTCTTCGAAGGATTTGGCAATAACAATTATATCATCGAGGTAAATGAGACATATGTCCCATTGTAAACCTGAAAGCACAGTCTCCATCAGCCTTTCAAAGGTGGCTGGAGCGTTGCAGAGCCCGAAAGGCATGACCTTGAATTGATATAGCCCCCTTTTAGTGACGAAGGCTGTCTTCGGTTTAGCATCCTGCTCTAGTTCTACCTGCCAGTATCCTGAACACAAATCTAGCGTCGAGAACCACTTTGCCCCAGACAAATGATCCAACGACTCATCAATTCTAGGTAAAGGATAAGCATCTTTGACGGTACGCTCATTTAACTGCCGATAATCAACGCAAAATCTAGTTGTTCCATCCTTTTTCTTCACTAGTACAACGCCGGCAGCCCATGGACTCACTGAATGCTCAATAACATCACGTTCTAACATGTCATCAATGTGCCTGTCGACCTTCCACACAGAGCTGAAACCGACAGAATTCACTCAAAAGTTAACCAGGTCATCTATTCATCACAAACAAATCAAGGTTCTAGCTCCAATGTTTCAGATATTTTGCTGACAACATAAACATGACAAATTTACAAAGGACCAAAACTCATGAAATGTTTTATAAATATGTATTCAAAAGATAATCAGGTCATCATTTCGTCACTAGCAATTTAATTACTAAATGTCAAGGCTCTAGCTCCATTAGTTTCGGAGATATTTTGCTGACAAGGTAAAACTGCCCAAATTAGATATTTGCTGACTTTATTTCATCCCTTATGCAAAGGGCCATTTCTCAGGAAAGGGGCATAATCTTTCTCATGAGGAGTCCATATATAAAATTTCAAAACCCTAGCATGCGTGGTTCTCAAGTTATGCTATGCATCAAATTGGCAACGAACGGACGGACGAACAAAGGCAAACCAATATGCCCCACAAACTTCGTTTTTTGGGGGCATAAAAATAATTTAAGGATTCTGTATAAAGCACATGCACATCTTCCATCCATGATTAAAACAGCTGTAAACTTTCAGAAGGATCGGTTTTAAACTATAGGAGGTGTTGCGCTCACAAGGTACCTATTACAAACTCGGAACCACGCATCACGCTTTACGAATCACGAACCACGCTTCACAAATTACGCACCACGCACAACGCACCACGTACCACGCACCACGAAAAGCCGAATATCATGTCAGCTGGCTTTTCTTCGAAAAGACGGAGGACAACAAGTCCATTAAATGAACACGCTTGTAAACCCGACTTTATATAGAGAAACTTAGGGTTCAAAGGGTATACGGTATTTTTCTGCTCAAATTCATAGGTTGTGGGTACTCATTAGAACCGCCTCATTAGAACCGCCTCAATGAGGTGGTTCTAACGAGGAACCACAACATATGTTTGGCGTATAAATAATAAAAATGTCATAAATTTTCATCAGAAAAATGTCTGCTTCGGAGATTTAAAAAAATGCATAACGGGAATATCACACGAATGTGGTCTCTTAATGGTTGTATTCATTGAAAAATGCATGACAGCTATAATGTTAAATATAATGAAATCCCGCTAATAAGACCAGCTAAAATCCAGACTAACTTTTCTTTCAAAATATGTCTAAAAGGTTTTAGTAGTTCTTTCTTTATTTTTCTACAGCCTGTGCCCTCTGGGCTGTCTCATTTTAGATGATTGGCAGAAATTAAAGATAGCAACAAAGCGAGGATAGAAGAATTACATACATTGACTGCGCAGTTGGAAAAAGTGTACTAGTATTGATAATACAATTAAATTAAATGAAGTTTGTAAATCTATTTCTAAGCTGAAAAACAACAAGGCAACTGGACTAGACTCCGTTTGTTGTTGTCAGACTGCACTGACGCCATGTTTGTTAAAAATCTTTAATGCTTGTCTATCAAATGGACAATGTTGGTCCGAAGGCTAAATTGCATAAATCTGATGACCCGCATGACCCAAATTATAGAGGTATTTCAATTACCATCACGTGAACAAGTCCGTGAAATGAACACCCCCCCCCTCAACCCCACTTTATATAGAGAAAACTGGGGTTTAAGGGGGTAAACATTAATTTTCTTATCTTTACTCCAAGACATAGGTTGTGGGTACTCGTTAGAACCGCCTCATTGAGGCGGTTCTAACGAGTACCCACAACCTATCTTTGTAGCATTTATGAGAAAAATATCACAGATTTTCATCAGAATAGTAGCCATTTTGGAGATGTGAAAAAATGCACTATGTCATACGGGTGTGTTATCGTAATGCAAATGCTAGATTAGACACTTCCAATCATATGTTTATTCTGTAAACTCTTGGCGAAACATATTCTAGTTTACGCCTATTTGATCATACTGTGAAACCAATTTTGCTGCACAGTTATGAAATCTGGGGAATTTTCAAGATGTGCACAAGCTTAAAACTTAGAAACGGCATTTCTTTGGAGAAGATTTTTAAAAATTTTGAGCCAGACAGGCTTCATTTGAAATTTGCAAAGTTCATTCTGGGCATACACAGGAAAAGTTTCAACTTTGCAGTTATGTCGGAGCTAGGGCGGTTTCCTTACTCTATTGATATACTAAAGGCACTATTGAACTATTGGTATCGTGTGGAAAATTATGACACCAACTCTTTATATTATTTAATGCCCTTGTCTGTTCAAAAGATGTAGATATTATACAAGTTGCCCCTGGTTTAATGCTGTTATGCAATTTTCCAGCATATTGAATATTCCTTAATCAGATATGTCAAGATAGAGTAAAGCCCGGTTTCACTCTGTACCCTCCAGAGCTCTAAAAAGGAAATTTAAATATCTGTGTTAATTCAACACAGGTAAATTAGATGCATATGTCAAAGTAAAATCTAACTTTGGGTTGGGAAAGTGACACGGAGGCAACCACAAAAACAGACGAAACATGAACCAACGGCACAAAGCCAAATGACAAAATAACACTGCAAAAGAACGACCGCCGTGGGACGCATCACCTGACCAAGTCCGTGAAATGAACACCCTCCTAAACCCCAGCTTCATATAGAGAAAACTGGAGTTTAAGGGGGTAGTCATTATTTTTCTTATTTCTGCTCCAAGACATGGGTTGTGGGTACTCGTTAGAACCACCTCAATGAGGCACTTCTAACGAGCACCCACAACCTATGTTTCCAGTATAAATAAGAAAAATAACGCGGATTTTCATTAGAAAAGTAGCCATTTTAGAGATGTGAAAAATGCACTATGCCGCACGGGTGTGTTATCGTAATGGATCAGTTGTAAAACTACTGGGGGCCTCAACTCCGCAGTTTATGAAATTTCAAGCCTCGCCCACAGTTCCAGTACAGTATCAGACAAAATAACACTAACAAATTGATCCGCATGGAGGCTTTCTAGCTCAACAGTGAGTCATGGTAAAATACATGGTAAAATGGTTTTGTATAGATTAACATAATCATGAATCAGGGTTGAGGAGTCAACAATAATCCGACGTCAGAACAGAAGAAAATCACCAGTTTGATCACGGAATACTGTTGGCTTCTTAATTGTAAACTTGCAATTTATGTACATGATAACTTAGACCCATAAATGAAGAGGAGAAGAGTTTATAGTTCACAGGTAGTAAATATATAGTTAGTGTCTTTAATAATAAAATATAATCGGCGAGCCTTATACAATTTTATAGGGGCGAGCTTTAGCGAGCGCCTATAAAATTGTCGGGGCGAACCGATTATATTTTATTATTAAAGACACTATCCATGTATTTAGTTTATACCGCAATTCAAAACAATCAATGGGTTTTGCAATAATTCAGCAAATTTAAGCAGAAAAGACAGCAGACAGTGTGGCATGTTAAACGACATCCAGTGCCATGGCGAGCGCACGTAGTATAACGTGACGTCAACGAGTGCAAAGTTTCTGACGTCACCGCGCCACAAAGACATAGGAAACAACATGGACGCTAAAAGTTTCTCAGCGCTTTACTTTCTGTATGAAAATCTGCAAATAAATAGTTTATTTTAGCTTTAAAAGTTATTTTCGTGGTTGAGACGCAACTGCAGTAGCTGTGCGCAGTTATTCCAACGGGCCATTCCAACCCGGAAAAGCCGAGAAGGTAAGAATTTAGTGAAATTTCTGAAAATCTGTTTAAATAAATATTGCAAAGATTTTTACTTGCAGTTTCGTTGTTTTCCCTTGTATGAAAGGCTGCATGTTATTGTTTATACTTGTAAAATAGGGGCCTGAAAAGTAGGTCCGGTCTATAAACGGTCACTAGACGTATTATAGGTCAGAAGGTATTGTAGGTCACTACCGATTATAGCGTGCAGTTATTCGACCCCCTTTATTAGGTTACTAGAATGCCTGATTACGGTATAAATATCATTTACACTGGGTATTCCAGTTGCCTTGTTGTTTTTTTTCCTCATGCGTCTGTCATTTGGAGATCTTTCCTTTATTGTCTCTTTATGTGCTCTTATGTGGGCCGAAAATGTAATAGACCAACCTTGGGACTGTTCAAAAGTGTTCTTAAAGACCACTTTTGTACAGTCCCAAAGGTGGTCTTAATATAGGAATTTTACTGTATATCCATTTTTCTGAACCATTATCATAAAACGGACTTGTATGATCATACGCAATATATCACGAAGATCCAAATACGTTAACAAGTCCGTGTAATGAACACCGATGTAAACCCTATTTTATACAGAGAAAATTAGAGTTTACAAGGATGTACATTATTGTTTTGTGTTTGCTTAAAACATAGATTGTGGATGATTGTTCAAAGCCGCATTCTCAATATTGAAAATAAATTTTTATCAACTTTTTGAGATATTGTCGGTTTAAGAGTCACAGAAGTTTTAGGTCATTTCGGAGACGTTGCTTCCAATTTTGTGGGACTTTTACCTGACACTGAAATGAAATGACATCTCAAGCCCTGTCGACCAAAGAAACCTTTAGGGTTTATATGTATGGACTCGCACCACTTTGGCTGGGCAGGCTTACATGTACACTCCATATTTTCCAGTTTTGTGGTGTATTCCTTGCTGATAACCCTTTTATAGAATATATTTAACGTCACTACAGCTGTTGTGTTGGAATGTGTAGCGGCCGTAAAAAGTCATTTAATCTCAATGTCGGGTAAAGGTCCCACAAAATTAGAAGCAACGTCTCCAAAATTACATTTTCAGTGTTGACGGGGACGTTAAACCTCAAATCAAACATACAAAATAGACTAATCAGCATGGCGATGACATATGTGTCATCCCAAAATCCACAACTATTTTCACACTGGTAGCGAATTACCTAAAGGACGCGGCTCGTCAGTCCATAGGGGCTTGAATCATGAAAAAAAAGAAAAAAAAATTTTTTGGTACTATATTAGTGCCTAAAGGACGCAGCTCGTCAGTCCATAGGGGCTTGAATCATGAAAAAATGAAAAAAAAAATTTTTTTTGCTACTATATTAGTGTCTCTAATATAGTAAAAAAAAAAAAAAAACATTTTTTTTTTGGTACTATATTAGAGACTCTAATATAGTATTTTTTAAACATTTTTTTGGTACTATATTGGAGACTAAATATATAGTACCCCCCCCCCCCCAAAAAAAAAAAAAAAAAAAAAAATCCATTTTTTTCATGATTCAAGCCCCTATGGTCAGTCATCGCTAATCGTAATTGTGATATTTTTCTTACTTCTGCTCAAAATATAGATCGTTGGTACTCGTTAGAACCGCCTCATCGAGGCGGTTCTAACGAGTACCCACAATCTATAGTTTAGAGCAGAAATAAGAAAAATAAGCTATACCCCTGTAAACCCCAGTTTTACAATATAAAAGTGGGGTTCAAGGGGGTCAAAATCATAAATGCGTGTTTTCGTTATGTGGACCAAAATAGTCCGGGATTTGAGACCAGATTTCGAAAAATTTAATGCACCCAAAAGTCTCACGCTTTATTTGTGCCGTTTCATTGAGATAGGAGCCTAACCTATATGACATGTGATTATTTAGCAAATCTGGTGGGGAAAAGGGGTTGAAAATTCTATGAGCTTACACCCACCCCAATGCGGATGGTATAGTTGGATTGAGTTTAGTTATGTGTAGCTTGCGCTTACATATGAATGTTGATTTATTGCATCAGCCAAAATATATGTCAATACTCGAAGACACCAAAATTCATGATATGATGTAATTACATCCGGTGTTACCATAAATTTTGACCATTGAAATTTGACCCAAAAAATTTGGTAAATTTTACACCATTTTCGCGCTAAATAATTTTTTGTACTTATTGAACCAATTTCTTTTTCGTCAGTATAAAGGACGGTTATTTTTGCACGTGTATGTGAAACTTGATGACTCTGTTTCAATCCGGGCATGAACAAGGGACTCCGATACCTATGGACCATTTTACCACTTTTTCCTGTTGTGTCACAGATCGTGATAAAAATGTATATTAAAACCAACATAAACTAAATTATTTTACTGGCTGGTCATAGATGTATCGTAACAGGGACCGATAGATATATTTTTGAAAAGTTACTGATGGCCATTTCCTTCCGGTTTATATTAAGTGAGTGGAATATACATCACCAAGCATATTTGTCAGCGGGTGAACTGGCAAGTGATTCTCTAAACTGGTGACTTGAAACAATCAACATTTAATGAATACATTTTATATTTCAAGAATCATTATCCAAAGTTTCCGGTTTGTGCTGAAGGCTCCCCAAGTAACCTCGACACTATTATATTTTAAACACGTAAATGTTACTGGCCACTTGAAATCTTACTGGGTACCTTATTTTCTGTTAAGTCGCATGCACGACTAAAAATAAATTGTACCCCGAGGTTTAATGTAACTGAAAGCCATCCCTTAAACATTCTTCTATCTTCCCTTTTCCCAGAGGTGTGGTATAACCTGTAAACGTGCGTCTTAAGATGTCACCTGCACTTACTTTCTACCATTTTGTCGGGCAATCTGCCTACGATAGCCTTGTCCCTCTATTCACCATTAGCTCTTAATCATCCTGTGTCTCTTGTCACACACTGGTTAATATGTTCTTCATCTCCTTTATTACTGCTTCCTTTTTTTCTGACATTTGTCCCATATATTGATTGTTTTGGGTTTAAAGGCACGTCACCCCTTGTTGGTCATTTTTGTCCACTCTCCAGAGAAAGGGAGAAAAGCAACAGAAGAGATAGCTGAGCAGATGAAAGTAAGGGGCAGAGGAGAAATGGGAAAATGGAAAAGCAGACACAGAAGAAATAATAGTATTCCCCCTCAACCCTTAACTGCTGGAAAAACAGTAGGTCTTGTCCAGCTGTAAGCCAATATCAGCTGGACGCCATATTAACGCAAGATACACGTCACCGTTGCCTCACCCAACCACCCCAATTGTCCCATATAGATTGGCCAAAAAGGCCTTCTATGACAAGCCATCAGGAGTTTGAAAAGCAGAGTGTATGCAATGATCAGGAATTCATTCAAAACACCAAAATGAAAACGTCATGGATGGAAAGCCAGAATGAAAGTTATCTCCCCACATGACCGAACGGCTATCCAAAATAAAAAAGGCATTAGCAATACATAGATCTTAAGGACTAACTATGAAAATAATAAAACATAAAAAAGGATCGACGACGGAGTCAGTAAGAAGTTTTTATGGGATCCGAGGTGGGGTTGGACACTTTAATAGATTTTAGGTGGTCACACTACTCGCCCTTGATTGTCGTGGTTTGAACCGATAAATTGTTCACTCTACATGATGGAGTTCTAGCTCATCAGTGGCACATCTCCGAGAACAGAAAATCAAACGACTAAAGCGATGAAACAACGATGAGGACTCGACAGCATGAAAAAGCTAGAATTCTGCAGCAAAGGAAACCAAACAGTTAGGCTCCGGTTAACCCTACCAGAGACAGAGCATCAGACACCTACCTTCAGGCGTTCTGGCGGAAATGCGTGCGTACATATGAAAGGAACTAGGCGGGCGGGTTAATTTACTTAAGGTTGAAACCTAATATGTCAGATATATTGAACAGTGAACAGGGACGATGTTTGGCTTAATAAATGTTACGATTCCTACGTAACTCAAGCTTCTTCACTTCACCTTTGTCAAGAAGGGTGGGAAGATCGGGTTCAACACAAACCCTCGACTGATATTTTCTGCATCTTTATGTAACTTGTGACCTCAATTTGCGCATGTTTGCCAAAAGATCGACCAAAACCAGAGTCATTCAATCAGCAAATAAGCTGGAGTATATCAAATCTGCAGCTGGAGAATTAGATGCCGATATTTAAATTTAGTGCAGTATCTTTTTTTTTTTTTTTTTTTTTTTTTTTTTTGCAGCAAATTAATGTTAAAAAACAAAACAATAAACCTCTAAAACATTTAAGTAAAATCGTTCCACCAAATACTGTATAATGTTTCTTTTTTGTTCGCAGTAAAATTTCGCACACCTTCAGTCAAAAGGAGGCTTGATTGTTCAGAGGCGTAAACTCATTAAAACACGACTTTCCTTCAATTATGAAATACTGAACAAAAATCTGCCAACCCTTTGAAAAAACAAAACTGAAATAGGGCTGCGCTGTTATCTTCACTAAACATTGTCGTCTTTCAGAGGAATTGCCGTCATGGCAACTTCATACCAAACTACCACTGGTCACCAATTAATTGTTTATGAAGCTAAGCAACAAACAATAACCAAACAAGCGCAATCAGTAAAGCAGAAAACTGTGGCTGCTGTATCATGACAACGCCAATTAAATATGGTTTACGCCTGCCATCAAGTTTACGCGACTTTTAATAAATGCCCTGAACACAAACTTGTAAACAAGCGGTCGATGGGAAACTACGCTCACCAGAGCTCAAGTGGGCATAACCCCCCCACACACACCACCACCACAACCACCACCACACACACACACCCGTGGTGGCCATTTATTTTAACAGACCATAATGGTTTAGTAGAAGCCAATCCCAGGACTATTGATGCCAAATTATTTTGAAATAACCATTGTTTTCTTTTGTTGCCGTACCATACATTATAGTCAGCTTTGAACCATCTTAGGGCTAGAGTCCCAAATGCTGCAAACCAAGGTCTTGTATTTCTTGAGATGCAGAATTTAAAATCACTTTTGGCCGCTTATTGGTGGGACGATCACACAGATCCCTCTAACAAACTTGGATTTCTCGTCCACACTGATGCAGTATATGTAATTTGGTATCAGTTAGCCCAGTAGTTTTAGAAAAATAAAAAACTTTTTAATCTTATGGCCCCAGGATCATTAAGCTGATTGCAAATATCAACTATGATGTCATAAGATGCAGCAGAACCAGAAAATCTTGTCTTTTCCATACAAAATCCTAAGTGACCGAATGTGACCATGACGTAAGAAAGGTCAAGGTCAACGAAGCGTCATCATTTGAACAAATTCGATAGGGCCCGTGTCCCATATATTGTACACCAAGTTTCAAGGTCATCGGTCGATTGGTTCCTGAGAAGGCGATTTTCAAAGGTTTTTACCATATATGGGCATGGCGGACATTTTGGTCATGTGACCCAGATATTCAGACTATATGATTGTTCTTCCATCCCATGACGGCTTCACATATAATTTGGTTTCAATTGGCCTTGTAGTTTCAGAGGAGATGTCGTTGGGAATTGTTTGGAGAAAAGAGTGTAGGAACATTTATCTCCCCTTTTTATGTCTTTTTCCCCACTTTTTGGATTTTCTAACTCCATTTTCAAGATGCTGAGAGACCTCTAAATAAATTCGTATCATAGTTAAGTGTGAGAAAGTAAGGTGCATTAAACTCCTTAAATACGGGTGCTACGAATTTCAAATCCCCGACTAAAAACGTGTTAATAAAATTTACCCCAGTAGCAAGATCTAGCGTTAAGGTCAAGGATACCAACGGGTTAATCAAATCTTAAATCCATGTCTTTATCCCCCTAAGATGTGCAGCACTTTGTCAAATTCATCTTCATTTTACTGTAGCTACATTTTAGTGATTTCAATAATGGTGTCAAATAACCCGAAAAAGAGCGACATATTGCATAACACATCGGTGTGAAATAGTTTCATATTTTTCTGACGAAAATTTGGGATATTTTCTTAATAAGTACTCCAAACATAGGTTGTGGGTGTTCGTTAGAAGCGCTTCATTGATGCGGTTCTAACGAGTACTCTTACGACATGAAAGCCGTAACAAAGGAATGGAGCATAGCTTGAAAATAATCCCCGCCTATGATGGGATTCGAACCCGGGACGCTCGAGTGAAAGACCAATGCTCTAATCACTGAGCCAAAGAGTCGACTCCCTGACGCGGTTGTCAGAGAGTGGTGATAAACGTATAAGTTATGCAGTAGACAATTGAAGGGAAGCAATGCGGTCCGTAACACACTCTCACTTCAAGAAAGTCCACATTTATGATGACAAGAAGCCAACTTCGGCACGAAGCCATTTTTCGATCCAGGCCGAGCTCCCATCTTACGACATGAAAGCCGTAACAAAGGAAAGAAGCATAGCTTGAAAAAAAAAAAAAAAAAAAAAAAAACCCGCCTATGATGTGATTCGAATCCGGGCCGCTTGGGTGAAAGTCCAATGCTGTAACCACTGAGCCAAAGAGTCGACTCCCTGACGCAGTTGTTAGGGAGTGGTGATAAACCTCTAAGCTATGCATATAATCTACCAAGGTTGACAATTGAATGGCGGCAATGCGGTCCGTAACACTTGAAACGGGGGTGCTAAGTAGATAACCTGACAAACTTTATTTTGAAAATTCTGATTTTTTTCTTGCTTTATGGCCCTTTGAAATTGTCGGCATTTCATCGGTGTAGGCAATTTTTCTTAGAAACTATAAGGGACAAGCAGTGTTAGGGTCAAGAAGTTGGGGGGAAAACACCAGCTCTAGTTTCACTATTTTCACATTTTTAACTTAGACCTTTTTTGCCTGGTTCTAAGTTTGTAGTAGGTAACTGGAGCGCAACTCCTCCTACAAATGTATACACATCCTTCTGAAATTTCACAGGCGTGGTGTCTTTATCAGGGTTTGAAGATATGCATTTGCCTTTTACAGGAACTTGTAAAACTTCTTTTTTACCCCTTTTTCACATTTTTCATGCTTCAATATTATGGAAGTGCATATGTTCGTTCTTCAGTTTTGTACAGATCCTTCTCCCTTTGGTGTCTCTGCTGGGAGATGTCGGTTGGTTGGATCGATTCCTGATCATTGCCTTCACTACTATTTCACTGATGCTTTAATCATGGTCTGAAGATATGCATGTGCTCCTTCAGAATCTTGAAATTATTTTCTTCCCACTTTTTTCACATTTTTAGGCGGGCGTTAGCCCATCTATAGTCACCGTACACCTCATACATCAGATTTTTGTGCACCTCTTTAGACATTCCTTCTTGTAGTCCTCCGCTAAAAAAAAACAAAAAAAACTAACGTATCTAAATATGAAAAAAGCAATACACGCAATAAATTTGATTAAGTTCGGTCGGACTGTTTGAAAAATGATAAAAGTTTGCAAAAATAGACCTGCTTGTTGGATTTTACAAATATATTTGCGCTGAAGACTGATTAACAAAATCTGGAACTATTTTCCTACGCCGTTGCTGTTTATGCTTGAAATCATTCCCTTTCACCCCTCAGTTTCTGAACAGAACCATTCTAGGTTTGATATTCAGTGTACCAATTCTTATAGAAAGATGTTTTGTTCAAGTCATTGACAGCTTGCAAACAGTGTAGATTCTGATTGAGACTGCTCGTCACATGCCGTCTGATCTGAATCTATAAGGTTGGTATCGGTATCTCATTACGATAACACATCCGTGTGATATACTGCATTTTTTCATACCTCAAAAAAGGTAATTTTCTGATGAAAATGTTTGATATTTGTCTTATTTATACTCATAACATAGGTTCGGGGTACTCGTTAGAACCGCCTCATTGAGGCGGTTCTGACGAGTACCCACAACCTATGTCTCGGAGCAGAAATAAGGAAAATAATGTTTACCCACGTAAACCCCAGTTTTCTCTATATAAAGTGGGGTTTAGGGGGTCTTCATTTCACGGACTTGTTCACGTGATGTGTACCTGAATCGGCATCTGCAGCGATGTACAGGGTTGAAAGGGTTGACGCGTAGTATTCCGACCGCTTTGAAGCAGTCTAATTACAACGCTGTGAATTTACACAAAGTTCCATACCTCAAGCCATTAATGATGACACTTATCAGTCGCCGCATTATGTGGCCTTTCATCAGGGTCTAGTGTTTTCGAATGTCCCAGTAAAGGGACACTCGGCATTTATGGGCAAATAAGCTGCAGAATCTGTGAACGCGTTTATACGCCCTTAGTAAGACGAATCAGTTAAAGTTGAAGTTAATATAATGCAGCATCTGATCAGGGCCTACACTATTAATTTCAAATACAGAAATTAAAGGGTCAAACGACTGACATTGAAAATTTAGCAAAACTTTTTTTTCCCCACTTCCGAAGGAAATGGTGGGGCATGTCCATTTTACAGAGAGGGGAAGGGAGTGGGGGGGGGGGGGTGGAGAGAACAGAACTTTATTTGTGGCGTGAGTTGAGCAATTGTCTCAAATTTACGGTTATAACATGAAAAAAGAAAAATGAACAGGCTCGTCTATTTATTTATTTACTTATTTATGTTTGCCTTTCCTTCGTCGGATTTGGTATGTCTCCGTATTCGACTAAGATAGTTTAACTCACGAGTGCGATGCACTAGTGAAATTTCTGATGTTTTCAATACTCAGAATGATGATTTGTAAGTGGTCCTCATCATGAAAACGCCTATATACTTGTGATTCCTCTTGAACCCCATTTCATGTAGTAAAACTGGGGTTTACAGGGGTATACTTTATTTTCCTTATTTCTGTTCCGAGACATATGTTGTGGGTGCTTACTAGAACCGCCTCCATAGGGGCTTGAAGAAATAAATGGGCTGCATGATGCTTCCAGGCAGAGCTGAAACCGACCGCACACAAGTACTGGTAAGCCGCTTAGTGGATCTAAGCCTGCCCAGGCAAAGCCATGCTTATAACCCCTATTGGTTTCATTGGGCAATAGGGCTTAAGATGTCATTTCATCTCAATGTTGGGTAAAAGTCCCACAAAATTGGAAGCGACGTCTCCAAAATGACCTATAGAGTGATGACGGGGGACGTTAAACCTCAAATCAAACAAACAAAATAATGAAAATATTACAATTTTCATGTAATTGTATAGGCGTGTTTTCGTTATGTCTATAGATATGTGATCGTCAGCAAAGTCGGAGGAAATTAATTCAGATAAAAGAAGGTAAATGTAAATAAATAAATAAATAACAGTTTCTTCCAGCTAGGAAATCAGTCAACGTGTTGGAGAAATGCATCCTGTAAGTGGTTTTTTTTATTAAAATTGCCCGTTTGAAGATAAAAACACTCAATGATACATTCAAGAGCTGTTATATGTGATTAGAGCGTAAAAGACTGTATTTTTTCCAAGTTTTATTAAATAAATCCGATATATAGTTTCAAACGTTCGTTTCTTTTCAAGAGCGTTGTACAGAAATGACATTACTCGCCCGCCTCTCAGTACTTTCAGTACTTTGATTTAACGTAGGTTATTAGCTTCAGTACTGTGAAAGTGTATATAGAGGAAATTTGATTTTTTCAGTGTAAGATCGAATTTTATTTCATCGAATGAACACCAAAACTGTTATTTTCACGAGTGGCGTAGCCACGAGTGAAAATAGCAGTTTTGGTGTTCATGAGTGAAATAAAATTTGATCTTGCACTGAAAAAATCAAATTTTCTGTTTCTTACATGCTTCAAAAGGCAATATTTAGCGTCTTTAATGGTGTCGCTCACATTCGGAGAAAATTATCTTTGTTCCTGTTCGTTTCGCGTCAATTTAGTTGTGTCCATCGTGTTTAGTGGGTATACTATTGGGTGTACCTGAGAAATGACCTGGGATGGTATTATTATGAATGATTAATGAAATAATTGAGAGTGTAGTTTTCCAAAGAAGTTGCTGGCAAGTCTAACGTCGCGCGACAAAAGACGTGACGTCAGCGTCATAAAAGACGTCAGTAACGTCCCCGTCACACATGATCGGGCTATGCGTCAATTAGAACACATTTCAGTATTGTTCAGTTATCTGACAAAGATAAAATTGAAATTATAGTTAGATTTGAAGAAAAAAGTAGTCCCAAAAAGTGAAAAATAAAAAATCGTATTTTCACTGTTTGAAACAGTGAAAATATCGATTTATATTTCATTGATAAATCTCTATCATTCATTGAAAAGCATGTAAGAAATGTAGTTAGTACCTCGTGAACGCAACTATTCCTACAATTTTATACCAATCCTTCTGAACCTTCACATGTGTCTTAATCATGGTCTGAAGATAAGGATGTGGTTTTTACAGAAACTTGAAATTATTTTTTTCTCACTTTTTTCTGTTTCTAAACTTTTTTTCATCATTGCCTACCTTTCTATTTCATTTGTATAGATACTACGTACCTTCTGTCGGCTCAGTCGAAGGAGCCTCTGACTGGTGATCGGGAGGATCCGGGTTCGATACCTGCCGGGATCGGCACCATTCTTTCGTGGAGATTGATCATGAAATCTTTTCTGAGGTCATTCTCTCCCTTCCGCTGATTCAAGAAGAGCGGTTGTCAGTTTCCGGCGAAAGAATGTGCACTGAACTGGTTAACCGCTTACGTATATTCCTGCCCAGGAAAGTGTGGATAGGTAAACTTACCGGCTCGAAATGACCTAATTAGTGTTGCTTGGGCCAAGGCTGTAGAAACATATGATGAATTTATTATAGGAGATACTCTACTAACATTGTTTCCCAAGTGAGAAGAGGAGTTGTCAATAATATAATAAAAACAATCGCTATTCATTTCAATGTAACTCGGGATTCCAATTAGCGCTGGTTTCAAATTAGAATTAATCATAGAAGTTTTGGTACCAATAAACTTATGTTTAAAATGAATTTGAATTATAAAGAATTTTAATGTTGTTGCATGCCAATTGTGGTTTATACAATATAGAATTTAACGAACAGGATATAACCCTGAATTCGACGATCTTCATAATGAAATTATAATTCTAGCCAAACATTCTGTCTTTCGCAGGAAAATGGCGAAAAGTGAACCATCTTTGATTTTTTTCTTGAAAGTTCTTTCATATTACGTAAAATCCGAGAAATACATTCCAGTAAAAAATCAAACTCAAAGTAAATGGGAGAAAAAAAAAAATGGTACAAATATAAGAACCTATTTAGGACTGACTGACATCTCGTAAAATTGTATTTTATACATGAACTTGCAGACTCGGACCCGATATACATCTATATTGGGCCCGAGTAATAGAGGATATTGCATTGATGTTCGTGCGTTTGTTGAGCGAGCCGATGAAAGGAGATAAAATACGAAATATTGCCGAGCATTTTGTCCCCTTTCGTCGACAAGTTTGATAGACATTTGAAAATCGAATATCAAGATGGCGACTGATTTTCAAACTAAACCGCGCCTCCTGAAATCCATGCCCTGACTGACACTGTTTTGGTTGGAAATCAGAATGACTGAATTTTAAGAATCAAAGGTAAAACAAGAATGGAAATGTAATAAACAGTTTATTTTGTTGTTTTGGTTGATTATGGAGATATAATTCACTCGTGTTCTAAGGCGTTCGTGTAAAAAAAAAAACTCGTTCGCTATCGCTCACTCGTATTTTTACTCGGAAGCCTTAGAACACTTGTGAATAATAATAATAAAAAATAATAAAAACAAATAA